>JARHVA010001867.1:150000-352500 GCA_037957365.1 Torreya grandis | reverse complement strand
CTAGAGATGTAGCCCCCAAAAGGGTGAACTCCATTATAAATTTGTTTTTTGTTTTGTCTATTTATATTAATCTAATTAATATTTTTAATTACTATTGAATCTGATATTAATCAAATAATCTAATTTCAATAAAATTATAGAAATTAATAAAATTGTCATGAATATTTGAAATTGATAAATAGTGAGTGTTTTTGCATTAAGCAACAATTCATATCATGTTTGGTATCAAAGCAACTGATTGGGGATATTTTAACATATTTTTTGGATTTAATTGTTTTCATTTTTAATGCTAGCCAAGTCTAAGAGAAATACTTATTATGGATTTCTTGAAGAATATAATCCTAAAATTGGTGAAAAATGCATGTCAAGGCATAGATTCTCCTAGAAGATAACCAAGTTTAGAATCGACCTTTTGTCAAGCCTTTGTTGAGATGATGTTCATGATGGAATATTTTTATTCTAAAAGGAAGATGATAAATGAAGTTAAATAATAGGAATAATCATTAAACAATGGTAAGGGTAATGAAGAATAATCTCTTCCATTTAAATTTTCTCCTTATTTCTCTAATGATAAGCAAAATAAAGTCTTTGATTCTTCTTCTTCCAAGGTTAAGATAGACAATTTTTTTTAATTTTCTAATCTATAATGGGTATATTAAAGTATAATAGTTGGATCATTAGATCAAGCATATCAAAGTATATTTTAGGGTTAAGAATATTGATGATGAGGAATCAAATTTTAGCTAGTTACTATTAAGTTGGGTGGTACAACACTTATTTGGTGGGAAATTAAGACATAAGAAGATATCCTTAATCATGGTAAATCTATTTCCTCTTGGGATGATTTTGTTTCTAAATTAAGAAATTAATTATACCCATTAAGATATATATATATATATATATATATATATATATAACAAGATGTTATGGATTGAAAAAAATTAAGGTAAATTAATTATAAAAGTATACATGATTATACTTAAGAGTTTAGAAAGAGGAATTTGGTGTTAGTTATTCCTATTTACACTCAATATACTCTTTTCAAATTAATTGGTGGGTTACATAGTTACTTAATGAATACAATACTTATGTTTAATGAATACAATACTTATGTTTAAACATGCTAATGTTGTTGAAGTTTGTTTGAAACCTACCCATATTGAATCAAGGGGTAAAGTGACTAAGGATGAGGAACACTTCACAAAGAAGCCTAGTAAACCACCTAACAAGCCAAGGTAATGGAAAGGGTAAGACGAAACATACATCCATGGTTAATAAATATAATGGGAATCATTTTTATCTAATTGTAAGAGATAAGTCCATGAAGATCTAAGTGTTATAAGATACATCTAGAATGTAAGCCAAAATGGATCGAGGAAAAGAAATGGAAGAATATTATTGCATTAGTATAATAATATATTAGAAGTGATTGTGATGATGATACCAAGATCACCACCATGGGAATGAAAGATTCATATTCTTCCTCTTCTATCACCAAATGATTTAATTTTCATTTTTTTTAATTCTAAATCTATGCATGATGAAAATAACAAAATGAGTTATTCCACATTAGATTAATTTCTATGCATAATAAGATAAATATTATTTTTATAGTGCATCTCAAGTTAGTCTCATTTATGAAGAGGTTGTTTAAAAATTAGGGATTAATACTAAAAAACATCCTAATCCATACCCTTTGGGAGGAGTATGTTATTATTATAAATTACAAGTCACTAAACCATGTAGGTTGATATTTGCAAACACCTCCAAATTCATTGATGAAGTAGAGTTAGATGCAGTTATAATTGATATTTGTAGCATTATAATTGGAACTACTTATTCATATTATAGAAAATTAATATTATGTAGGGAAGAGAATAAATATGTTGTTTCAAAATATGGGGTTGAATACATTATTGGAACCCATCGGATAAAAGCAAAATTATCACTTATATCTATAGGATAGATGAAAATGCTTGTTAACACAATCAATAATTTTTTAATAATGATTTTAAAAGCTAATAATGATGACAAATCCAAGTATATATAAAGTTTTTATCATAAACATAGAAATATTATGTCCAACTATAATGATGTTTCTCATGATCCATAAGGTTTACCTCCTAAAAGATATATTCAACATGAGATACAACTAAAACAAGATATGCCTCTTCCTAATATTAACTTCTATAGGTTTTAAATGGTACAAAATGAATAAATTAATAATAAAGTTGAAGAGTTTCTCAATAAATGGGTAATACAACTAAGTACTTCTCTATGTGGTTCTCTAATTGTCTTGGTACCAAATAGACATGACACTTGATAGATGCGTATATAATTTCAATCATTGAACAAAATTACATTCAGAAAACACAATCCTCTACATCATATTGATGATATTTTAGATCAATCGAAAAATGTTGTTTATTTCACTAAGTTATAAATAATAAATGGTTATCACAAACTTAGAATTGGTGAAGATGATATTTTTATAACTACTTTCAAAACTAAACAAAGTTCTTTTGAGTGGCTTGTTATGCCTTTTAGGATTTATAATATTCCTAACACATTTAAGCATGTTATGAATTATGTAATTAGGATATCCATAGATTATTTTTCAATAATATTATTAGATGATATTTTTATCTTTAATCAAAATTGGGAAGATCATATAGAACATATTAAGTTTTTCTAAAAAACTTTCCAAAAGGAAAAATTGTATCTATTGATGTTTAAATGTCAATTTGGAAAAACATATTTAGTATATTTATGATATTTTATAAGGGATGGTAAAATGAGAATTTATCTATATAAATTATAATCTATAATGATATGGCCAAATCCTAATGATATATCTTGGTTAGAGGCTTCCTAGAGGCATTCCAATATTGGAGAATGTTTATTGCTAACTTTTCATTGATTACATCTTCTTTGAATTATTTTAAAAGCACTAAACATGTATTTTAGTGGTGATACAATCATAAAAAAACATTTTACATGTTGAAATAAAAAATAGCCATAGCCCTAATGTTAGCACTCCTAGATTTTTAGTAGATATTTGAGATTGAAACTGATGTAAGAAATTATGCCATGGGTGTATTTTTGATTTTGAAGTGATAGTTTATTTATTACCATTATGAAACATTTAAAAGTGAGATGAATACATATCCTACCTATGATAAATATTTTTATGCTTTGGTAAAAACTATGAAAAATGAAAGGATTACTTAATCAATAAAGAGATAATCATCCATATGGATCTCTAGCCTTTGTAATATCTCCAAACACAATCAAAGTTATAAGAAAGTTGGAGAGTTGTCAATGATTTCATGGAGGTATCCTAGTGTGTGGATGAAGTGCCTTGATAGTCTAGGTGATAATGACAAAGTGTGAAATGTACTTGTTCTAGTATGCTTGAAGGAAGCTTGGTTGATATTCAATTTTGACATAAATAGAGAAGTTTAGGGATGAGTATGAAGTATTGAGCATATGCAAGGAGTCCTATAAGATTTTTTCCATTTTTTGAGTGATTATGTGCATCAGTAGATTTCATCTAGTTGATCATTGTTTTCATTTAGACCTTTTGGGTCCAATGGCAAAAAAATTGATTAGGTAGTTTGCCAACATCATCATTTCCATATGTGGATGAGTCAAGGGGAGTTTATCATATGTTTTTGATCAAATTTTTACCTAGTTTTTATTCACTAAATCTCAAGTCATGCAACTAAGAATGATAAAATATATGCAAGTACAAAGTTGAGTTCACAGGTAGTTTGATAGTGTTTTCTCATACTTAGCCAAATTTGCATGAGGCAAGAAAAAATAAAGTAAGAAATTTGGTGATGGGATATTTTATGTGTGTGGACATTTTATGAGAAGTTGATAATATGGGTTTGTTTAGTTTTATGAATAGTTGATATGTACTAAATTCTAGGTGATTTGATGAAGTGCGTCAAAAGATATGCATGTTTGAAGTTGGCCTCCTAAGAAGTTGATTGACTTAGTTGGCTCTGTGGTAGATAAATATCAGTGAGAATACTAATGGAATTATATCTCACATGAATGAAGGTTTCAAGATCAGTTTCACACATGGTTATATTATCCTATGTGATAAGATCATATAGACCAAATTTAAGATCATGCGTCTAAGTGAAAAAAAAGTTATTGAGGTCCAAAGTTGGCATTTTAGGTAGATAACAGTGGTTCCCATACTTCATCTATTTTACACGATGTTAAATATTAGGACCAAATGAAGATCCAGTAGTTTATGGATGATTATACAAGATTGATATAATGGTTCATATTGAAAGATTTGATATAAAGTTTTCCAATGTTTAATAAAGATAAAAATTGAGCTCCTTATAAAAGGATCGATGGAGCTTGTTCATTCCAAGATGTCCAGATGTAGTGAAATAAGGACAATTGTTTGATTTTTAACATTGAGAAATGATAAATTTTAAACTTATTCTAAAGATAAATGATGAGTGGGTATTCATAATAATCAAGATAAAGAATGCATATTAAAATCAAGATGTCAAAGTGATAGTTGTATAACATTTTTAAAGCAAGGACAATCTCAAAAAGATCGATGGGGAGTATTTGATCAACATTTAAAGATTTCATGAGATGAGGCCAAGTGTTGAAGCTTGGTTGATATCCTAGTGTGTGGATGAAGTTCCTTGATAGTCTAGGTGATAATGACAAAGTGTGAAATGTACTTGTTCTAGTATGCTTGAAGGAAGCTTGGTTGATTTTCAATTTTGACATAAATAGAGAAGTTTAGGGATGAGAATGGAGTATTGAGCATATGCAAGGAGTCCTATAAGATTTTTTCCATTTTTTGGATTACATGCATCAGTAGATTTCGTCTAGTTGATCATTGTTTTCATTTAGACCTTTTGGGTCCAATGGCAAAAAAATTGATTAGGTAGTTTGCCAACATCATCATTTCCATATGTGGATGAGTCAAGGGGAGTTTATCAGATGTTTTTGATCAAATTTTTACCTAGTTTTTATTCACTAAATCTCAAGTCATGCAACTAAGAATGATAAAATATATGCAAGTACAAAGTTGAGTTCACAGGTAGTTTGATAGTGTTTTCTCATACTTAGCCAAATTTGCATGAGGCAAGAAAAAAAAAGTAAGAAATTTGGTGATGGGATATTTTACGTGTGTGGACATATTATGAGAAGTTGATAATATGGGTTTGTTTAGTTTTATGAATAGTTGATATGTACTAAATTCTAGGTGATTTGATGAAGTGCGTCAAAAGATATGCATGTTTGAAGTTGGCCTCCTAAGAAGTTGATTGACTTAGTTGGCTCTGTGGTAGATAAATATCAGTGAGAATATTAATGGAATTATATCTCACATGAATGAAGGTTTCAAGATCATTTTCACACATGGTTATATTATCCTATGTGATAAGATCATATAGACCAAATTTAAGATCATGTGTCTAAGTGAAAAAAAAGTTATTGAGGTCCAAAGTTGGCATTTTAGGTAGATAACAGTGGTTCCCATACTTCATCTATTTTACACGATGTTAAATATTAGGACCAAATGAAGATCCAGTAGTTTATGGATGATTATACAAGATTGATATAATGGTTCATATTGAAATATTTGATATAAAGTTTTCCAATGTTTAATAAAGATAAAAATTGAGCTCCTTATAAAAGGATCGATGGAGCTTGTTCATTCCAAGATGTCCAGATGTAGTGAAATAAGGACAATTGTTTGATGTTTAACATTGAGAAATGATAAATTTTAAACTTATTCTAGAGATAAATGATGAGTGGGTATTCATAATAATCAAGATAAATAATGCATATTAAAATCAAGATGTCAAAGTGATAGTTGTATAAGATTTTTAAAGCAAGGACAATCTCAAAAAGATCGATGGGGAGTATGTGATCAACATTTAAAGATTTCATGAGATGAGGCCAAGTGTTTGAAGCTTAAGATTTGGATAGTGGTGCATTTTGAGTTAAAATTTGACTAAAATTAGTGATGCATATTTAATATAAATTAGTGACGACACAAGATGAGGACATGGTGTTTGAGGATCAACTATGATCATTTGAATTCAAATATTTGAATTTAACAAAGGAAAAAACCATTGCATTTCTTTTGTGCCATTTCTTTACATATATGAAAATTTTTATGATGAAGTAAAAAGTGAATTTTTATAAGACTCAGTGATGCATCTTAAAATATAAATTTTAATATCTGAAAGTGTGTATAGTCAAGGATATTGAGGTTCAAATTTGACTATGTATTCATGTATATTTTTCAAGTGACCTGAGAAGGATATTCGAGCTCATTCTGATGGTATTTCAATATCTCATGTTGAATTAGATATTTTGGAGTGTTTTTGCCTCCTTAAGGATAATATGTGATTTATAAAGGTTTGAATAATAATATATAGTATAAATAAATGTTTAGAAGTTGACTGTGTATCTGTTCATGATGACTATGTGCACAAAATGTTGTTTGATAAAATTGTACTTAAGAAAAAGGGTACTATGATGGATATGGAAACATAAGGGGGACCTATATATCTTATTTCATGGTTACATATGTTTTAAATTACTCTTGTGTTATTAGTTTTCTAGGAGAAGTGTCAAAGAGATGAATGAGTCTCTATAGGACCTATATGTGACTTAGGATTATTTGAAAGTATGTTGTGCTTCAGTGTGACCCATGTAAGATCCCTTAAATGTTAAGTCATGCCTAATGGTTAGCCAAGACATGGTAATTCATGAAGGATCTATAAATATGAAATTAAATATGATGATTTCTAGACTTCTGAAGAGATTTGAGAGTGACTTGTGCAAGGCTTGTTGGGAGTGAGTTGATAGGTTGTGTGCCTATTCAATGAATTGATGAGAAGAATAGTTTTATGACTATGTGTATGACCTATAGGCCATGTTCCTAATGTTAAAATAGTTATTTTTTATTTTGGTAATATGGAAAGATGTCAAGTGTACATATGAGGATGCTTTAAGTAAATAAGGAGAAACATTATGGCATGCCTATGTAAGAGGCCTACATGAGAAAGAGGGAGTTTGTGTAGAGGTTAGAGATCCATCATTATATGTTGAAGACATAAATTCTACGGTGGAGGTGTTCACATCAAAGGAGGGTCTAAAGGTGTTTAAGGCAGTTGATCTTTGTGAAACAAGTGTTTCACTAAAGGCCTTTGGTTAGGAGGATTTAATCAAGGTTTTTTGGTCTAAAGGAGATGACCAGTCTCTTGTTTGGAATTTATTATAGGATAAGTATTACATGTGTTTTAAGATTAAGAGTAGGTTTCATTCCCCATGAGGGTTTCCCATAATAAATTTGTGTTGTGTGTTTGATCTTGTGTATGTATTGAATGAATGATCACTCTTATAAATATTAATTGATCAAGTTAATATTTGCTAACTATTTAATAGTTTAAAAGGACATGGAACTAAAATTAAAATATCTAGGCACACTAATTAGCCCCCCTCTCAATGATCATACCTCTAACATTTTGTATCATAGTTGGTCCTTTTGGTAAAGGCTTGAAATATTGAGGGTGATCTAACGTATAATATGGGTAGTCATCATTGAGTTTCCCTACTAAGCAATCACTAATGTTCAATGGATACAGTTATGATTTTTGGAGTGTAAGGATGAGGAAATACATTATGTCCCTATGGTTTAATGTATGCCAATATATTTTGGATGGTTATGTTGTTCCTACTTATCCTCCATCTAATTTTGCATACAAGAAACTTTTTGAGAATAATTTTAAGGTAATGAATGCCATTACTTCTGGTCTTACAAAGACTGATTCCACTTAGGCAATCCATTTCAAATATACCAAAGAGATATGGGAAAAAATATAGATCATTTATGAAGGAGATTCAAAGGCCAAGCTTGATAATTTGGAAACTCAAAGAAGGAAATTTAAAAGTCTCAAGATTAAGGAAGAAGATTCTATAACATCCTTTGTATAGAGATTTGATGATATTGTGAACATCATCAAAGGTATTAACGAGAACCTCGAAGAAAATATTATATTTCAAAAGGTATTAAGGTCACTATCCCTCAATTTTTATCCTAAAGTAGTTGTTGTAGAATAAATTCATGATCTTACTTAGTTGAAGTTGGATGAACTACATGCCATCCTTATGGCCTATGAGATGAGGAAGAATGATGATATACCACCAGAGAAAGAACTAGATTTCAATACTAAAATGAAGACAAAGATGAAGTTCTAAGGTAATAAAACCAAGGAAAATGACATTTTCAATATAGATGAGGATGAACTAATTGCTCTGATTTCAAAGAAATGAAAAACAAGCTGAAGCAAGTATAAGGGTAAACTACCCCTCAAATGATTTAATTATGGAGAGGTAAGACATTTTGATAATAAGTGCCCTTATAAGTATAAGAAGGATGATAATGAAGAGCATGATCAAGGTCATGATGATGAAAATATATTATTTAGGTCTGATAAAAGAAAAAAGGGATTTAAAAGGTTTGACAATAAGAATATGTAATTCAAGGAAAAGAGTCTCTACACCAAAGAAGATTGTAGCTCATCAGATGAGAGTGAATTCAATGACTCAGAGTATGATCATGAAGATGATGGTCATGTTGATGATGAAGCCTTGTTTATTTCTAAGGAAGGTAGTTGTTCATATCAAAATGAGTTTACTTGGAGTAATTTAGATGTTGATGAAGATGAGGTTAAGTATGAGACTATATTGACAAATTCTTTTAAATAATTGCAGATTGATAATAAGATCAATAAGAATATGGAGTCTCAAATCAAATACTATGGGGAGTTATTCAGTGTCTATAAGGCAAGAATAAATGAAGACACCAAAGTGCATGAAGACATAGTCAAACATCTCAATTTTCAATTGGAAATCATGTGTGCAAGCCTAAAAGATTAAAAAGATGAATGTTCAAGGTATGTAATTGAAAATTATTCATTCAAATCTAAGTTAGAGAAGACATCTATTAATTTGAATTCATTTTTGTTATTTGAAAAGATCTCAAGTCATCTAGATAATATTTTGAATGATAAAAAAAAGCAAGTGATAAAACTAGTCTTGGATACAAAGGTAATAACTAGAGAATGCAACTTAAGACAATATGAAGACTAATTTGCATAACGACAATCATTATTTGAATGAAAATCATCAAATAATGAATGAAGGTGTTGGTAAAATGAAGATAAATCAAATCAGACAACCAAATGCCATGAGGTATACAAATTCCAATGGTTACTAGTATACTTGTAATTAGTTTGGGCATATAGCTACAGAATGTATAAGACATGTTAATAATGAGTTTGCATGGGACTATGATGGGGGTCATCAGTCACAAAGTGTGAGCAAGGTTTTGTGTTTTAGCTATATTGATAAGGGACACTTCTCTAAGCATTCTCTAAATAAAGAAAGGTAAGGTAAGTAATCTTTAAAAAGAGAATTCTTTTTCAATTGTAATGACATTGGAAAAATTTAATTTTTTTCCAACTAAGGTAAGATAAGTTGAGTTTCCATCAAGGAGTATTGTTTGCTAGAACTATTAAAATATTGGTCACATTGATAGATTCTACAAGAAAAGGTCTAAAAGATAGAATATGTTTAATTAGGATCTTAGAGTGCAAGAAATAAAGAGAGTCAACTCATTGAAGCCAAAGGTGGTAATTATGCATCATGGTGAGAAATTAATACCAAGTAATCTATTTACTATGGTGGAAAACAATATAGAAAGGTGAAGAGTGCCAACAGCTTTCATTGGATGCTCATGTTGTGAATGAAGAGACCAAGCTCAAAGACAAGACCAAGGTACTGGTTGAGGCTAATTATGATGTGTATAGATCCAAGTGAACATCATACTATTATTGAGCAATATTAATTAAAAACACATCAATTGTTAGTGCTTAGTGATGGGCTTTATAATTGAAAGGTTGATTCTTCAAATGAAAAGGTATGTTAAGATTCCATAGTTGCTCCATGTGTTGTCAATTTTGTTTTAGAAGAGAAGGAAAGTGACATATAAAAGGAACCAATTGTCATAGTTCAGACTAAGAAGAATAACAAGAAGAGCAAGAAGTGTTATAGCTATAAGAGGATTCCAATGGTTACTAGGGATATGTGGGCCACTCTTGGCTTTACTTTATTTTAGAACATTATGGTACAAATGATATCTTTGTTTATGCTTCTTAAGAGACTCCTTTCAGTGCAAAATCAAGTGTTTCTATGGTGTTCTTTAGTTGGTCCTAAAAGGTAGAGATGAGTGTTTTTATGTGGAATAAGTATGTCCAGGTGGAAGATATTCTATGGTGATGGTAAGTCTATAGGGTCAAATTGAAGGATTTCAAGTGGGAAAAAAGAATTTGGCATTTTTCAAGATGATATTTTTACATATAAATTTTTTTTGAACCTATTCTATAATTATCTAAGTGATTTTATGATCTGAAGGTATTTTGAAGACATATTTGAGATTTTGTTTGTTATCAATTTCCCAGTTTATGCTTAAGAGTATGTAGGGCCTAAAATGAGTTATAGGATGTATAGGTTCAAAAATATTTGGAAGCTAAAATATTAGTCTAAAAGTGTGTAATGGTTTTCTCCAAGTGTAAAATAAGATCAATGGTGGATGTTGACCAAAAGGAGGTTTGTTGACTCTATTTATTTTGAGATTCTAGGGTTTTAGGTTTTGTTAGAAAAGTGATTTGCCTTACGAGTTAATGTATAAGGATTTTTAATAGGTGAAATGGAATAAATATGTTTTCATATAAATATTCATAGAGATTTAAAGGTTTTTGGTTTTCAATTTTTTCATGTATCGATCAAAATGGAGGCCTAATTGGTATGTTGGGTTGTAAAGGAAGTATATTGCAAAGGATGAGCTTGGTAATGAAAATTAGTGTGCTTTAGGGGTAATATGAGAGTGATTTAGATATGAATTTTCAATCCTTGAAGGTTTATCTACTAATTTTTTTGTGATTTTCAAGTTCTAGGCAGGGTTATAAGGAGTCTAGATAGGCCTAGTAATGAAAATATGATAATTTTGCTCGGTGTTTTAAAAAGAGCACAATATGTATGTTTTAAGGAGAGTTCTCAAGTTTTTTTAGAGAATGTTTAATATTTGTTAATTGGAATGAATTTTTATTATTTAGAGAGTTTTCAATGATGTCATGGAGGTGTTGTGGTGAGTGAATTAAGTGCTTTGATAGCCTAAGTGACAATGACAAAGTGTGCAATGTGCTTGTCCTAGTATGCTTAAAGGAGGATTGGTTGATATTCAATTTTGAAATTTCTAGAGATGTTTATGGATGAGTATGGTGATTTTATTATGTGTAAGGGGTATTAAAATATGATTTCTATGCTTGAGTGCTTGTGTGCATGAGTGGATTTCATCTGGTTCATCATTCTTTTCTTCTAGATATTTTGGGTCTAGTGGTAGAAAATATGAGTAAGAAGTTTTATGACATCATAATTTCCATGTGTGGATTAGTCACGGTAATTTTGTCATATGGTTTTGATCATATTAGTCTTGAGTTTCTATGCATAATTGTTCAAGTCTAATGATTAAGCATGATGAAAGATATGCAAGTGAAAATTTGGGCTCTTAGGCATTTTGATAGTGTTGTCCCATACTTATCTAAATTTACAATGTGGCAATAAAAGATAAATAGGAATTTTAATGGTGGCATATGTGAAAATTTCAAGATAATTTGATCATATGGGTTCATTCATCTTTGTGATTAGTGAATATGTGTGAAATTTCAAGTCCAGTGTTGAAGCATGATAAAAGATATGCATGTGCAAAGTTGGTCTTTCGAGATAAGTTTTTGGCATAGTTGTCTTTATGGAAGAATGAGTGATCATTTTAATGTCATTATATCTCACATGTGTGAGGGTTACAGGATTAGATTAACATATGGTTGTGTTTTCCTATGTGAGGAAATCATATGGTCCAAATTTTAGAACATGTGCTTGAGCAAAGCCAAAAATTTGGAGGTAAAAAGTTGTCCTTCTAAGAAAATAAGAAATGGTCCCCATACTTTTTCATTTTTTTAAATTTTAAATATCAGTACTAGATAGAGATCTAATGGTATGTATGATTTTGTACATCTAGATATATGGTGCATAGTAACTTATAGATCTCAAAGTGTTGTTTAAAAAAGGTTTAAAACTAGGACAAAATGAAGATCCAATAGTGTCTAGGTAATCATAAAAGTTTGATCTAATTGTGCATGTTGAGCAAGATGGTAAGAAGTACATATTTTTTAATTTTGTTAAAAGGTAAAGGATAAGGATCTAATGGTTCACTATTAATTTTTCCATTGATATTGATGATGTGAGTGGAGTCAAAGTGGTCAATTCGTTAAAGTTTAGCATTGTTAAGGGTTAATCTCTTTACAAAAATATCAATGGTGCATGTTTGATATATGAATCAAGGACACAAGATGATAGCGTAGTATCTAAAGTTTAACTATGACTATTTGCATTTGAATATTTGAATTTTGTGAATGGAAAAACTAGTGCTTTATATTTTGTGCATAACTTTTGATCCAAGATGAAATCGATAGTGCTATAAAAAGAAAATTTGAAGAGGACTCCATGGCACATCTAATAAACCTAATTTTAAGATCTTAAGGTGTGTGTATTCAAATATATTGATGTCAAAATATATATTAAAAGTTACTTGAGAATATTATTTGAGATTGTTTTGATTTCTCTTGATGAATTAGATATTGGAACATTTTTTAGAATCCATGAGGACCATCTGTTTGGATTATGAAGGATTGACTAATCATATATAGTATGAACAAAGGTTTATAAGCTGATTGTGTGTTCATTCATGGTGACTATGTGTATAGATAGGTGTTTAAGCTAATTTTGATTTAGAAAAAAGAATGTGTTGGTAATTAAGGAGGACCTATAGATCATTTGGAATGGGTCCATACATTTGGAAAGTGTTACTATGTTTTAGTTTTCTCAAAGAAGTTTCAAAGAGTTGAATGGGTCTCCATAGAACCTAAGAGTGACTTAGGCCTATTTGAAAATGGACTCTATTTTAGAGTGATCCATGTGAGATGTGTTAAGGGTAAATGAATGATGCATAAATAGTCTCCTCCCCTGATATATATCTAATCTCTAATAACCACAATTCCAATTATTGCATTCACACTTACAATGTTCCCTCTTTTTATCAACTTGGTCTATTCTTTTGATATCAACTTATTGTTTTATCATACTATCTATGAATTATGTGCATTACCTCAATCCTCAAAATTCTCTAAACACATCACACATTCATCCTAATTCTCATTCAAATTCTTGTCTACAACTTCCTTTCCTCTAAACTCTAATGGGTTCTCATTACTCTTTGAGTTACTCCTAGGCCAAAATGGATTCATATTTTGATCAAGGTTATAAAAAACTTATTTATAATCCTTAGATACTTTTAAAATTTTTATTTAAACCACTTGACTTCTCAAAACAATCTTAAAACCATACACTATCTCTGTTGTTGTCACAATCTCTTCTTGTAGTGTTTTTCCTTGGAAATCTAGCTAGTACAGACTGTTACAATAAAGTACTAAGAAACTCAAATTATTTTAAAATAAAATTTATTACATTTTGTGTCTCTATAAATATTAAATAATTTAATATTTTTTAGACATCATTTCTAGCATCTTCTCTTAGATAATTAGCCCTATATTAGGCTTGTCAACTAATGTCTACTATATAGGTTTCTATATCTATACATATAAACCTCCACTAGATATTAATACTTAAAAATCTTATTATGCATATATTAAGCCAATAAACTAAAAAATTTAGAGAATTTATACTAGTGAATTATTTAGAAGCTTCACTTTGAATATGATTAGCCTAAATATGGTTTTCTAGGCCTGAGACAAGCCTGAAAAGGCTCAAAATGCCCTTAAAGGGTATTGTAAATTTTTCAATGATTATAATCACCCATAAAAGATATATCATGACTTATTTCACCTATATATTTATTAAAATACATTTTACACTCCTTTATCATGTTCAAAAGATAACTTTTGCAGAGGTTCTTGACACAATCAGTTTGTAATAGCAAATAACAACATAGGGTTTTGAACACATGCATTGTTATATGAGAGTTGTAAAACTTAAAACCAAGATAATTATTCATCATTTTGTTACTATAATAAATTATTAAGACCCTCCCAATGTTAAATGACTCCTTTTAAAATCTATCACATGTGTTAAACAGAACTTAACAATGCTCTGTTCACTTAAACTTGTCTATAATAGGAATACCATAGAGATTCTTCATAAATTAACACTTCATGGTTATAATAACTCCATTATGACCTTTTATAGTATCCTTATATAAATAAAGAGTAAAATTCATGTTTTTTTCAACCATTCAAACAATATTGTGTTAATGTAGTGACTCATATCAATACATGTAAAAGTTGAGGGTACTCTTAATAGGTTCTTTGTGTTTGTTAACTTATCTACATTGATATTAACTCCTAAGAGGTATTTTTATCAAAAATATAACATTATAAACCCCTAACCATAATTCACTAAAATCTATTATCATATCATTTAATGTTTTCATAGTACTATATGGCATATCATCTTCTTGTTATAAACTAGCATAAGATTCTTGATGTATTTTAGTCTTAAAAATTGATGTCTGGGCATTCATTAAATTTATCAACCACATCATTATATAACAACACCATATTCAATATCCTTTAACCTTGATCTCATTTGAAACATTATTGGTAAGGTCTTCATGCAAGATTTTGTTTTGTGTAATGTAAATAGGGTATTCTCATAGTTTCTTTTAATCTTGGCTTAGTTCCTGAGACCAAATTCAACCTAAATATATAATATATTTATTCCCACCTTCCAAAACAATTCATAACATGTTTTAATGTGAAAAGATACAAACAAAATATTCATATTTTTATTGATTTTATCTTTATACATACCAGTTCTATCATTTTTGATAGTATACAAAGGTTATATTACATCTTAACTCATTCCTTTAGGTTTTCCTCTATACCCATATCACTTATAACCTCCTAACTGGCTTCTCTAATTTTTAACTTCTAATTCATAAGGGATCCAACTTTTACCACAAACCAAAACATTGAGTTATACACATGAAAATTGCCTTCCTTCCGTAACTAATTCTTGATAACTAACTCTTGGGCATTACATTTCAAATTTTGTTTTTATTTATGCCACCTTTTGATGAGATGTATATATAAACACATTTAACACTACCTATACTCATTTAGGACTCTACACAAAACATTTTACAACTTAAAAGTCCCCAAAATGATTGTAAACACATTGATTACAATTTAAATTTTCAAATATTACTTTTGGAGGGAAAACCTATAATTGAAATCTTATGCATATTGAGACTCCCTAAACTCCACATTTGGAACTCTTATAAATAGTATAACCTATGTTATATTTATTAGACAAACTAGAGACAAAAATTAATCATTTTAGGGATCCTCATGGGATGTCCCCACATTATACTCCCTAACGAGATAAAAATTGAGCTCCAATAGATTTTTATGCTTCTTCCATCTCTTCCAATTCATTTCTCTTGGATCATCCTTGAATTTTTATATTCCCTCATACCTTATCTTCTCCTTCTTATGGTCAACCTTGCCTCTATCATATACTATTCTACGTCTTTGCTTGCTTGTATCAGCTAGCACTTGATGTGTACCCATTTGTTTCTCTTTATCTCTGACATGTGGGCTGATCATGTAACTAAACACTATTGCACATATAATTATATCTTTTAATGCTATCATTACCACATTTTCAACAAGAATAATGACTATTTCATGCATACATGCTTCAACATGCTACTTTACTATTACTATCTTTGCTTCTGTATGCACTTTGTCCACTTTTTCAAACTAATCAACTATTTCAATCTACATTTCCTTTTCTTCTTCCATCACTTCTCCATTCAATTCCTTTCATATGGATACCAATTATAACTTTAATTTTCATTGGCTCTTATACATAAATTGGTAATCAGGTTGCTTACCTTGTCCAATCATTTGCATCTCATCTTCCAAGCCTTCAACGAGGCTCTCAAGTTGATCTCTTTCTTCTTTATATTTGTGTTCACTTAGCTGGCAATAAATTTCTTTTGTATGCTCACTCAACTTCATCACCTCTTAATAAAGGTGTTGTTTACCCACACCCACTTTTTCTCTCATACTATACTTTTTCAATTCTTTTTTGAGTTGCTTGTAAAGCAACCTCTTTTGCCTTCTCCCCTCTTTCCTTACTTGGACCTTTCTTTTCTTCATCAATAGTTTGATTGGCCACTTGAGTGGATTATTCCTAATTAACCATACATCATGTAGGATTACCATTTCTCTAATTTGATCTACCATTACCAACATACTATCCATCTGCTACCTCATCTTAGCCATCTCTCTTTCCATCTCTATTCTCTACTTGGTTTCATCTTGCACCATCTTCCTCTTGCAGTAGTTTCTCTCATCTTCTATGTCATGTTATTCTTACCTCTCTATTTCCTAATCTCCTTAAATATATCTATCAAATCCTTAGCCTCACCTGGACCTATACCTCTTCCTAACAAGTCTTCACTCACTTTCCACATTTTGATCATTCACTTCATCTATCTTCTCTCTGTCTCTCTTGACCTCAACTAGGAATTCTCCTCTTGTCCTACCCATATGACTCTTTTATCTTTCCTAAGATATAATAATGAGCCTCTATTTCACTTTAGCTTTATCAATATCTCTATCACTTATATTTAATCCTTACTTGGCTATATGGCTGATACCAACTTCTCTTAACCTTCATGCACACTTCAACACATCGAATAAAAATTCAAAATAAAAATAAAATTAATAATTAACTTTACATCTCATGATTGATGTTGTCATTTCTCTTCCTAAATAATCTTCCCACTCTGATACCAAATGATGTAGATCTATTCTCCTCCCCTATTATATATCCAATCTCTAATAACTGCAATTCCAATTATTGCATCCAAACTTTCAATGTTCCCTCTTTTTATCGACTTGGTCTATTATTTTGATATAATTTTTTTGATCATATTATCTATGACTTATGTACATTACCTCAGTCCTCATAATTCTATAAACATTTCACACATTCATCCTACTTCTCATTCAATTTCTTTTCTACAGCTTCCTTTCCTCTAAACACGCATGGGTTCTCATTACTCTTTGAGTTCCTCAGGCTAAAATGCCTTACCTTCTTGATAAATTTTATAAAAAACTTATTTATAATCATTAAATTCTTTTAAATTTATTATCAAATAAACTTGATTTGTCAAAACAATTTTCAAACGCTACACTATCTCTATTCCTATCACATGGTCTTCTTGTAACTTTTTTCCATTGAAATATGTGTAGTACACATTGGTAAAATATAGTACTAAGAAACTTAGATTATTTTCAAATAGAATTTATCACATTATTGGTCTCTACAAAGTTTCAATCATTTACTCTTTCTATACACATCATTTCTAAAATATCCTCTTAGTAGATTAGCCTTGTATTAGGCCTGTTAACCACTGTCTGCTATATAGGCTACTATATCTATATGCATGGACCTCCACTTATTTTAAATACTTAAAAATATTATTCTAAATATATTAAAAAAAATTATATCATTTATACTATTGCATTCTTTAGAAATATCACTTTGAATATGCTTACCCTAAACTAGAGTTTTCCAAGCCTAAGAAAAGCTCAAGAAGGTTCAAAATTCCATTAAAGGGTATGGTAACATTTTAAATGATTCTAATCACTCATACAGGGTCTTTCATTCCTTGATACACCTATATAAATCTTTAAATACCTTTGTATACTCATTTATCATGTTCAAAAGATAACTTTTATAGAGGTTCTTGACATAGTCAACCTATAATAGAAAATAATAACATAGGGTTTTGAACACATGAATTATTACGTGAGGGTTATAAAAATTACCACCAAGATCCTTATTAATTATTTTTTCAATATAATCCATCATCAGGTCACTCCCAATGCTAAATGAATCCTTCCTAAATCTATCACACATGTTAAACACAACTTGATAGTGCTCTAATCACTTAAACTTGTCTATAATAGGAATACCATAGAGTTTATTTATATGTTAACACTTTAGGGTTATAATCACTCCATTTTGATCTTTTATAGTATCCTTCTATAAATAAAGACTCAAATTCATGTTGTTTTCAACCATTCAAACAATATTGTGTTAATGTAGTGACTCAGATTAATACTTATAAAAGTTGAGGGTACTCCTAATAGGTTTTTTGTGTTTATTAACTTATATGCATTGATATTAACTCCCAAGAGGTATGTCTATCAAAAATACAATATTCAAAACACATAAACCTACTTAACTACAATATATCCTCATATCACTCAATGTTTTCATGGTGTTTTATGGCATACAGTTTATTTGTTATGAACTATTAAAAGATTATCAATGTATATTAGTCTTACTTGGGGACATCTGAGCATTCATTAACTTTATCAACCATGTCATTATCTATTAACACCATCTTAAATATACTTTAACCTCTATCCAATCTAAAACCTTATTGTAATGGTCTTTATGCAAGCTTCTATTCTATGTTATGTAAATATGGTATTCTCATAGTTTACTTTAATCTTAGTTCACTTATTGAGACCAAATTCAAATTGCATACAAAAAACACTTATTCCCACCTTCTAGAAAAACTCATAACATGTTTGAATGTGAAAAGATACAAACAAAAGATTCATTTTTTTATTGATTCTATCTTTGTACATAGTAATTCTATCATTTTTGATAGTACATAGAGGTTCTATTACATATTAACTCATTACTTTATTTTTTCCTCTATACCCTTTTCTCTTATAACCTTCAAACTGACTTCTCTTATTTCTAACTTATAATTACTGTGGGATCCAACTTTCACCACAAACCAAAACTTTATTTTATAAAAATGAAAACTACCTTCCTTCCATAAATAATTCTTGATAACTAAATCTTGGGAATACATTTCACATTTTGGTTTTATTTATTCCATCATTTCATGAGGTGTATATGCAAACACCTTTCCTACTAACCAAGACTCATTTATGACCCTACACAAAACATTTGACAACTTAACACTCCCAAAAAATATTATAAACACATTGATTACAATTCAAATATTTAAATACTAAGTTTGAATGGAAAACCTATAATTCAAATCTTATGGATCTTGAGATTCCCTAAAATACACATATAGACCCCTTATGACCTCTAGAATCTATGTGACACTAATCTTACCAACTAAAGACAAAAATGAATAATTTTTAAGGTCCTCATGATATGCCCCTACATCATACTCATAGGGGAGATAGAAATTGTGCTCCAATAGATTTATATGCTTCTTCCATCTCTTCCAATTCATCTCTCTTGGATCATAATTTCCTTTTTCTATTCCTTCATTCCTTACTTTTATCATACACTATTCTACCTCCTTAGTTGCTTGCATCATCTAGCACTTGATATAGATCAATTTCTTGCTCTTTGTCTCTAACATGTGGGCTGATCATGCCCCCAAACTCTAATGCACCTATACTTACATCTTTAAATGATATCATTACCATATATTCAACAATAAAATTACCTATTTCATGCATACCTACTTCAACATACCATTGTATTATTGCTATCTTTGTTTCTTCATGCTCTTTGTCCACTTTTTCAAATTGCTTCAATGTTCCAATCTACATTTCCTCTTCCTCTTCCATCACTTCTCCATTCAATGACTTTTCTCTAGATACCAATTCTACCTCTAATTGTTTTTGGATCTTATACATAAACTATTAATCAAATTGGTTACTTTGTCTAATCATTTGCATCTCATTTTCCAAGCCTTTAATGATGATCTCAAGTTTATCTCTTTCTTATTTATCATTTTATTCACTCAACTAGCTACAAATTTCTTTCTTTTGCTCACTCAAATTCATCACTACCTCATCAAGGTGTAATCCACCCATACCCACTTTTTATCTCATACTATACCTTTTCATTTCTCTTCTGATTTTCTTGCAAAGTAACCACTTTTTCCTTCTCTCCTCTCTCCTTATACCTTTATTTTCTTCATCAATAGTTTGATTGTCTACTTGAGTGGCTTCTTCCTCATTATGCATGAAAAATGTGGGATTCTCATCTCTCTTATCTAATCTTAGATTACAAACATCCTATCCGTATATTTCCTAATCTCAACCATCTCTCTTTCCATCTCTATTCTCTTCTTGGTGTCATCTTACACCATTTTCTTCTTGTGGTAGCTACTCTCATTCCCTATGCCTTATTTATACTTACTTATCTATTACTCATCTCATTGAATATATATATACACTCCTTTGCATCACCTATACTTATACCTCTTTCTAAAAAGTCTTCACTCAGTTGCTACACCTTGACCATTCACTTGGGCTATCTTCTCTCTCTCTTGACCTCAACTGTGTCTTTTTTTATCCTCACCTATGAATTCTCCTCTTATCCTACCTATAGGACTATTGTTGATATCTTAATATCTATTTATAAACCTCTATCTCACTTGATATTTATCAACAAATATATCACTTCTCTTTAATCCTCACTTGGCTATATGGCTTCTACCAACTTCTCTTAACCTTCATGCACACTTCAACACATCAAATAAAAAATCAAAATAAAAAATTAAAATTAACAAGTACCATGTCTTGTCATGATTTATACTATCATTTCTCTTCTCAAATAATCTTCCCACTCTGATACCAAATGATGCAGAGCTACTTTTCTCCTATATTATATATCCAATCTTTAATAACTGCAACTCTAATTATTACATTCACACTTGTAATGCTCCCTCTTTTTGTCACCTTGGTCTATTCCTTTGATATAAAATTATTTATTTCCTATTATATATGAATTATGTGCATTACCTTAGTCCTCAAAATCCTGTAAACACTTCACACATTCATCCTACTTCTCATTCAATTTCTTCTCTACGATTTCCTTTCCTCCAAACTCTCATGGGTTCTCATTACTCTTTGAGTTCCTCTTAGGCCCAAATGTCTTCATTTTTAAATCAAAATTATAAAAAAAATACTTATAATCCTTATATCCTATTTAATTTATTTTTAACTCCACTTTATTTATCAAAACAATCTTCAAACCATACACTCTCTATGTTGTTGTCGTAGGCTCTTCTTATATCCTTTTTCCATTGAAATCTAGCCAGTATTGACTGGTACAATAGATTAATAAGAAATTAAAATTATTTTAAAATACAATTTGTCACATTTTGTGTCTCTAAAAATTTTCAATAATTTATTCTTTCTATAGACATCATTTCTAGCATCTCCTCTTAATGGATTACCCTTGTATTAGTCATGTCAACCAATATCTGCTATATGGGCTACTATATCTGTACATAAGGACCTCCACTCAGTATGAATCATTAAGAATATTATTATACATATATTAAAACAATAAAATATAAATTTTAGATAATTTATACAAGTTCATTATTTATAAATCTCACTTGGAGTATGGTTACCCTAAACTAGGGTTTTCTAGGCCTAAAACAAGCCTAAGAAGGCTCAAAATGCCCTTAAAGGGTATTTCAACTTTTTAAATGATTATAATAAACCATAAGAGGTTTATAATCCCATGTTACACCTATATAAATCTTCAAAGACCTTCATATACTCCTTTATCATGTTCAATAGACAACTTTTATAGAGGTTCTTGGCACAGTCAGCATATGACAGAAAATAACATAGGATTTTGAACACATGCATTATTACTTGAGGGTTGTAAAACTTACAAAAAATATCCTCATTTATAATTTTGTTAGTATAATCCATCCTTAAGTCATTACCAATGCTAAATTACTCCTTCCTGAGTCTGTAACATGTGTTAAACATAACTTGATAGTGCTATGTTCACTTAAACTTTTTTACAACAGGAATACCACCTAGTTTATTTATATGTTAGCACCTTAGGTTTATAATCACTCCAATGTGACCTTTTAAAATATCCTTTTTTAAATATAGACTCAATTTCATGTTTTTTCAACCATTTAAACAAGATTGTGTTAACATAGTGACTCAGATCTATACTTGTAGAAGTTGAGGGTCCTCCTAACAAGTTCTTTGTGTTTGTCAACTTATTTGTATTGATATTAAATCCCAAGAGGTCTATCTATCAAAAATATAATACTAAAAACCCCTAAACCTACTTAACTACAATATATCCTCCTATCATTCATTGTTTTCATAGTGTTGAATGGCATATAGTTTGCTTGTTATGAATTAACATAAGATTCTCAATGTATATTAGTCTTACTAGGTGATGCCTAAGCATTAATTGACTTTATCAACCAAATCATTATCTATCAACACCATATTAAAGATTATGTAACCTCCATATCATCTAAAACCTTACTATAAATGTCTTTATTTAAGCTTCTATTTTATGCTATGTAATAGGGTATTCTAACAATTTCTTTTAATCATGGCTCACTTCCTGAGACCAAATTCAACCTACATATAAAAAATATTTATTCCCACCTTCTATAAAAAGTCAAAACATGTTTGAATGTGAAAAGATACAAATAAATATTCATCTTTTTATTTATTCTATCTTTGTACATAGCAATTCTATCATTTTTCATAGTATACATAGGTTTTATTACATCTTAACTCATTCCTTCAAGTTTTCTTCCATATCCCTATCTCTTAAAACCTTTTAACTAACTTCTCTACTTTTTAATTTCTAATTCATATAGGATCCAACTTTCAACATAAAGAAAAACTTTATTTTATACACATGAAAACTACCTTCCTTCCATAACTAATTCTTGATAACTAACTCTTCGTAATTAAATATCAAATTTTTTAATTTACGTCACATTTTTATGAGGTGTACATAAAAACACCTTTCCCATTAACCTAGATTCTTTTTCAACCCTACACATAACATTTTACAACTTAACACTCCCAAAAATGCTTCTACACACATTAATTATAATTTAAATTTTCAAATATTAATTTTGGAGGGAAAACCTATAATTCAAATCTTAGGCATCTTTAGACTCCAGATATGGACCTTTTTATGATCTATAAAATCTATGTGACACTGATTAGACCAATTAAATACATAAATGAATAATTTGTGGGATCTACATAGGAGTCCCCTGCATCAAGGGATGTTTTGTGGAGTAGATCAAAAGCTATCCAATGAATATTTCATTTCTTAGATCTAGAATTATTATGCAGTCCACCCTTCATACTCATCTAACAAATAAGCTATTTTGGTGTGGTTTTATTATAGGTAGTTCTTCTTTTCCAAAAAGGACCTCTCACTTTGTCTGGTCATTAATGAGTAGAATGTTTACCAAGTACACACCCCTCCTCTATTATTTATCTCCCTTTTCCTAAAAAATTAGAGTAACAAATAGTATGAAACATTCTGGCACACCCAATGGGATCCCTTCTAGGTTTATAGTTTTTTTAGGCATATAGTTGCATTAGTGAAAATTAATGTTCTTACATTTCCATTATTTTTAAATTCTAACACAAAAATCTCTCTTATTTTCTAAAGATAGAAAAGGAACAAAAAAAATTTCATCTTAGGGATAGGTTACATTTACATCTTGCATTAAGTACATTTTTAGTTATTCCTTATTTGCATGCAAAGACACAAAAAATTTCTTTTGGGTTAAAATTGAGTGCATTCAATATTTTACTTGCTTAATTATTATCTTACATAGATTAATTAAACATATTATGAATTAATAATATCATACATATGTTACACTACCAAACCACTTGCATAAAACTAAACATCAAAAACTTACTTGAGATAAGGCCCATTGGGATTTCATCACCCTTTGGATCACCTTACCCTACCCAAAAATATCACTTAGATTTAATCACCAAGGAGAGGACCCACTCCATTCTCTAGAGGAGTATAAACTATATACAAATGGTATCTATTAGCTAAGTGGCTAGGCTAAGCTTCAAGCTTTTGAAGTGTGGGGAGTGAGCCCCAAAAACTAGGCCACATACCTGGTCTAGTGCAGATTCTCTAACTACCAAAAGTTAACCTAAAGCCATCCTTAGATGATTTTTATATTACCCAATTTTCAAACCAATTTACCATTTCACACTCTTTAAGGCATAATCTAAAAGTGATTTAAAATGAATCATAGGATTAATTACACTTTTAGTGTGTGCTTTGCTTACTTTGGGTTTTCCTTTGTTTGCTCATTGTTTGAGGTGAGAGGTGCATTATCCATTTTATAATTTCTCATATGGTCTTAACCAGACAACAAGTAGGGAATCAAAATAACCAACTACCATCTTCTTATTCATCCTCATCCATAGATACAACTCAGATGTTGATAAATCAGCCCATACTTCACACCATTCTCCCCCACCTACCATGCCTCCAATAATCCCTAATAGAGATCTAGATTTTTATAATTTTTTAGATAATAATTAGTGGCTTTGAAACATTATCTTAATACCCTATCCTATCATACTTTGATGGCTTTGTTGCCTCCCATAGAACCACCTTATGATTGATGTTACATCAACCCAACCTTTTATTAGCTAAGCTTCTTCTTCTACTATTAGTTCATCTACTACCACCACCTAGACACTTATTACCCCAACCGATACTTCTATTGTTGGCTCAACTTTACCCCTTTTCACTTATACCCCTTCTATCAATGCAATGTCTTCCATACCCATGTCTACCATGCTCTCCAACTTAAAAAATATACCAACCTCAACCCATTTTCATAATTTGGTGTTATCCATACCACAAACACTTGCCCCCATTATCACTAGGGTTACTACCCATCAACAACCCACAAATAATTTATCATTACCAACCCAAACCATGCCCTAATCAACCAAACCAAATATAACCTTACACTAACCACTATCAATTCCCCTACAAGCCCCTATGGCACCCTATCAATATATTCCCAACCTAAAGGGATATATCACACCTTCCACTCAACCCTTAATGCCTATTAGTCTTGTTGGGGCACTATCCCAACCCGAAGTCACCACATACCAATACGTCCTCACTTTTTTACCTCTTATTACATACCGATTCATAGTTGCAACCCAAACTCAATAAAACTTACCAATGAATTATGTAGCCACCCAACCCCAACCTAACCTTATCAATATGCTCATAGATAAAATGACCCAAATCAAGTCATCTATCTCTAGGTCCCATAACCTTTTAACATATGACCAAATCTATAATGAACATATCAACCCATCTATCCTAATTCATGTTTATCCTCCTCAATGGGAGATACCCAAACTATCTAAGTGTCAAGGAAAAGAGTATCCTCAACAAAATTTGAGGGAATTATACCATTCTTATTACCTGATCATGTATTATGATGCCCTCCTCCTCTAAAATTTACCTATGTCTCTATTATGGCCTATCTTGGATTGGTACAATACCCTTCTTAGGCACTCTATCTTTTCATTTTCCCAACTCACCCAAATCTTCTTAAAACATTTTTTGGTGAACATATCTAAGAATGTCTCCATAATGAAGCTTTATTCTATCAAGAAATTTGATGATGAATCAATCACCACATCATTTCATGATGGTGAGGTCTCATTAATCAACTATCCTTTTCACTACCTCAAATATAACTTATTGAAATTTTCTCTAGGGGTTGCACAAAACACATTGTTTCCACCCTTCAGGTGTAAACATTTAGAACCTTTGATGAAGCATTCACAATGGCATGTAAGCTTGAAAACCATGACATAGATGAGGGAAAACTAAAATTGCAAAATAAAAATTCCACTTTCAAACCCAACAATCCCTCTACCACCAAGAAAACCAACCAACCTAATCTTAAAGCCAAAGCTTCTATAAACTTGGTTGTGTTAATATCTGACCCACCTCCACCCATTAACCAACCACATTAAAACATTCCTTCCAACATTTATTACCCACTAAACCAAAACCATAGTTGAGTTATAAATAAATAATTCACACCTATAGGGGAATTTTATGCCTCTATGATAGAAAAATTTGTCAAAGCTAACCTTATAAAACTTCCACCAATCAAGCCATCTCAGTAATTTGATCCCTCTCACCCCATGCCTAGGTGGTATAATGAAAATGACCATTGTGATATTAATCATGTTATTTTACATGACATAAATCTATGTAATGGTTTTAAAATCCTTGTACCAAACTTGATTGACAATGGTGAATTGTCTTTTTATAACCCTAATGCACTTCCTAATCAATCTCTTGATATTTTTTTCAAGCCTTTTCCTAATCATATTCAATTATCCCAAACCCATAACAATAACTCTTAACCATCATCATCCCATGAGGCACACATAATCAACGTCATCATAAATGAGTGCATGGCAGATGAGCCCCACACTTATATCACATCCTCACCAACCTCACCTATGGAAGGATCAAGCTTACCTTTATCCTTTCAAAGACCCAAGTAGAAAAATATATAACCCATGAGTCTACACTTGATCAAACCATACCCATAACCACTTCTCCTTTCATGAAACAAGTAATTGATTTAGCCATAAGTCCTTCTACCCCACCAAAAGGAATGGTATAACCCTCCTCTTTTCCTGTGGATACCCTAGATAAGGGAGAAACTAGGCCCATACCTACATCCCTAATCAAAGAACCATCTATTCCTCTAGTCACTCCACGAGCAACCATTACGTCATTTACCCAACTAGGGATTTTAGAACCTTTTGACTAAAGTAAATATGTGGGAATCCTAAATTATTCCTCTCCTAAGGGACTAACATTTTAAATTATTGATCAAGGAACCAAACCTATTTACAATCCCTTTTCTCATCTAGTGCATAGTCTAGAATTTACCTCACAACCTAGCATAGATAAAACCACCTTTTGGCACGGTTTGGGGTTCCCATACAAAAATAGAGTTGAATGCTTGGATTCATTAGCATCCACCCTTAAACATATTACGACCCCATCATCTAACATTCCTTACTCCCAAGACATGAGAGAACCATATCTCCCACCTCCACCCATATCATCTCATAACTTTCTCGCTAGACCAAACAAGAATCTTAGTATCTTTCCCACACATAGCATCACCTATGTACCCATTAAGTTGGACCTACCCCCTCTATTCCACCTAAAAAACCACCAACAAAGATGGACCAAAGGGTTAAGTTACCTAAGCCTTATCCTTGAGCTTGACCTATGCTACCTCCTTCTAATTTACCGTCTTATTTGGGACCCTACTCTTCTACCATCTCAATCATCTATTCCACTTCAATCAAACCAACATCCTTCTCTATGCCTACCCATCCATCACCAAATCCATCAACTTCTTCATCATTCTTAGCTAGTTTATCCCCTCTCACTTTCCTGCCTATTATCAACCCCTCATCCTCTATTTCTAAATCACTCACTAGTAACCCCATCATAACTAAGCTAACTC
Source organism: Torreya grandis (assembly GCA_037957365.1). Classification (NCBI taxonomy): domain Eukaryota; kingdom Viridiplantae; phylum Streptophyta; class Pinopsida; order Cupressales; family Taxaceae; genus Torreya; species Torreya grandis. Next base: position 324,917 of record JARHVA010001867.1, on the reverse strand, counting down.
AATCTAAATCATCTACTAAAATGATTTAGCCACCTCCCCCTTATAATATCAAATCCATGTCTAATAAGGTCCTTATTTCTTTGATGAGCAATGTAACACCCCAACACCTTTGAATAACCCTATGCATTTATTTTATAGGGGCTATTGCAAACATCTTTTACTAAGCTACTTCCCATCAAGCCCTTTACCCCTTTTCATACCAAATCCTCCTAGTTCAATGATACTTTTATTTGTGCATATCATAGGATACTATGACATGATATAGAGAACTAGAAAGTTCTCCAAGCTCTTTTCCATATCTTATATGATGAGGATGACTTGTTATTTGATGAACCACTTTCACTTGCCCAAAAAATCAAATTACCACCACAACCAACACAACCATAAACCCAACCAATTTAAATACAAATGATACCTATACTTATTCTCTACCTTTCATCTCAAAATGAATAGGAGGAACCAAAGCAATCACCTAACCTAATTGATCCTATTATTCATACCATTCATATCATTTCCCTATCTTGAGTATAATAATGAGGTAATGAAAAATTCCATGTGTCCATTCCATGGACATATACTTTGGACTCTCAACCTTCCAACTAAGACCAAAAACCAACACCACCACCTATGTCCTCACTGAGACCTAGAGTATCTATCCTAGGTTTACCTCCCACTATTTTTTCTTCATCCATTCAACAAACCATATTAAATCAAATTCACCAAGCACTAGTAAAGATGAACCTTTGTGAATTAATCAACACCTCCCCCCATCATAGCTATACATTAATAGATGTTTTTAAATCCATTGATGTTCAAACAAATGACCCTCAACCTCTTGCATCTTTTCTTGGAACCCTCCAACACTCCATCAAAGACTTAAAGATACCTCTAGCCCATTCTGAGGAATCTAACCCTCTTCTCTTTGTCACCATATATATTAATCACACCCATATCATAAGGGTCATGATTGATGGAGGAGATAACATCAACATAATTTCCTCCCATGCTTTTGATTAGCTACATTTACCAAAGAACATCATGACCAAAAGCATAGTAGTTCTTCACTCCTTTAATGACATAATGGAAACTACCTTAGGGATTATTGTCATTATAATATGATTGGGACCTCACACCATTATAAAGATATTTTATGTTATAAATGGTGAATTCCACTATAACATTCTACTCAAATTCCCTTCGATCTAAGTTATGAGTTGCATCCCATCCACTTTACATTGTTGTGTCAAATTCAAACATGAACGATAGGTTGTAACCATCAAGGTTGATCCCAGTCCTTTTACATCTTATAACATGACCTATAGGCCTAATGATGTCCTCTTTCCACATTCATCTCTTATGCATTCAACCAACCCCATTAACACAAGTGCACATCCAAATACAACCTATAGTACCTCAACTATTAACAATGATGAAGCCTAAACTAGTGCATCTATCTCTTCTTTTTGAATTCCCATTGAGGATTCCCTGGTATAAACTTTCTAGCATCTCTCCCTTGGAGAATATCAAATGTTATATTTAGATGCATTTCCCACTCTGCAAGAATATGGGATCCTTCAAAATAACCCTTCTTATGATCCCAATATGTGTGCCATTATCCCATTTGGACTTCACAATAATATAAAAACAATTTTCTATGGGGGATTTGATTGACCACTTCTTGCTCCTATCCCCACTCCATACATTTAACCTTTCACTTCTAATTTGTCCTATCTAAGTAATCTAGCCTTTGCCAAAACCTATCTTCATCACTATACTTGAAAATGATTTGGTATGGGCCTTTATGAAAAAGGGCCTCACAAATTACATCTTATCAAAACATAAAAACCTCATGAGTTCTTTGGGCTCGTGTTTGAGCCACCTAAAGAACCCACATCATCAAAACCCATTATTAGTCCCATGGAAGAGATTCTATCCTCATCGAGTTCATCTTCTGAATCTGAAGACTTTAATATTATCCCATCTAAATTTTTTTAATCAATATTGTTAGTTTGGGCCCACTAACCTATCAACAAGGGGGCCAAATTAAGACATTTCCTCTCATTCATCTTGAGATGATTGATCAAGATTTACCCACTATTCACACCATCCAACATCAAGATGATTCTTTCATCCTCACCTATCTTAGCATGGGGGATTCTTCCATATACAAATCCCTTCCCTTTGATAATCAAACCATGATAAATGAGTCAATTATTGACATTATCTTGGGAACCCAAGAGGATCCTCTTACCATAAAACTTGGTCAATCCTTAAACATAGATGAGAAACAAGACTATCTTACCTTATTTCAAGATTGTAGGATTACATTTTCATGGTCTTATCAAGACACACCTATAATTAAACCCTCCATCACTCTCGATAACATCATTACCCATTCTGAGGCTAGGCTAATACATCAAAAGCTTCATAAAATGCACCTTCATATAGCTCTTCTCATCAAATAAATTTAATGCCTTCTATCCATTAACTTAAAGTAACCCATTGATTATCCACAAAGGGTCTCTAACATTGTACCTATCACCAAACTGATTAGGGGACTTTGTCTTTGTATTGAATTTTGTGACCTTAACCTTGCATACCCCTAAGATGACATTCCATTACCTAAAACTAACCAACTAGTTGATCTTACCACAAGACATGAGATGTTATCTCTCATAGATGGATTTTTAAGATATAATTAGATCTTGATCACCCCTTCAAATCAACACAAAACTACCTTCATTACTCCTTGGATAACCTTGTACTATTAGGTCATGCCTTTTGATTTAAAAATGCAAGAATGACTTATAAATATGCCGTGACCTATATCTTCCATGACATTATCCATAAGATTTTAGAATATTATGTGGATGATCTCTTTAAGAAATATAAACACCACAGGGATCAACTAGTTGTTCTTTCTATCATCTTTAATCGACTAATCTAATTCCATGTTAGGCTCAATCTCAAGAAATGCATTTTTGGGGTTCTATCTAGAAATCTCCTTGGCTTCATCATCTCCCTTTATGGAATTGAAATTAACCCTACCAAAGTGAAATTAATCCTATAAATGCCTCCTCCATCAAACCTCTAACAAATTTGTAGCCTACAAGGAAAAATCCAATCTATTCATCACTTCATCTCCCAACTATCAAATAAATGCCATCCATTTCAGCATCTCCTAAAAAAAGATGTCTCCTTTAAATGGACCAAAGGCTGTCAACAAGCCTTTGACTCACTTAAGGAGCTCCTAATTTCTCTACCAGTTCTTATCCCACATAAGGATGAATAGACTTTTTACCTTTATATATCTTCTACTAATCACTCTTTAGGGCAATGATTACTCAATGAGATGAACAAAAAAAAATCAACCCATCTATTATATTATCCACATGCTTCTAGAGTATTAGACATAGTATAGCCATCCTAATAAACTATCTTGCTCTTGTTTTCATTGCTTCTAAGCTCCATCATTACCTTCTTAACCATAAAACCTATGTTCTCACCAATAGTGACCTGCTCAAGTATATACACTTCAAACCATACCAAAATTAATGTATGGCTAAGTGGCTTATCATTCTTGTTGAGTTTGATCTCAAGTATCTTCACCAAAAATCCATTAAAGGGTAGTTCACCATTGACCAGTTGGCTAAGGATCCCTTACTTGATAACCAACCCATTTATTTCACCTTTTTAGATGAGTCCATTGTAATACTTTCTTAGGAAGAACCCCCTTACCAAATGACCATGTTTTTTTATGACTCTAAATGCCATCAGGGTGAGGGTGCATGCTTAATTCTCATACCCTTTCATGGTGATCCTCTTCCACTATCCTTTAAACTCAACCTTGAATATACTAATAATAAAGTAGAATATGAAGCTTTAGTCATTAGTGTCCAAAGCACTCTTAGTTTAAAAATCAAAAGCATCTCTATCTTCAGTGATTCCCAACTCGCAATCAACTAGGTCAATGATTCTTATCAATGTAAAAATGATGTTTTGCAAAAGTATAAGATTCTCACTAATGAGCTCTTAAAATCTTTTGAATTTTACTAGATCTAGTTAGTACCCCAATCTAATAATAAATTTGAAGATACAATGGCCTCCCTTACATCTCAACTCACTGACTCCAAACTATTTATCACCATCCACCATGTCATTAGGCCCTTGTGTATCAGGTTAGCTCATCCTACCATTTTTATTGAAGAGGCATTCCCTTCTAACATTCAGTATGATCAAACTTTCAATTACCTTAACCTTCGCATTATTCCACCTAACCTCTTAAAGAATGCCTAGAAGGCCTTTATTCAGGGTACATCTCATTATACAATACTATGGGAAACCTATACAAACATGGCTTTGATGGCATTCTTCTTTATTGCCTATGTAGTCATGAGATTTCCCATGCCATCAAGGAAACTCATGATGGATTTTATGGGGGACATTATAGTGGCCTCACTATCACCAAAAGAATCTTGCACCTTGGTTACTATTGGCCTATCCTCAATCAGGACTACTATAACTATGTATAAAAATGTGTCAAATGCCAATAACACACTAACTTACATCATGTTCCCATTAGTAGACTCCAATTATCTAAATATTATTGGCCTTTTTCATAGTGGGGGTTTGATCTCATTAGAGAAATCAATCTTCACTCATTTTATTGACACCAATTTATCATCACCACTACTAAACATTTAACTAAATGGGTATAATCCATCCCCCTCATCTTGATCAAAGTTGAAAAAGTTATCAATTTTATCAATCATCACATTATCTATGTTGATTTCCCTCAAGAAATCATCATTGACAACAACAAATCATTTAAAAATAAGAAAGTTTAAGCCCTCTACGATGATTTTCACATCAAACTAAGTCATTAATCACCCTATCATTTATATGCAAATAGATAGGCTAAATCCTCCAATAAAACCCTCATTAAAATACTAACCAACGTTATAAGTGATTTGGGTTGAGATTGGCACCTACACATCTCATTCACTTTGTGGGCCTATCACACTAGAATTTGAACCTCCATAGGTGCTACACTTTTTTCTTTGGTCTTTAGCATAGAGGCCATCTGACCTCTAAATGTCTAGATCCCTTCTCTTCACATATCCTTAAAAGAGATCATTTTTGAAGATTAACATCAACAAAAATGCTTCACATGTCTTGAGTTTCTTGATGAGCATCACTTTTTTACCCTTAATATCTTCACACATACCAAGAGCATATCACCTATGATTACAATAAACATCTAAAATAACATAAATTTAACATTAGAGACCTCATCCTAAAAGAAAACTAGCATGTAATGAATATGGAGAAAATAAAAAAGGGTAAGTTTTATTTCAATTGGCTTGGACCCTATATCGTTACCCATAAGTATGGATCAAAAGCTTATCATTTATCCTCTCTTGAACACAAACTAGAACCAAAGCCTTTTAATGCTTCACATCTACACCCTTTCTACTATTAAGGAAGACCTAATAAACCTTGTTGTCTAACTTAAGCTCATCCCTTGGTTTATAAAATTCTTCCCCCTACAATATTACCCTATTCCTCTTGGGGACTTATGATTAAAAAGGACTCATGTGATTATCCATCATAAATTTTGGCCTAATCTTAAACATCGGTACCATATCTCTACCCATGGCATGATTCTCATGGATACTTTTCATCTCTAACTAGATGGAATCCTATGCTCACTTGTTTCTCCCAAACCACTTTCCATTACCTGACAACCACCTTTTGTGGTAAAAAACCTACCCCTTTAAGGTCAACCTCTAAGCTTTGAAAGATGGGTCCATATGTAAAACAACACTCAAATATTCTCTATGGGATATCAAATATTATTGAGCTCCATTTTTAAAGATAGAATGCTCCCTTAAAGGATGGATATTGAATAAATTCAAAAACAAATACACTAATCCCTCAAAGGACAATTATCAAAATTAGACTTAGACCACTCCCTTGAAGGATGACTAAGCAAAAATGTCAAAAATAATTTATTCATACAAGCCATAATTAGCTCAATAAAAGTATTCAAAGCTTATTGTATTGATCAAATTCACTTTTTTCATAAAATAAATAGATTAATGAACCCCATTGAAATAATTTTATCCCATAAAAGGGCCACAATTGGCTTTCTAAAAAAAATTATATTTGTGGACTTCCCATGTTGATCAATCCACACCTTGTTAAGACATGAACTTGTTTGTTCTAATTCTTAGGTCAATTATCAAAAGGGTAATTAAATCCACATTAGGTTCCTACATCATCCTTTTTCCCTCTATTTACCTGTCACCCCCTTTCCCTATATACCATTTATAAAACAAGGGACTATGGGCTCACATGGAAACATTACATTTATAATGATACATTTTCACTATAAATGTGCTAATGTGAAGCCTATTAGAGGTTTATTTTCATTAAGATCATATCTAACCTTGGTCTAATAGGGTCCTCACCAATGAACCCAACATACCAATTTTCTATTTATGATGGTTCATAAGGACATTTGCTCTTATCATTCTTTATAAACATATCAAAGAATACCACAACATCATGATCCATAATGAAAAAATATATCATGAACCATAAAATCAAAATCATCACCTAAGATGATAGTTTCTAACATCATGATCACATATTTCCATCATATCAATATAGGAACATCATATATATCAAAATTAAAACATCATTTAAAATTTAAACCATATATCATCACATGCTTATACTAAGCACAATATTCATCATTATCATAAGTCTCATACATGATCATCATTTGTAACATCTAAAATCAACATCACTCATACTCAACACATTATCAATAGATAAGAATCTATCTCATAAAACATGAAACCATAAAACATCTCGATATTCTAAATCCTATGTATATATATACATCAATATGTGTAAATACATGTACATATCTCTCACTCATATATACATCTCACATCCACAACACGTAGGCTCATATAAAAATTAGGTAATACATCTATCTACACAAGAAACTCATGTCAAGGTCTTGGGGCACCACTACTGCTAACCCCATCCACACATATACCTATACCTACACCTATACCTATATCTATTCCACCATCTAGTGGTGGACCCCTTGATGTCCCTTCTTGTAACATAGAAGCTACCCATTTATCTAATGTAGCCACTAATAGACCACCTACCAAACTACTCTCGTACTCACCATACCTCATTATATTAAGTAGCTAGGTGAATAAAATAGCCTCATAATATCTATATTCCTTAACATTATCTATATATCACATCCTTAGAACTAACTCCACTACTCCTATCCATCATCTAATGACCACTACCCTCTATCATAGAGCATCCATCTCCTAAGTGATAGACACTAGGCTAACCCTCACTTGGTCCCTCTTCCCTATAATTATGGTAATTTACCACTATAAAATGGTGACCTAGCCCTATAAAATACCCACATATACCTATAAATTAGTGACTTATGTCTGGGCCTAATATCTCTCCACTATCACTTGTAGCTAACCCTGAATGGTGGCAATCTACTGATGTAACATTGCAATCTAGGCTTATACTACCACTAGTATTGTTGCTACATGTGGATCACGTTATACTAGCCTCTATCCTAGATCAACAAATATTAGCTCTTGGTCCCCATCTCCCCAACCAAAATCAACCACTACATACCTACCTTGAAACCATACAAGATAGTTGGCCATAATGCCTACATCATCTCCATCTCTAAATGGCAACTCCTCATGATACAACTCTTCCCCCTGTGACTATGGCTTCAGTAACAAAAATGCTACATCCTCCCTCCTACATTATGAAAAATCAAGAGGGATGTCCTAAACAAGTACAAACTATCTCTGCACCCTCTCAAAGGGGATACACTCAATCTCAACATCTCTCCTATCAAATACCCATCTCTAGCTCTAAAGGGCTTGTGTGTGGTATCGATATCCAACCCATCGTAGACAAGCCTTGTATGCTCTCTAAACTATGTCTTTAGCCACTAAGCCCAACAATGTAACTCAAAACCAATAAATATCCCTTGACCCACCACCATCACCTATCATCACAACATCCCTCATCCATTGATAGGCCCAATGGTCTCAGTACTTATATGTGCTCAAATGCACAATAGTGAAGAACAAACCCCACACTGATGCCATAGCTCATATGCATTTTGAATCCCCATAGCTCTCTATAAATCTAAACTAATAACACCTACCTATTGAAAAATAGTCCTCACAAGCATTAACTCCATGAGTACCCCCAACAAAACACATGGAAACCTCCCCCTAGCCAAATTTGTTAATGCATAACATGACACCACTAACTATAGCATAGTTAATAGGTGTATCTCTCCCTAGGCCCTCTTGTATAATGGCCTAATACTAAACCTTCATGAATGGAAACGTTCATCTAATCTATCATCCTCATACAAAACATTTATGCACTCATCAATCTCCTCACTCTTTATGTGGTAGATGGGGTCTCTTCTGACAGGCAAGCATGTGATCTAATGCACATCCTCTCAAAGGATGCTCATCTCCCCTATTGACACCCAAATTATGTTAGTCACTGGCTCCCGTCTCTTGAGGAGGTAAAATATCATTCTAACATCCCTAAGAAGGCACCTATAATGATGCATCAATCTAAATCCAACCACCTCCATGTGTCACTAGTCCTCGATAGACATAGTATCCATCACCTCTCTAAAGATCTTAGGAAAATGATCTCATAGCTATATCTCATCTAACACCTATAAAACAAATATATCAATACTTAAGTGATGACCTATCCCTATGTACATTACAACTATTATAAACTTGCATCTCTACTAACACTATTCCATCGATCCTTTATTTCTTACACCTATCTCTCACAACTACAAACACATTCAATCTTTCATAGATTTTTCATAGTTCATTATAATAACCATTATCCTACCTTGTATCCCATTCTAAATGGCCATTAAAAAAATTACCTACCTCTCATTGACAGTCTATACTACACTTCCCAAAAACATTCTTCTTTTATTCCATCTATATACCCCATTAAGTTTTCATCCTTTAAACACTTGTTTACATCTATAACCATTCTACCCTACCCTCATATTTATCATCTCCACACTATTAAGGGGTGTTCCTCAGAATGATATTTCACCCATTATCTATATTACTGAAAACATAACCTATTATAAATTAAAAATATTTATAAACTAATAAACATCAAACATAACTAACTAGTTCATCAACTTATTCCAAATTAATAATTATAAAAAAAAATCAAATTAACTACAATATACCAATGCACAAAGTCATCTATACAAATTTTATTCTTTAATCATTTTTTATAAACAAATCAAGCCCCCCCCACCTTTTTCCCCTTCTTTTTCCCACCCAAACCCATTCCCCCTTGATCATCAATGGATCTCCCTAATCATCAACAGTCTCATAGGGCCATTTATACCCTTAAAGTCTATCATCACCAATAAGGTCAACCATTGATAGTTAGCCTTTACCCCTGACCTCCTCCACAAAACCCTAAACTCTCCTAAATTAACCTTCCCATCATTTTTTAACTCTCTCTATAATCCTAGAAGCACCTTGAAACTCTACACTCTACCTCCATTCCTTTATACTACTCATACACCCTAAAAAACCCTCAAAATATCAAACCCTAGGGAATGTCCTGAACACACAGTCTACCCTAACCTCCCATTAACACATATTTTATCTATCTTATATTCACAAATTATAACTCACATTAAATTTAAAACATAAGCCTACCTAATTCCATGATCACTAGTGGCCCCTTAATCTTTGCCCCACCCCTTAACTATGACCATCTCTAGCATCCATCATGACTCCACTCAATTAATCACACACACCACTCTCATCTAGACACCTAACCACACATCCATACACTAACAATAACTTTTTATACCAAACACTCATTAATGATAAAACACCAATCACTCAATTTACAAAATGAATACAAATTGTTAACAATTTTCCTTTTTACCATGGTTTTAGGGTTTTCACCCAACCATCGATGGTTGCCTAGCAATCAATGATTGACCCTAACCATTGATGATTTCCTAACCATCAATGGTTGACCCTAACCATCAATGGTTACCCATAACCATTGATGATTAGTGTTTGGCTCTATTTACCCCACCTTTCTCACCCCTTTTCTACCTAAAATAAACCTATTAATACATCCAAATGAGGCAACCTATTTATTCCCACACCTTGACCTCTTAGGAGTTACCTTCCCCCCACCAAATAAGAACTACATTCAACCTAAAGTCTATGTTATATACTTGTCCATGGGACTCTGTGGTAGTGTCCTCTTGCCTAGAACATTATGAGTCAACTCGACCATTCCTTACCAAATTACCCCACCCACTTTATTTCATCCACCTTGATGTTGTCACCTTTTTCTTGAACCAACCTATTTGCACATCTTGAAATAAACTTGCTTTGGTCATAATGACTACCTTGACCAAGTTCTCCATGATAAACTTATGCATTATGCACCATCTTATGCATGACCTATCCCATTCATGGTTTTATTAGGAGTACTTCCTACCCTAGATACTTGAGCAAACACTTTCCTTTTCTATGCAACTCAATATGTGACCTAACCAATTATGACAAATGTTGGGGACTAGTTCCCTTATCATTTATCCTAGAACCCAAGCTTATAAACATTATCATCTTTCATCTTTTCATGTTTTTGAATATCACATTTCATCACATGTTGTATGTGTATTTGTGTTTCAAATTCCCACACCTTTTTTTTCACTGAACTCATGACCTTCATTTTACCGTTTATCAAACCATGACTTGATTTCGGTGTTACCTCATCAACTATTGGTTTGAGGGGGAATACTCTCCTCCCATACTTGAGGCAACTAAATTTTTATCATCAATACTCTATTTTTATTCTATGGCTTATTTACCTAAAGTTGCATAACAAAAAGGGGAGAAATGTAGACACTTAAAAATATCCCCTCAGCTAGTTTTTGATGTTGCATCACCCTAGATAGATTCTTGAACTTAGATATTCACCTAGTTATCTCACTTTTAAAATACCCTTTACACTTGTTAAATCACCTAGGTACCATTTGTCAAAACATTTAGCAACATCATTCTTAGACCCATTTTCAACCCTTCTACATTTAGGAATCAACCATCGATAGTTAGCCTAATCATTGATTATTAGCCTAAAAATTGACAGTTAGGACTCTAAACCTACAACACAAACACATCTAGTTATAGGCCAGGAGTGCATGGGAAAAATATAAACTTTCCCATGCATAACTTATAACTTTTCTTCCCTTCAAATTAGCATCTTTATCCTCACCCAACTTAGAAACTTTCCCTCTCCTTAACATTTTTATGCTATAAATGCAAGGCTTTTAGAGGAAATGAGGATCCAAAAATTTGCATCCAGGCTCTCTTATTTTCTTTATGTAGGTATCTAAGACCTCTACACTCTATTTGTGTAACTATTGAAATGTGGAGATATAGTTATGCTACCTAATTTCCTTCAAATTGATATTAGCATCCATTTGGCATTTTATAGGTATCTCTTATTTTTATTTATTAGGTTTCCTTATTTATTGACTTCTCTATCTTGATCAACACACTTGAACTTCATCTCCTACATCTAGAACCCCTTTCCAATATTTTAACGATAAGCTATTTTCTCCCTAACTACATATCCTCCAGACTTCCTATAGGTAACCATCATTAGTTATTACAATAATCACCAATCAAACCCAACCATCATCAATCAATTTCACCACTGCCAGTCACTATAAAAAATAACATATTATTTTCAAACATTTTCCACCCAACTCTTTTTCTATTTTTTTTTACCTATTTGTAGAGCTTATTCAGATTTTTTTACCCATATCTTGACATATTTTATGCATGGTATTGATCCACTACATGACATTTAGTCACATTATTAAATAGGTACTTTTATTTATCTCTAACACAAGCATTTTACTTGTCAATTTGAATGTAAACATATTTTATTTCTGTTATCAAATATTTTTATCATTAGGGTAGTGAATCGATATCCATCCAAGGGATATTTTACTTCTTCAATCTAGCATTGATAGGTATTCTACCTCTTAAATTCATCTAAAAAATAATATATTATAACTCAGTCTTATTATAAGTAGTTCTTCCTCACCAAAAAGGATCTCTCACTTCATCTGGTCATCAATAAGCACAATGTTTACCAAGTACACACCCCTCTTTTTTTTCTCTCCCTTTTCCTAAAAAAAATTAGAGTAAGAAACAACAAGAAATCTAAACAATATTGTTGAGTATGAGTCAATATTACTTGGTCTAAGGATTTTCTATGAATATGGAATCAAATGTTTGATTGTCAATGGTGATTCTAAACTATTGGTAAAGCATGTACGTAATGGTTTTGCAATAAAAAATAAGAGGTTAAAATAATATTATAATGTTATTTGGGAATTACTTGAATTTTTTGATGCATTTGATATGTGTTATCATGATATAAGTTTCAACTAAGAATCTAATAGACTTGGAAGGATAGGTGCTTAATTTGATATTGTAAATATGATCCCTTACTATCAATATCAAGTGGAGGTGCTTGTTAGGCCTTCAATCACAGACAATGTTCATCATTGGTAGGTATTTGATGGTGATGAATAGATTAAGAGGTTCCTAAATTGTCAGGTTGAGTTTTTTGATCAACTCATAGACTTGAGATCTATGGTTTAGGTCAATGATGGGAAAAAAACATTTTATAAGAAATACATCATTCAACTAAAGACAAAAACTATCCCAAGAGGACTAGTTAGTTTAGAAGAATCTTTTGATGGAGAAGTCAAGAGACACATTTATCTCAAAATACATGACTAAGTGAAATTTGGATTCTCATGACAATACAAGAAATATTTGGTTAGGTACTCATTTGAGTGTAGATGAGAAGAAAGATTACATGTAGTTGTTAAGGAAATACTAGGATTTATTAGTGTGGTCTTATACTAAGCTTACATTATATACGGAAGACTTATTTTAGCATGTCATCCCACGTTATCCTTATAGAATGACTTTTAGGCAAAAATGGAGACCAAATAACCCCATCTTGGTCACCAAGATGAGGGATGAATTAATGAATTTGAGGGATGGCGGTATCATTGAGCCCATCAAGTATTCATCATGGGTTATGAGTTTAATCCTTATAAAAAATAATAATGGTGAGATCCACTTATGTGAATATTTCAAAAATATAAATAAGTATTCTTTAAAAGATAATTATCCCCTACCCAATATGAAGAACTAGTGTAAAGTGTTACTAGATTAGAAATTTTATCCACATTGGATGGCTTCTCAAGTTACAACCAAGTTGTGGTGATGGAATTTGAGAGGTACAAGACCACATTAAATACACATTAGGGTACATATTTATATATGAGGATGCCTTTGTGACATTATAATAGGCTATAGACATTAATTTTTTAGGGATAATTACCCAGTTTATGTTATGTATCAAGACAACATTATTATGTAGTCCAAGAGTAGAGAAGAGCATTTGGAACATCTAGAAAAGATGTTGATCAGGTGTATGGATTTTGGAATTTTTATTAATCCTAAAATATACCACCTTGGAGTATAAAAATCCAAGATGCTAGGACATATAATGTCCAAGGATGGTGTCATGATTGACCCTTAAAGGGTAGAAGCCATTAACAATGTGGTCTTTCTTTAGAGAAATTAACTTTGTAAGGAGGTTTGTGTCTAATTTCTTATAAATAACTCTACCTATTACTTCCATTTTGAAGAAGGAAAAAACCATCAAATGGGAGGAGAAGTTCATGCAAGCATTTAGTGACATCAAGGGAGATTTGAAGTATACCCTTATTTTGGCCAGTCTTGATTACACAAAGCCATTCTAGATACTCTCTTTTGCATCATACAATACTATTATTGGTTTTATATTGAAAAATAGTGAGGATGGCCATTAGAAACCCATATATTTCTTTATAAAAGCTATGCAAGTACCTGAACTAAACTACACTATCATTTAAAAATAATCGTTTACTCTTCTAAAGGCTATTGAAATGTTTAAGTGATATATTCTAAGTTCAAAGATTATTGTCAACATATCACATGCCATGGTGAAGGAAATTTTAATTCATATTGAAGTATCTATTAAGAGATGTAGGTGGGTCACCAAGTTAAAAGAGTATGACATGGATATCTGTAATACCAAATTGGAAAGATGGATGGGTCTAGCCAGACATATGGTTGAGATTAATTTATAAGCTATTGAGGTAAACATTGCTACTTTTAATTTTGATGATTGTTTGAGTTAATTTAAATCATTTATATGATATAGAGACATTGTTTACTACTTTTAAAATCTTAACTATCCCCCTAAATTAGATTAGAATCAAAGAATAACTCTCAAGTTTATTTCCAAAAAGTACCTCTTGACTAAGGATGGACTAGCATAGAATAATCCAAATGGGGTTATCCTAATATGTGTGCTAAAAGAATAGACTTTTGTCTTGATTGAAGAATTCCATAGTGGAGTTTATGGTGGCCATTTTATGGTTCTTTGCACACATGAAAGGAGTATGCATCCTTGGGAGAGAGCTAGTGTTTGTTTCACTTTTCAAGCATAAATGATTATGTCCTTAACCCAAATTCTATCTCCAAGTGTTCCTTGAGAAGGTCAAGTTCATGTCAAATTGGCTGAGTCCTAATTTGGGCTTTGTTTGGTGAATGTGTCTTTATATTATTAATTTTTTGGCATTTTACATGAACATAATGTCCAATAGAAATAGGTATTTAGGCTTTTTTCTCAGACAAAAAATCTAAAGACTTATTTCCATCAGACATTTTGTCCAATATAGAAAGTCTGATGGAATTCAAAGTGATATTTTTTAAAAGTGTTTCATAAAAGATTCAAAGGGTCATTTATTTTGTAATTTTTATCTATGGTAAAAAGTCCAAAAGGCACTTTCCCTTCAGGCATTTTTCCCTTGTAAAATTTGATAAGATCACTTTCAAAATATCTATAGGACACTTTTAAAAAATCTAAAATTCTTTTTTAAAAGATCTTAGGTCTATTCCAAAAGGCTGAAGGGAAATTTTTTAGGGCAAGTGACTTTGACAAAACATTAGAAGGGTATGTTCAAAGGGACCAAAAGGTACTTTAAGAAAATTTTCTACAAAGCAGAATTCCTATTTCCTTTAGGAATTTTGCTTGAGTAAAAAGTCCTAAATAATTGCATTTATTTAGAAGTACCATGTTTAATTTCTATAAGGAAATTATTTTAGAAAAAATATCTGAAATAATTGTCCCAATGAAAATAAAAAAGAACTAAATCTCAATTCATTCTATGAAAGTGCAATGGTCCAATTCCTTCGACAAGAAGTGCATGAGACCAATTTCTTCAAGGAAATAATTTTAGACAAAATTTTTGAAACAATTATTCCAATAAAGGCAAAAATATGAAGGATCAATTCTTGTGGGAATAGTTTAAAGTCAAATCCTATAGTGAAATTTTCTTATACATTTTATCATAGATAATTGTCCTAACAAAATGCATGAAAGAATTGCTATGATAAAATTGTATTGAAGAAAATCCTAAAGTAGAAGTATTGAAGAGATAGAGAAGCTGAAGACATAAGGCCATAAAAGAAATTTCTAAATATTAAAGGGCCAATGAAATTAGAAGTGTTGTAGATAAAGACATAGACAAAATTATCATGGAACAAAGTCCCCAAAGAAACATTTCTAAATTCTAGGTATGATGGTCTCATGGATGTCTTTTAATAGGTGTGAAAACATTAACTTTAAGTTGTAGGGACTAGCCTTTAGGATTCAAATGTTCAAATATAGTCAAGTGAACCATTTTAGACATCATAAAGTAGTTATTTATTTAAAAATGGGTGTAGATCTAGTGGAATTAATTTTCATGGAGCAAGATGATCTGATGATATGCATGATCAAAGATAAATAGTGAAAGGAACCTAAGACAAGCATAATAATGACAAGTGTTGAGCTCATGGAACATGATTTAAAGTTTGAGAATGTTATAAAGACCTAATGGTATGAGATTTAATTTGACAATTCAATAGGACCCAAGATTAGACAAGATACTTCGACATGGAATGAGGGCGCTCAAAGCAATATGGACTATCTTTAAAGTACATAAGAATTCCATGGGGCTTCCAAGTGGCATATCCTCAGGTCTAAGTGAAGATTAGTAGAAAATAACACTCCACCCCTCCGATCATGATCCAATGGAGCACATTTTCTCACACCATCCAAATCTAACAGTACGTAGCCAAGGTTTAAAAGTCAAAGATCTTATGGGAAAATGTTTAAATACCAAGTGGCATAGTTGTGTGCCACAAAATTAAAAATCAATCATTTCATACAATATCTATAGATCACATTTTCCTAGGAAAGGATGATCCAATGATGTGAGTCAAGGAGGAATTTTCAAAGGGGTCAAATTATACAATAAATTGACAATGTCTAGATTAGATCCAATCAATCGACTTAGTCACTCTTAGGCCCCATAAATACCTAGTTGGATCTGATGTGGCCTACCAAATATAAGTATGTGGTAATCTTTAGTTGAAAATCTCAAATTAATTCTTATTTCATAAAAGTGGAAATAATTCATAATATAGAAGGATGTCTAACTACCATTTCAAAGTAATTATTTTCAAACATGATCATGAATCATTTTCTCTTTCATGTCACAAATGGATCAACTCCTGAGTCATCATTACATGTAATGGGATTTCCTTGGCATGCACAAAGAAGAGATTTCCTATCCAAAAGTTTCCATCATTTAAAATCAATTAGTAGGAAAGCATTTCCAAATAAGTTTCACACGAGGACAAAATTTATTTGAGTCTTCAAATTATTTTATCCCTCTAGTTATGTGAGCGGTCAAGAAAATGCCTATATGGTTGCATATGTTGACAAATAGTTTTTTGGGCCTCCACTATGACGTTCACCATCTAGATCATGAATTCACCATCATGTTTAGTGAAGCTATCAAATGTTTGTTGTAAATCAACACCATTTATTATAAAGGTGGTTACAATAATGATTCTTTTCTTACAAGTGGATTAATATCTAAGGCATGACATGGAATATTTTCTATCTAGACATATCTTGGCTGACTTGAAGGCTTGTTCTAATATTTTTCATGTTGTGACCCTAGATTAAAATATGTATAAATAGGGGATTTAACTCTTATTTCAAGGTTGTTGTTGTATGTTGGTTTTTTTAGGTCAATTTAGGCATCCATTTTCTCTAAGTCTAGGTTCTATAGAAATTTTTTGGGATCCATTATTGTGTGTTTATTTTGTCTCCCTTGCTAAGGTGGTTACATATGTAAATCCATTAGCAAGCTTTGAGAACATGTTTATGTCTCCCTTATCAAAAGATCAATCTAACCATGCTTGTCCCCATCGAATAATTTTGAAGTGTTGATGTTTTTAATATTTATTTTCAAGTCATTAGAAGATTTTTGTGGTTCTTTATTGTATCCTATAAATGAAACGCAATAATATGTTTTAATAATTCTATTGATCAGATATTTGGGTTTGTGTATATTATTAGTTGTCATTCCAAGCATATATTTAGGTTATAAATACCTTTTTATAGTTATATTTGGAAATTTGTTTTTGAATACCTTTTAAAGACACCCTAGGTTCATAAATTTAGTATGATAAAGTATTTGAAATTGCAGTTTCTATGTAGGTTCTAGGATTTTAGGGATAATTTAGTGTCTAACATTATCTTACATTTGATTTTTTCTACATTTTTGTTGAGAAATAATTGTAATGAAATTCCACCAGACACCATACTATTTAGAAGCCACCATCATGCCACCCTCCATTTTATAATTAACTATAAACTTGTCTTTCCCTTTAAATAACATAGTATGTTGCATACTATAAGTGTTACTTTCCTTACAACTGCATAATATCTTATATATTTAAAATGTGTTTATAGTTTTTTATTTGAATCCTAGCATTATGATCTTTGTAGTCCCTTTACTATAGAATATTATTCAAAATGAAGACTTTAGTCATAATTTTATCTATATTTACTAGCTTATGTATGATGTAAAGAATTTTTGAATTTTGTGTGACAACCCTTCATAGGTGAAGGGTTCAAACTTGGCTATGCTCTAGTCTTATTTTCCCCTTATACCAAGATCCCCATAGAGATTAAATTTCTAAATTCTTCCATGAAATAAAGCTACCCCATATGTCCTCTCACCTTAGTTTAATTAGATCCAAAAGTAGCAGGGAGCTAACCATACCCTCTATTTGTACCTCTCAGTCATTTTATATACTCGGTCTATTCACGACACAAAACCATTCCCTAGATATAATAACATTATAGAAGGTTTTCCATCATTAATTTCCATTTTCATTAAAGTTTTCAAGGTTGAGTTTAAAATGTGTACAACTAAAAAATAATAGATGGAAAAAAAAACTAGTTTTTCTCTCTCATTTCTCTCTTTAACAAGTCAACAAGGTCAAATGGTTTTCCTTCAATATGGTTAAGAGGAGGAGAGTTTAGGTGAGTGTAATTGGTGGATATTAGGGGTCTTGTTTTAATTCCATTTCATGTCAATGGTTTTGGGATTGATGGTATGTGCTTCATGAACCATCACTAAGATTGTTACCACCTTCAAGTTGCCTACACATTCATATAATATCATCTTTCTTACCTATTTACATTGGTTTGATGTTTTCAAGTGACGTATGTGGTTTTGAAAAATATTATCACTCATTTTAGGTTGGATTAAATATGTTTTTGTATTTATGAACATGGAGGGATAAGTATATTCATGTCATTGAGATAGAAGTGAACACTAATTGGTCTGTAGAACAATGTTTTAGTAGTTATAGTGATTTTCTTCATGTAGGTGGATTCAAAATAAGACTAAGATACCTATGTTCAAATCACATATCATGGTGATTAGTTTCTCCACATAAGGTTTGTCTCAAGAAGATCATTAATTATAGATAAAGGTTTAGGACACATGATACATTCTAGTACCCCTAAAAGGCCCATCTATAGGTTTGTCTAAAGACCACTCTAATGCCAATTTGAAGAAAGGAAGCATAGTTGTGTTTGAATGTTCTAAACCTAATTAGGATCTCAAATAAAGTCCATCAACATAATAAAAGGTAGTTATGTTGATGTTGAGGTTATAAACTAATACATATCCTGACATCTAATGACACCTATAGGTTGTTTCAAATAATGGTTTAAAGTTAATACAAAAGGAGGTAGAGTAATATTGAAAGGTATTTAGAGGTGTTTGAACCCAATTAAAACCTTCAAGAAAGTCTAAGATAATATTGAAAATCATCATGTAAATGTTGAAAACATTACATAACCTATAGTTAGTTAGAGTGAAAAAGTTTCATAATGGGAACATTAACCCTAATTTCTCTGAAGAAGGTTTATGCTTTATGTAGTGCCATATATTGGTATGTGTTTATAAGATATAAATAAGCTTAATGGCTTATGTCTTTTAGGCTAGATGGATATGTGAATTCCTCAAATGAAAGGAAGTGGTCAAGTTAAGAGAGAGTGATGGTAAGTGAAATTTCAAATCAATCATGTTTTCACTAGAAACACTCAATGACTATAGTACCTTTTAGTAACAAATGAACCTATATCTTGTAAGTAAAACATAGTATATCAATGATGGTGAGAGAAAAGAGCATGGTCTCAAGATAAATATAATATAATTTAGGTTTGAGACTCCATAATGACCTTGGAGGAAAATAAAATCATGAAGTATAATATTAGGACATATATCCACCTATAGAAAACTCTTGACCTTTTTGATGAATATCTCTAGTTTGAAATCTCAAGTTAGACTAGCCTAAGCTAATAAGAGATATAGTTTGAATGAAAATAATAAGTGTGGGGTGAATGGACATGTTTAAAATCACTCTCATAGTGATGTTATCACATTCCCATGTGATATTCATAATCAGGAAAAAGAGATGAAGTGAGAAAATTGGGTTTTTAAACTTCATGCTTAATAAACCAAAACCCTACACAGTCATGAGACCTTGAAGTTAGTTTTGAGAGTTTAAAGTAAATGAAGATCCAAAAATTTACATCTATGATCTCTTGTTTTCTTTATGTAGGTATCTAATACCTCAAACCTCTATCTGTGTGACTATTGAAAGGTGGAGATATATATATGCTACATAATTTCCTTTAAATTGATATTATCATCCATTTGGAATTTTATAGGTATCTCTTATTTGTATTTATTAGGTTCCATTATTTATTGACTTATCTATCTTGATCAAAACACTTGAACTTCATCTCCTACATCTAGAATGCTTTTCCAATCTTTAACCATAAGATATTTTCTCTCTAACTCCATATTTTGTGGACTTCCCACAGGTAACCATCATTGGTTATTATAATCATCACTGGTCACAACAATAATTATTGCTTACCTGACTATCTTTGATCAAACCTAACCATCATCAATCAATTTCACCACTACCAGTCACTATAAAAAAATAACATATTATTATTTTCAAACATTTTCCACCCAACCAGATCCTTTTTCTATTTTTGACCTATTTGTAGAACCTATTTAGTTTTTTGGACCCATATCCTGACATATGTTATGCATGGTATTGACCCACCACATGACATTTAGTCACCTTATTAAATAGGTAATTTTATTTCTTTCTGGTAATTTTATTTTAATTTTGTTATCAAATATTTTTATCATTAGGGTAGCGGATCGATATCCATCCAAGTGATATTTTACTTCTTTGATCTAGCATTGATAGGTATTCCACCCTTTATATTCATATAATAAAAAAATTATTATAATTTAATCTTATTATAGGTAGTTCTTCCTCACCAAAAAGGATCTCTCACTTCATCTGGTCATCAATAAGCACAATGTTTACTAGGTACACTCCCCTCCTCTATTTTTTCTCTCCGTTTTCCTAAATAAAATTAGAGTAAGAAATAATATGAAACAAAACAACATTGTTGAGTATGAGGCACTCTTACCTGGTCTAAGGATTTTCTATGAATATGGAATCAAATGTTTGATTGTCAAGGGTGATTTTGAAATAGTGGTAAAGCAAGTACATAGTGCTTTTACCATAAAAAATAAGAGGTTAAAATAATATTAGAATGTTTTTTGGGAATTACTTGAATTTTTTGATGCATTTGATATGTGTTATCATGATATAAGTTTCAACTAAGAATCTAATAGACTTGAAAGGATATGTTCTCAATTTGATATTGTAAATATGATCCCTCACTATAAATATCAAGTGGAGGTGCTTGTTAGGCCTTCAATCACAGATAATGTTCATCATTGGTAGGTATTTGATGATGATGAATAGATTAAGAGGTTTCTAAACTATGAAGTTGAGATATGTGATCAACTCATAGACTTGAGATCTATGCCTTAGGTTAATGATTGGAAATAAACATTTTTTAGGAAATACATCATTCAACTAAAGACAAAAACTGTCCCAAGAGGACTAGTAGTTTAGAAGCATATTTTGATGGAGAAGCCAATAGAGTCATTTATCTGAAAATACATGACTAAGTCAAATTTGGATTCTCATGAGAATCCAGAAAGATTTGGATAGGTACTCACTCGAGTGTAGATGAGAAGAAAGATTACATGTAGTTGTTAAAAAGGTACTAGGATTGCTTAGTGTGGTCTTATACTAAGATTAAACTATATAGGGAAGACTTATTTCAGCATGTCATCCCATTTTAGCCTGAAAGAAAGACTTTTAGGGAAAAATGGAGACCCATTAACCCCATCTTGGTCACCAAGATGAGGGATGAATTAATGAAGTTGAGGGATGGTGGTATCATTAAACCCATCAAGTATTCATCATGGGTTATGAATTTAATCCCTATAATAAAGAAGAATGGTTACATCCACTTATGTGAGGATTTCAAAAATCTAAATAAGGATTCTTTAAAATATAATTATCCCCTACCCAATATGAAGAGCATAGTATAAAGTGTTACTAGATTAGAAACTTTATCCACATTGGATGGTTTCTCAAGTTACAACCAGGTTGTGGTGATGGAATTTCAGAGGTACAAGACCACATACACTACATCTTAGGGCACATATGTATATATGAGGATGAATTTCAGGTTGATAAATGATGGTGTGACATTAAAATAGGCTATAGACATTAAAATTTTAGGGATAATTACCTAGTTTATGTTATGTATCAAGATAACATTACTGTGTAGTCCAAGAGTAGAGAAGAGCATTTGGAGCATCAAGAAAAGGTGTTGATCAGGTGTATGGATTTTGGCATATTTCTTAATTCTAAAATATACCACTTTGGAGTATAAAAGGTTAAGATGCTAAGACATATAATGTCCAAGGATGGTGTCATGATTGACCCTTAAAGGGTATAAACCATTGACAAAGTGGTCTTTCTTTAGAGAAATTAAATTTGTAAAGAGATTTCTATCTAAATTTTTATAGATCACTCTGCCTATTACTTCCATTTTAAAGAAGGAATGAACCATCAAATGGGAGGAGAAGTTCATGCAAGCATTTAGTGACATCAAGGGAGATTTGAAGTATACCCTTATTTTGGCTAGTCCTAATTACACAAATCTATTCTAGATATTCTCTTTTGCATCATACAATACTATTGTTGTTTTCCTATTGCAAAATAATGAGGATGGTCATGAAAAACCCATAGATTTCTTTGTAAAGCTATGCAAGGTCCTGAACTAAACTACACTATTATGGAAAAACAATGTTTTGCTCTTCTAAAGGCTATTAAAATATTAAGGCTATCTATTCTAAGTTCAAACATTATTACCTACATATCACATGCCATGGTGAAGGACATTTTAACTCATATTGACATATCTAGTAAGAGATGTAGCTGGGTCACCAAGTTACAAGAGTATGACATGGATATATAGAACACCAAATTGGTAAGATGGATAGGTCCAACCAAACTTATGGTTGAGACTAATTTATAAGCTATTGAGGTAAAAATTGATAATTTTAATTTTGATGATTCTTTGAGTCAATTTAAAGCATCTCCATGATATAGAGACATTGTTTACTTCTTTTAAAATATGAACTATCCCCCCTAAATTAGATAAGAATCAAAGAATAAATCTCAAGCTTATTTCCCAAAAGTATCTATTGATTGAGGATGGACTAGCATGGAATAATCTAAATGGGGTCATCTTAATATGTGTACTAAAAGAATAGACTATTGTCTTGATTGAAGACTTCCATAGTGGAGTTGATGGTGGCCATTTTTGTAACATCTCATAAAAAATTGAAAGCCATTGACAAAGTGGTCTTTCCTTAGATATATTAATTTTGTAAGGAGGTTTGTGTCTAATATTTTATATATCACTCTACTTATTACTTCCATTTTGAAGAAGGAAAAAACCATCAAATGGGAGGATAAGTTCATGCAAGCATTTATTGACATCAAGGGAGATTTTAAGTATACCCTTATTCTGGCCAGTCCTGATTACACAAAGCCATTCTAGATATTCTCTTTTGCATCATACAATACTATTATTGTTTTTCTATTGCAAAATAATGAGGATGGTCATGAGAAACCCATAGATTTCTTTGTAAAAGCTATGCAAGGTCTTGAACTAAACTACACTATCATGGAAAAATAATCTTTTGCTCTTCTAAAGGCTATTCAAATATTTAAGCTATATATTCTGAGTTTAAAGATTATTGTCTACATATCACATGCCATGGTGAAGGACATTTTAACTCATATTGAATTATCAAGTAAGAGATGTAGGTGGGTCACCAAGTTACAAGAGTATGACATGGATATCTAGAACACCAAATTGGTAAGATGGATGGGTCTAGCCAAACTTATGGTTGAGACTAATTTATAAGCTATTGAGGTAAACATTGCTACTTCTAATTTTGATGATTATTTGAGTCAATTTAAAGCATCTCCATCATATAGAGACGTTATTTACTTCTTTTAAAATCTGAACTATCCCCCTAAGTTAGATAAGAATCAAAGAATAACTCTCAAGCTTATTTCCCAAAAGTACCTCTTGACCGAGGATGGACTAGCATGGAATAATCCAAATGGGGTTATCCTAATATGTGTGATAAAAGAATAGACTCTTGTCTTGATTGAAAAATTCCATAGTGGAGTTTATGCTGGTCATTTTTGTTACATCTCATAAAATTTTGAGAGCTAGTTATTTATGGCCATCGTTATTCAAAGATGTTACTCAAATAGTTAAAAGGTGTGAGAAATGTCAGTGCTTTACTAGGAGGATGAAAGCTTTAGGTTCTCATTCCTTGAAACCTATGATGATTGAAGGCCTATTTAGATAATGGAGAACAAAATTCATTAGAGAATTTTTTGATTCATCAAGTGTTGGACATAAATGGATCCTAGTTGCAATTGATTACTTTAGAAAATGGGTCGAATCAATCCCTACAATGAAATTAGCACACCATGTATTTATGTATTTTTTATTAAATAAAATTATTGGTAGATTTGGTGTGGCTATCAAGATAATTATTGATAATGCCATGAACTTTAAAGCTAAACCTTTGGTGGTATTGTGAAAATATTATGGGATTAAACTAACCTACGTTTCTAATTACAACCCTTAAGGGAATGGACAAGCTAAATAAAGTAATAATAACATGATCAAGATCATTAGACAAACATTGGAAGAAAATAAGAAGAAATGAGATGAACAATTGAATTTTATGTTATGGGTTGACAAGATCAAGACTAAGAGAGTTATAGGTAAAATACTTTTTTAGCTTGTTTAGGTATCTCAAGTAGTTTTACCTATGATTTTATAGTTTCCCACTTATCAGCTCATGTAGAAACTAGAGGATGATGAGAAAATATACCAATATGAAATTAGAGTGAACTAGATTATTGATATTGATGAAACTTGAAGACAAGCTCATGAAAGACACCTTAAGCTCAAGGAGAATCTAAAGAAAATATTTGATAGAAAGGTCACTCTAAGAAAATTCCAAATAGGTGATCTAGTTCTACTTTGGAACATTAGGCGTGAGGATAAAGGAAAAAATGGCAAGTTTGATGCTCTATGGATGGGTCCCTATTCTATTAATTACTAGATTGGGGATCATACTTTGTTCTTGAGAGATCTGAATGGTGAATGTTGGATCTGTTAGCTAATGGTAGACATCTAAAACAATTCCTTGATTAAGTCCTTAACTATCTACCATATTGTATAGTGTTTTATTGATTTGTACTTTTATAATTTTATTACACCTCTATTTTGATATTTATTTATACAATTTCCCTTTGTGTTACATTGTGTCTTCATTTCCATCTCTTGATCTATTTTTGTTAAATTTTCCATGTTTTCTAGAGCCTTCATAGATGTTTGCGAAAAATTGATAAGTCTTGACTCTGTAGCCCAATGGATTATCACCTGGTCTTGTGTTTTAAAGTTCTTTGCACACTTGCAAGGGGTATGCATCTTTGGGAGAGAGCTAGTATTAGTTTTTAGAATTCCACTAAAGAAATTGAGCACTTTTCAAGTGTAAATGTTTATGTCCTTAGCCCAAATACTATCTCCAAGTGTTCCTCTAGAAGGTCAAGTTCATGTAAAATTGGTTGAGTCCTCATCTAGTCTTTGTTTGGTGAATGTGTCTTTATATTATAACTTTTTGGGATTTTTACATGAACACAATGTCCAATATATATAGATATTTAGGATTTTTTTCTCAAACAAAAAGTCTAATGAATTATTTCCATCAGACATTTTGTCTAATATAGAAAGTGTGATGGAATTCAAAGTGTTTTTTTTAAAGCCTTTCACAAAAGATTCAAAGGGTCATTTGTTTTATAA
The DNA here is from genome assembly GCA_037957365.1 of Torreya grandis. Classification (NCBI taxonomy): domain Eukaryota; kingdom Viridiplantae; phylum Streptophyta; class Pinopsida; order Cupressales; family Taxaceae; genus Torreya; species Torreya grandis. The sequence goes on along the minus strand of JARHVA010001867.1, from coordinate 298,958 downwards.
TTTTTATCTATGGTAAAAAATCCAAAAGGCACTTTCCCTTTAGGCATTTTAACCTTATAAAATTACTTAAGACCACTTTCAAAATATTTGAAGGACACTTTCAAAAATTCTAAAAGGCATTTTTAAGAGATCTAAGGTCTATTCCAAAAGGTTGAATGGAAATTTTATAGGGCAAGTGCATTTGACAAAACATTAGAAGGGTACGTTCAAAGGGACCAAAAGATACTTTAAGAAAAGTTTCTACAAAGTAGAATTCCTATTTCCTTTAGGTATTTTACTTGAGTAAAAATTCCTAAATAATTGCATTTATTTATAAGTACCAATTTTAATTTATATAAGGAAATTATTTTGGAAAAAATTTATGAAATAATTGTCATAATGAAAATAAAAAGAACTAAATCTCAATTAATTCGATGAAAGTACAATGGTCCAATTCCTTCGACAAAAAGTGCATGAGACCAATTTCTTAAAGGAGATAATCTTAGACAAATTTTTTGAAAAAATTATTCCAATGAAGGCAAAGATATGAAGGCTTAATTCTTTGGGAATAGTGTGAAGTCAAATCCTTTAGGAAAATTGTCTTAGACATTTTATCTAAGATAATTGTCCTAAAAAAATGCATGAAAGAATTACTATGAGAAAATTGTACTAAAGAAAATCCTAAAGTAGAAGTATTGAAGCAAATAGAGAAACTGACGACATAAGGCCCCAAAAAAAATTTCTAAATAACAAAGAGTTAATGAAATTAGAAGTGTTGTAGATAAAGACTTTGACAAAATTATCATGGAACAAAGTCCCCAAAGAAACATTTATAAATTGTAGTTATGATGGTCTCATGGATGTCTTTTGATAGGTATGTGAAAATTAACTTTAAGTTGTAGGGACTAGCCTCTGTGATTCAAATGTTCAAATATAGTCACGTGAACCAATTTTAGACCTCATAAAGTAGTTATTTATTTTAAAATGGGGATAGATCTAGTGGAATGAATTTTAATGGAGCCAGATGATCTGATGATGCATGATCAAAGCTAAATAGTGAAAGGAACCTAAGACAAACATAAGAATGATAAGTGTTGAGCTCATGGGACATAATTTAAGGTTTGAACATGCTATAAAGATCTAATGATATGAGATAGCATTTGAAAATTCAATAGGACCCAAGATCAAACAAGATAATTCGACATGAAATGATGGCACTCAAACCAATAAAGACTATCCTTAAAGTATATAGTTAGTCCATGGGGCTCCCAAGTGGAAATCCTTAGGTCCAAGCAAAAAGTAGTATATAATAACACTGCACCCCTAGGATCATGATCCAATGGAGCACGTTTTCTCACACCATCTAAATTTAACAGTACGTAGCCAAGGTTGAAAAGTTAAAGATCCTATGGGAAAATGTATAAATTCCAAGTGGCATAGTTGTGTGCCACAAAATAAGAAATCAAGCATTTCATACAATATCTATAGATCACATTTTCCTAGGAAAGGATGATCAAATGATGTGAGTCAAGGTGGAATTTTCAATGGGTTCAAATTGTACAAGGAAGTGACAATGTCTAGATTAGATCCAATTAATCGACTTAGTCACTCCTAGGCCCCATAAATACCTAGTTAGATCTAATGCGACCTACCGAATATAAGTATGTGGTAATATTTAGTTTAAAATATCAAATTAATGCCTATTTCATAACTTTGGAAATGATTCATAATGTAAAAGGATGTCTAACTACCATTACAAAGCACTTATTTTCAATCATGATCATGAATCATTTTCTCTTTTATGTCATAATTGGATCAACTTCTGAGCCATCATTCCATGTAATGGGATTTCCTCAGGATGCACAAAGAAGAGATTTCCTATCCAAAAGTTTCCATGATTTAAAATAAATTAGTAAGAAAGCATTTCCAATTATGTCTCACATGAGGAAAAAATCTATTTGAGTCTTCAAATTATTTTATCCCTCTAGCTATGTAAGTGAGTAGTCAAGAAAATCCCTAGATGGTTGCACATGTTGACAAATAGTTATTTGGGCCTGTACTATGAGGTTCACCATCTAGATCATGAATTCACCATCATGTTTAGTCAAAATATTAAATTTTGTTATAAATATTCATCATTTCTTATAAAGTTGTTTACAACAATGATTCTTTTCTTACAAGTGGATGAATATCTAAGGCATGACATGGAATATTTTCTATCTAGACATATCTTTGCTGACTTGAAAGCTTGTTCCAATATTTTTCATGTTGTGACCCATATTCCTAGATTAAAAAATGTATAAGTATGGGATTTGACTCTTATTTCAAGGTTGTTATTGTATGTTGGTTTTTGTAGGTCATTTTAGGCATCCATTTTCTCTAAGTATAAGTTCTGTAGAATTTTTTTGGGATCCCTTATTGTGTGTATATTTTGTCTCCCTTGCTAAGGTGGTTACATATGAAAAGCCATTAGCAAGCTTTGAGAACATGCTTATGTCTCCCTTATCAAAATATCAATCTAACGATGCTTGTCCCCATGGAATAATTTTGAAGTGTTGATGTTTTTAATATTTATTTTCAAGTCATTAGAAAATGTTTGTGGCTTTTTATTGTATCTTATAAATGAAATGCAATAAAATGTTTTACTAATTCTAGTGATCAAATATTTGGGTTTGTGTATATTACTAGTTATCATTCTAAGCATGTATTTAGGTTGTAAATACCTTTCTATAGTTATCTTTTGAAATGTGTTTTTGAATACCTTTTAAAGACACCCTAGGTTCACAAATTTATTAGGAGAAAGTATTTGAAATTATAGTTTCTATGTAGGTTCTTAGATTTTAGGGATAATTTAGTGTCTAACATTATCTTACATTTGAATTTTTCTACATCTTTGCTAAGAAATAATTGTAATGAAATTTCACTAGACACCAAACTATTTAGAAGCCACCATCATGCCACCCTCCATTTTATAATTAACTATAAACTTGTCCTACCCTACAAATAACATAGTATGTTGCATACTATAAGTGTTACTTTCCTTCAAAATGCATAATATCTTGCATATTTTAAATGTGTTTACATTTTGTTATTTTAGTCCTAGAATTATAATCTTTTTAGTCCCTTTAATATTTAACATTATTTAAAATGAAGACTATAGTCACAATTTTATCTATCTTTACTAGCTTATGTATGATGTAAAGCATTTATGAATTATATGTGACAATAGTTCAATGGTGAAGGGTTGAAACTTGGTTATGCTCTTGTCTTATTTTCCCCTTATACCAAGAATCCCCATAGAGATTAAATTTTTAAATCCTTCCATGAAAGCAAGCTACCCCATAGGTCCTCTCACCTTGGTTTAATAAGAATCAAAAGTTGTAGGGAGATAACCATACCCTCTATATGTGCCTCTCAGTCATTTTATATACTCAGTCTAATCATGACACAAAACCATTTCCTAGATACAATGACATTCTAGAAAGTTTGCCATCATTAATTTCCATTTTCATTCAAGTTTTCAAGGTTGAGTGTATAATGTTGAGAGGAGGAGAGTTGAGATGAGTGCAATTGGTGGCTATTAGGGGTCCCATTTTAATTCCATTTCATGTCAATGTTTTTGGCGTTGATCGTATGTGCTTCATGAACCATCACTGAGACTGTTACCACCTTCAAGTTGCCTACACATCCCTAAAATTTAATCTTTCTTACCTATTTACATTGGCTTCATGTTTTCAAGTGTTGTATGTGGTCTTTAAAAATATTGTCACTCATTTTATGTTGAATTCAATATGGTTTGGATGTATGAACATGGAGGGATAAGTATATCCATGTCATTGGGATAGAAGTGAACAGTAATTGGTCTGTAGAATAATGTTTTAGTAGTTATAGTGTTTGTCTTCATGTAGCTGGATTAAAAATAAGACTAACATACCTATGTTCAAATCACATATCATGTTGATTAGTTTCTCCACGTAAGGTTTGTCTCAAGCAGATCAATGATCAAAGATAAAGGTTTAGGACACATGATACATTCTAGTACCCCTAAAAGGCCCATTTATAGGCTTGTTTAAAGACCACTCTAATGCCAATTTGAAGAGAGGAAGCATAGTGGTGTTTGAATGTTCTAAACCTAATTAGGATCTCAAATAAAGTCCATCAACATAATAAAAGGTAGTTATGTTGATGTTGAGGTTATAAACTTATACATATCCTAACATCTAATGATACCTATAGGTTGTTTCAAATAATGGTTTAAAGTTAATACGAAAGGAGGTAGAGTAATGTTGAAAGGTATTTAGAGGTGTTTGAACCCAATTAAAACCTTCAAGAAAGTGTAAGATAATATTGAGGATCATCATGTAAAAGTTAAAGACATTACATAACCTATAGTTAGTTAGAGTGAAAATTTTTCATAATGGGAACATTAACCCTAATTTCTCTGACGAAGGTTTATGTTTTATGTAATGCCATCTATTGGTATGTGTTTATAAGATATGGATAAGGTTAATGGATTCTCTCTTTTAGGCTAGATGGAGATGTAAATTCCTGAAATGAAAGGAAGTGATTAGGTTAAGAGAGAGTGATGGTAAGTGAAATTTCAAATCAATCATGTTTTCACTAGAAACACTCAGTGACTATATTACCTTTTAGTACTGAAAGAACATATAGCTTGGAAGTAACACATAGTATATTGATGATGGTGAGAGACAAGAGCATGGTCTCATTATAAAGGTAATATAATTTATGTTTGAGATTCCATAATGATTTTGGAGGAAAATAAAAGCATGAAATACAATATTAGGACATACATCCACCTATAGGAAACTCTTGACTTTTTTGATGAATACCTATTGTTTGAAATCTCAAGTCAGACTAACCTAAGCTAATAAGAGATATAGTTTGAATGAGAAGAATAAGTGTGGGGTGAATGGACATGTTTAAAATCACTCTCATAGTGATGTTATCACATTCCCATGTGATGTTCATAATCAAGAAAAAGAGATAAAGTGAGTAAATTGGGTTTTCAAACATTAAGCTTAATAAACTAAAATCCTAGATAGTCATAAGACCTAGAAGTTAGTTTTGAGAGTTTAAAGGAAATGAGGATCCAAAAATTTGCATCCAGGCTCTCTTGTTTTCTTTATGTAGGTATCTAAGACCTGAAAACTCTATGTGACTATTGAAAGGTGGAGATATAGTTATGCTACCTAATTTCCTTCAAATTGATATTATCATCCATTCAGAATTTTATAGGTATCTCTTATTTGTATTTATTAGGTTCCCTTATTTATTGACTTTTCTATCTTGATCAAGACCATTAAACTTCATCTCCTACATCTAGAACCCCTTTCTAATGTTTTAACCATAAGCTAGTTTCTCCCTAAGTCCATATTCTCTAGACTTCCCACATGTAACCATCATTGGTTATTATAATCATCATCGGTCACAACAACCATTTTGGTTACCTAACTATATTTGATCAAACCCAACTATCATCAATCAATTTCATGACTAATATTCACTATTAAAAAATAACATATTATTATTTTCAAAAATTTTCCACCCAACAAGACCCTTTTTTCTATTTTTGACCTATTTGTAGAGCCTATTTAGATTTATGACCCATATCTTGATGTATTTTATGCATGGTATTGGCCTACCACATGACATTTAGTCATCTTATTAAATAGGTACTTTTATTTATTTTTGGAATAAGCATTTTACTTGTTAATTTGAATGCAAACATATTTTATTTATGTTATCAAATATTTTTATCATTAGGGTAGTGGATCGATATCCATCCAAGGGATATTTTACTTCTTTGATTTAGCATTGATAGGTATTCCACCCTTTATATTCATATAACACACAAGATATTATAATTTGGTTTTATTATAAGTAGTTATTCCTCACCAAAAAGGATCTCTCAATTCATCTAGTCATTAATAAGCACAACATCTACTAGGTACACACCCCTCTATTTTTTCACTCCCTTTTCCTATAAAAAAAATAGAGTAATAAATAGTAGGAAACAAAACAATATTGTTGAGTATGAGGCACTCTTACTTGGTCTAAGAATTTTCTATGAATATGGATTCAAATGTTTGATTTTCAAGGGTGATTTTAAACTAGTGGTAAAGCAAGTATGTAGTGTTTTTACCATAAAAAATAAGAGGTCAAAATAATATTAGAATGTTGTTTGGGAATTACTTGAATTTTTTGATGCATTTGATATGTGTTATCATGATATATGTTTCAACTAAGAATCTAATAGACTTGGAAGGATAGGTGCTCAATTTAATATTGTAAATATGATCCCTCACTATCAATATCAAGCAGAGGTGATTTTTAGGCCTTAAATCATAGACAATGTTCATCATTGGTAGGTATTTGATGATGATGAATAGATTAAGAGGTTCCTAAATTATGAAGTTGAGTTCTGTGATCAACTCATAGACCTGAGATCTATGGTTTAGTTAAATGATGGGAAAGAAATATTTTTTAGGAAATACATCATTCAACTAAAGAAAAAAACTATCCCAAGAGGACTAGTCAGTTTAGAAGCATCTTTTAATGGAGAAGTCAAGAGACTCATTTTTCTCAAAATACATGACTAAGTGCAATTTGGATTCTCATGAGAATCCAAGGAAGATTTAGATAGGTACTCACATGAGTGCATATGAGAAGAAAGATTACATGTAGTTGCTAAGGAAGTACTAGGATTGCTTTATGTGGTCTTATACTAAGCTAAAATTGTATAGGGAAGACTTATTTTAGCATGTCATCCCATTTTAGCTTGATAGAAAGACTTTTAGGCAAAAATGGATACCCATTAACCCCATCTTGGTCACCAAGATGAGGGATGAATTAATGAAGTTGAGGGATGGTGGTATTATTGAGCCCATCAAGTATTCATCATGGGTTATGAATTTAATCCATATGAAAAATAAGAATGGTGACATCCACTTATATGAGGATTTCAAAAATATAAATAAGGATTATTTAAAAGATAATTATCCTATACCCAATATGAAGAACCTAGTGTAAAGTGTTACTAGATTAGAAATTTTATCCACATTGGATGGCTTCTCAAGTTACAACTAGGTTGCGGTGATAGAATCTGAGAGGTACATGACCACATTCACTATAACTTAGGGCACATATGTATATATGTCAGGAATCTAGAACAACAAACATGCTCTGATCCCACTTGTCAGGATGCGAAAACGGAAACATACAATTGATTACCAAACTTCAAACAACTTAATATGCGGAAATAAACCAGATTCACCAAGTAACTAGAATTCAGAATAACACAGCATATGAGAGACAATACACAACTTGTATTAACACTTTATACAGAAAAGAATACAATAAAGAAGATGCCACTTCTTCTCCACCACCTTACAGAGGTTTCCCACACCTCAAGTGAACAGTAATTCTTCTCCCCAAAGCTCTCCCTCTCACAGGTCACAACACCCAACTCAAATACAGAGTTGGTGTTCACCTCCCATGCTCCACGCATAACACAAGTGCTCCACGCACTCCACAAGCACTCCACGTGCTCCACAAGTACTCAAAGTACTTCAAGTAGATCTACCATGAACCTGCAACAACCTGCAATTCAACAGACCATACTTATGGAAGGAACTCCCTTGCCTTCCTCTTTCTCTATCTGAGTACACACCTGTACTCCAAGTAGATCCTGCCTGATACTGCTCCCTATTGCGTTGCTGTCTGTATGACCTTGCACACCTGCAAATCAAACAATGGTTCTGCTCACCTGTGAACCTCGACCTTGCATACACATACACCTGTAGATCAACGATCTTACTTACCATGTAGATCTCCTATATAAGCCATGCAACTGTGACCAAGATCCTACACTCTTGAAGAACCCAGCTGGCTCTCCAATCCAGCACCAACACACCTGGTACTAAGGCACTAGGAGGAACGCACCATTGCTCTACCTCACACACAGAAGGAGCTTATAATTATGCTCTCTTACTCCCTAGCACACTTTTCCAATACAACCATGAGTCTATTATATAGATCTCATCCAAACAATAATTAGACATCTAATTACAATAATTAGATCCGTAGCTCTCAGTCTAAAAATAGATCTCTTCATGCAAACACTTGGTTCATTAGCTAACTGCCCATAAATAGCTTGCAGTCGAACCACACAGGCGACCGACGCCGGTCCCTGTCCGCCTGGGGGTTGTCGACGCCGGCCAATCTCTGACCGTCGTCGGTTGCCTTCCTGCCCTTTCCTGCCGACGTCGGTTGGCCTGACCAACGCCGGTGTCTCTGACACTCAGCAACTCTTCTGCAACCTCCTCTCCTGTTTGCATCAGTGAAGCTTTTAGCTCCACAATCCTAACAATCTCCCACTTGGAGATAAACAGCTGCACTGTACCTGTACTTGTACTCTGTCTAATCTGTTTCCTGGTTTGTATTCCTCTTCAAGCTCCCACCTGAAGACAACCCACCACACAACTTGTGATGTATCTCCTGTCATCTGAGTAACCTGCCACATCCAAACCTACAACACCTGTAGTGAAGTCCTGACCCTGCATAGCAACACCTGCTGCCGGTCCCTCTCAGAAAATCTGAGAACCCACTTCCCCGAATTAGCTCCTAACTCTGACAGCTCCCACTGCATGGGAATATTCAGGTCTATACAAGACCTCATGTGATTTCAGACACTATACCTGTCCAGCCCTTAGTGTGCTCCGGTTCTGCATCCTGAACCTCACCAACACCTAATTCACATCAGCTCCCACTTGAGACAAAATTAACCTGTGATCTCCATGCCTCCCATGTCAAAGAATTCCGCTGCTCCAAACTCCTCATGACATGACACTGAACTAATCTTACCCTTAGCTCAGCAAAACCCTGTATGTACTAACCCTGCTAGCAAATATACCATCCACATACAGCAACAGAATGATGTCGCAACTCATCATCCACCTGGTAAGGCAAACCACAATAGTTACCTGACACTGACTAAAGCCATGCTTCGTCCTCCACCTGTCAAACCTGGTACCACTATCTTGTAGCTTCTCAAGACCATATGCCTGGTCTTTCATCTCACGTATCCGTTCTCTCTATTCTTCTACTAAGGAATCCATTCGTCTCTGTGCTTTCATCCAGCTGGCAAACCTACCAAGACTCCCGTCTGGTTCTGCATCATAATTCTGCCTAGCTCACACCTGTTTCCTGGATCCTTCCTGCTATACAATCAGCAACAAGTATGAAGAAGAGGAACACAAATTTGAGGGCCTACTTACGCCTTCAGTCCTCCATATGGGTGTTTGAGACTCCTTGACAGCGTGCTATCTACCCAAAATTTGTTACAGTGACCGACCTTGGTCACCCCACAGTCTACATCCGACCGACGTCGGTTCTCATGCGTCTGTACCTGACTACCAACCTGCTAGCGCTGGTGTCCCTGCTGTCGATGTCGGTCCTCTTGACCGACATCAGTCTTACATACTACCGACGTCGGTCCCATGACCGACGCCGGTCTTACCCTGCCCGACACTGCCGACTTCAGTCTGCACATGATCGACATCGGCACCTGTTTGTTCGACGCCGGTTCCTCCTGACCGATGCCGGTACTTGTGTTCGCCTGTGAGTGATGACTTTTTACCCGCGAGCTCCTTTGGATCAATCTCCATGTCCAAACTACCCTGCTCAGATGTATCCAGCCTCATCCACTGAACTCTGTCTGCCATCTCCTCTAAGAACACCAAGGCTTTCCAGTTCTTAAGCCTATCAAATATATATGTCTTCTGCTTAAGAACATGCATCTCCTTCCTGCTCATGTGACCAAGCCTACGAAGCCACGTCTCCGCAACAGAAGAAGAATCAGTAATATAAACAAGTAGATAAAGTATACCTATTTTCTTACCACCAGCTAATTCAAGTGCTACCGCTGTGAGAGTTCTTGTGCATCTCTCATCACCCAATCTTTCTGAAGAAATTAGCCATATCTCCAATCCTGGGACCTACATGACCTTCATCAACACCTGTGTGTTGGCCGCCTGCAATTTCAGCTTCACTTCCCCTTTGCCAATTCTTTGGCAAGGCTTACTAGCTCCTCTACCTGGGGCTGCATGGAAAGAGGCAACCGAATCTTTTATCCAAGATTCAACTTTATCCAAGAAACCTGCAAACACATCCTGTGCAACAACACCTGCTACATCTGTATCTTTAGTTTCTTCATGCTGATCTGTTACCAACCAACAATCTTCTTTTACCGCCTCTTTCTTTCCATCGGACCGTGAGTAACCGTCTGTGCTTTTCAACTCCTCCATTCTTAGCTTACTTTGATCTACCGTTGCTCTACTCCCACTCAATCAGAAACCCCTGAGAGTGCCCTGTAACCAAAACACAACCTGCTTCCTGCAACCTTAGCTCTGATACCACTTGTCAGGAATCTAGAACAACAAACAGGCTCTGATCCCACTTGTTAGGATGCGAAACCGGAAACATACACTTGATTACCAAACTTCAAACAACTTAATATGCGGAAATAAACCAGATTCACCAAGTAACTAGAATTCAGAATAACACAGCATATGAGAGACAATACACAACTTGTATTAACACTTTATACAAAAAAGAATATAATAAAGAAGATGCCACTTCTTCTCCACCACCTTACAGAGGTTTTCCACACCTCAAGTGAACAGTAATTCTTCTCCCCAAAGCTCTCCCTCTCACAGGTCACAATACCCAACTCAAATACAGAGCTGGTGTTCACCTCCCATGCTCCACGCATAACACAAGTGCTCCACGCACTCCACAAGCACTCCACGTGCTCCACAAGTACTCAAAGTACTTCAAGTAGATCTACCATGAACCTGCAACAACCTGCAATTCAACAGACCATACTTATGGAAGGAACTCCCTTGCCTTCTTCTTGCTCTATCTGAGTACACACCTGTACTCCAAGTAGATCCTGCCTGATACTACTCCCTGTTGTGTTGCTGTCTGTATGACCTTGCACACCTGCAAATCAAACAATGGTTCTGATCACCTGTGAACCTCGACCTTGCATACACATACACCTACAGATCAACGATCTTACTTACCATGTAGATCTCCTATATAGGCAATGCAACTGTGACCAAGATCCTACACTCTTGAAGAACCCAGCTGGCTCTCCAATCCAGCACCAACACACTTGGTACTGAGGCACTAGGAGGAACGCACCATTGCTCTACCTCACACACAGAAGGAGCTTATAATTATGCTCTCTTACTCCCTAGCACACTTTTCCAATACAACCATGAGTCTATTATATAGATCTCATCCAAACAATAATTAGACATCTAATTACAATAATTAGATCCGCAGCTCTCAGTCTAAAAATAGATCTCTTCATGCAAACACTTGGTTCGTTAGCTAACTGCCCGTAAATAGCTCACAGTCGAACCACACAGGTGATCGACGCCGGTCCCTGTCCGCCTGGGGGTCGCCGACGCCGGCCGATCTCTGACCGTCGTCGGTTGCCTTCCTGCCCTTTCCTGCCGACGTCGATTGGCCTGACCGACGCCGGTGTCTCTGACACTCAGCAACTCTTCTGCAACCTCCTCTCCTGTTTGCATCAGTGAAGCTTTTAGCTCCACAATCCTAACAATATATGAGGATGCATTTAAAGTTGAGAAATGCTGGTGTGAAATTACAATAGGCTATAGACATTAATTTTTTAGGGATAATTACCTAGTTTATGCTATGTATCAAGACAACATTACTATGTAGTCCAAGAGTAGAGAAGAGAATTTTGAACATCTAGAAAAGGTGTTGATCAAGTGTATGGATTTTGGAATTTTTCTTAATCCTAAAATATAACCCTTTCGAGTATAAAAAGCCAAGATGCTGGGATATATAATGTCCAAGGATGGTGTCATGATTGACCCTTAAAGGGTATAATCCATTGATAAAGTGGTCTTTCTTTAGATAAATTAACTTTGTAAGGAGGTTTGTGTCTAATTTTTTATAGATCACTCTACATATTACTTTCATTTTGAAAAAGGAACAAACCATCAAATGGGAGGAGAAGTTCATGCAAGCATTTAGTGACATCAAGGGAGATTTGAAGTATACCCTTATTCTGGCCAGTCCTGATTACACAAAGCCATTATAGATATTCGCTTTTGAGTCATAAAATACCATTGTTGTTTTTATATTGTAAAATAATGAGAATGGTCATGAGAAGCCCATATATTTCTATATAAAAGCTATGAAAGGTCCTGAACTAAACTACACTATCATGGAAAAATAATCTTTTCCTCTTCTAAAGGTTATTGAAATGTTTAAGCTATATATTATGAGTTCAAAGATTATTTTATACATATCACATGCCATGGTGAAGGTCATTTTAATTCATATTGAATTATCTAGTAAGAGATGTAGGTGGGTCACCAAGTTACAAGAGTATGACATGTATATCTAGAACACCAAATTGGAAAGATGGATGGGTCTAGCCAAACATATGGTTGAGACTAATTTATAATATATTGAGGAAAACATTGCTACTCTTAATTTTGATGATTCTTTGAGTTAATTGAATGAATCTCCATGATATAGATACATTATTTACTTCTTGTAAAATCTAAACTATCTGCCTAAATTAGATAAGAATCAAAGAATAACTCTCAAGCTTATTTCCCAAAGTACCTCTTGACTGAGGATGGAATAGCATGGAATAATTCCAATGGGGTCATCCTAATATGTGTGCTAAAAGAATAGACTATTGTCCTGATTGAAGACTTCCATAATGGAGTTTATGGTGGCCATTTTTGTTACATCTCATAAAATTTGGAGAGCTGGTTATTGGTGGCCATCACTATTCAAATATGGTACTGAGATAGTCAAAAGGTGTGAGAAATGTTAGTGATTTACTAGGAGGATGAAAGCTTTAGGTTCTCATCCCTTGCAACCTATGATGATTGAAGGCCTATTTAGACAATGGAGAATGGATTTCATTGGAATTTTTTTTGATTCATCAAGTGTTGGACATAAATGGATCCTAGTTGCAACTGATTACTTTAGAAAATGGGTTAAATCAATCCCTACAAATAAAATAACACACCATGTAGTTATGTATTTTTTATTAAATAAAATTATTAGTAGATTTGGTGTGGCTATCAAGATAATTATTGATAATGCCATGAACTTTAAAGCTAAACCTTTGGTGGCATTGTGAAAAGAATATGGGATTGAACTAACCTATGTTTTTTATTACAACCCTTAATTGATTGGACAAGCTAAATCAAGTAATAATAACATGATCAAGATCATCAGACAAATATTGGAAGCAAATAAGAAGAAATGAAATGAATAATTAAATTTTATTTTATGGGTTGACAAGATCAAGACTAAGAGAGTTATAGGTAAAATACATTTTGAGCTTGTTTAGGGATCTCAAGTAGTTTTACCTATGAGTTTATAGTTTCCCACTTATCAGTTCATGTAGAAACTAGAGGATGATGAGCAAATCTACCAATATGAAATTAGAGTGAACAAGATTATTGAGATTGATGAAACTTGAAGACAAGCTCATGAAAGACACAATAAGTTCGAGGAGAAGCTAAATAAAATATTTGATAAAAAGGTCACTCGAAGAAACATCCAAATAGGTGATCTAGTTCTACTTTGGGACATTAGCCATGAGGATAAAGGAAAACATGGAAAGTTTGATGTCCTATGGATGTGTCCCTATTATATTTATTTCTAGATTGGGGATCATACTTTCTTCTTAAAAGATATGAATGGTGAAATATTGGGTTTGTTAGTCAATGGTAGACATCTAAAATAATTCCTTGATTAAGTCCTTAACTATTTACCATATTGTATAATGTTTTACTGATTTCTACTTTTATTATTTTTTTACCCCTCTATTTTGATCTTTGTTTATACAATTTCCCTTTGTGTTACATTGTGTCTTCATTTCCATATCTCTTGATCTATTTTTGTTAAGCTTGCCATGTTTTCTAGAGCCTTCATGGATGTTTGCTAAAAATTGATCAGTCTTGACTCTATATCCCAATGGATTATCACCTGGTCTTGTGTTTTGTGGTTCTTTACACACCTTCAATGGGTATGCATCCTTTGGAGAGGGCTAGTGTTAGTTTCCAAAATTACACTAAAGAAATTGAGCACTTTTCAAGTGTAAATGATTATGTCCTTAGCCCAAATTCTATCTCCAAGTGTTCCTTTAGAAGGTCAAGTTCATGTAAAATTGGCTAAGTCCTAATCTAGCCTTTGTTTGGTGAATGTGTCTTTCTATTATAACTTTTTGGGCTTTTTACACAAACACAATATCTAATAGAAATAGGTATTTAGGCTTTTTTCTCAGACAAAAAGTCTGAAGACTTATTTATATCATACATTTTGTCTAATATAGAAAGTTTGATGGAATTCAAAGTGTTATTTTTTTAAAGTGTTTCACAAAAGATTCAAAGGGTCATTTATTTTATAATTTTTATGTATGGTAAGAAATCTAAAAGGCACTTGCCCTTCATGCATTTTACCCTTGTAAAATTCCTTAAGAGCACTTTCAAAATATCTGAAAGACACTTTCAAAAAGTATAAAAGGCATTTTTAAGAGATCTTAGGTCTATTCCAAGAGGCTGAAGGGAAATTTTGTAGGGCAAGTGCCTTTGACAAAACATTAGAAGGGTATGTTCAAAAGGACAAAGAGGTAATTTAAAGAAAAGTTTCTACAAAGCAGAATTTCTATTTCCTTTATGCATTTTGCTTGACTAAAAAGTCCTAAATAATTGTATTTATTTATAAGTACAAAATTCAATTTCTATAAGGAAATTATTTTGGAAAAAATTCCTGAAATAATTGTCCCAATGAAAATAAAAATAAATAAATCTCATTTAATTTGATGAAAGTGCAATGGTCCAATTCCTTCGACAAAAAGTGCATGAGACCAATTTCTTTAAGGAAATAATTTTAGACAATTTTTTTGAAATAATTATTCCAATGAAGGCAAAAATATGAAGGCTCAATTCTTGTGGGAATATTGTGAAGTCAAATCCTTTAGGTAAATTGTCTTACACATTTTATCTAAGATAATTATCCTAACAAAATGCATGAAATAATTGTGATGAGAAAATTATACTGAAGAAAAGCCTAAAGTAGAAGTATTGAAGTAGATAGAGAAGTTGAAGACATAAGGCCCCAAAAAAATTCTAAATAACAAAGGGCTAATAAATTAGATGTGTTGTAGATAAAGACTTAGACAAAATTATCATGGAACAAAGTCCCCACAGAAACATTTCTAAATTGTAGGTATGATGGTCTCATGGATGTCTTTTGATAGTTGTGTGAACATTAACTTTAAGTTGTAGGGACCAGCCTCTAGGATTCAATTGTTTGAACATCAATTTTAGACCCCATAAAGTAGTTTTTTATTTTCAAATGGGGGTAGATCCAATGGAATGCATTTTCATGGAGCAAGATGATCTGATGATGCATGATCAAACATAAATAGTAAAAGGAACCTAAGATAAGCATAATAATGAAAAGTGTTGAGATCATGGGACATGATTTAAATTTTAGCCTATTATAAAGAGCTAATGTTATGAGATTGCATTTGACAATCCACTAGGACCCAAGATCAAGAAAGATACTTTGACATGGAAAGAGGGATATCAAAGTAATAGAGACTATCTTTAAAGTATAGAAGAAGTCCATGGGGCTCCTAAGCGGCATATCCTTAGGTCCAAGTAAAAAGTAGTATATAATAACACTCCACCCCTCAGATCATGATCTAATGGAGCACATTTTCTCACACCATCCAAATATAATAGTATGTAACCAAGGTTGAAAAGTCAAAGATCCTATGGGAAAATGTAGAAATGCCAAGTGGCATAACTGTGTACCATAAAATTAGAAATCAAGCATTTCATATAATATCTATAGATAACATTTTCCTAGGAAAGGATGATCCAATGATGTGAGTCGAGGTGGAATTTTCAAAGGGGTCAAACTGTACAAGGATGTGACAATGTCTAGATTAGATCCAATCAATTGACTTAGTCACTCTTAGGCCCCATAAATACTTAGTTGGATCTTATGTGACCTACCAAATATAAGTATGTGGTATTATTTAGTTTAAAATCTCAAATTAATGCTTATTTCATAAATGTGGAAATGATTCATAATGTAAAAGGATGTCTAAAAACCATTCTAAAACAATTATTTTCAATCATGATCATGAATCATTTTCTCTTTAATGTCACAATTAGATCAACTCTCGAGCCATCATTGAATGTAATGGGATTTCCTTAGCATGGACAAAGAAGAGATTTCCTATCCAAGAGTTTCCATGACTTACAATCAATTAGTAGGAAAGCATTTCCAAATAAATTTCACATGAGGACAAAATCTATTTGACTCTTTAAATTATTTTATCCCTCTAGCTATGTAAGTGAGTAGTCAAGAAAACCCCTAAATGGTTGCATATGTTGGCAAATAGTTGTTTGGGCCTCCACTATGAGGTTCACCATCTATATCATGAATTCACCATCATTTTTAGTTAAAATATCAAAATTTTGTTGTAAATCTTCATCATTTCTTATAAAGGTGGTTACAACAATGATTCTTTTCTTACAAGTGTATGAAGATCTAAGGAATGACATGGAATATTTTCTATCTAGACATATCTTGGCTAACTTGAAGGCTTGTTATAATATTTTTCATGTTTTGACCCATAGTCCTGGATTAGAAAATGTATAACTAGGGGATTTAACTCCTATTTCAAGGTCATCGTTGTATGTTGGTTATTGTAGGTCATTTTAGACATCCATTTTCTTTAAGTATAGGTCCTATAGAAATTTTTTGGGATCCATTATTGTGTGTATATTTTGTCTCCCTTTCTAAGGTGGTTACATATGTAAAGCCAATAGCAAGATTTGAGAACATGTTTGTGTCTACCTTATCAAAAGATCAATCTAACCATGCTTGTCCCCATGGAATAATTTTAAATTGTTGACATTTTTAATATTTCTTTTCAAGTCATTAGAAAATGTTTGTTGTTCTTTATTGTATCCTTTAAATGAAATGCAATAATATGTTTTACCAATTTTGTTAATCAAATATTTGGGTTTGTGTATATCACTAGTTGTCATTCTAAGAATGTATTTAGGTTATAAATACCTTTCTATAGTTATCTCTGGAAATGTGTTTTTAATACCTTTTAAAGACACCCTAGGTTCATAAATTTATTATTAGAAAGTATTTGAAATTGTAGTTTCTATGTAAGTTCTAGGATTTTAGGGATAATATAGTGTCTAACATTATCTTACAGTTGAATTTTTCTACATCTTTGCTAAGAAATAATTGTAATGAAATTCCACCAAACACCATACTATTTAGAAGCCACAATCATGCCACCCTCCATTTTATAATTAATTATAAACTTGTTCTGCCCTGCAAATAACATAGTATGTTGCATACTATAAGTGTTACTTTCCTTAAAAATGTATAATATCTTGCATATTTAAAATGTGTTTATAGTTTGTTCTTTGAATCCTAGCATTATAATATTTTTAGTCCCTTTACTATTGAATATTATTTAGAATAAAGACTGTAGTTACAATTTTATTTATATTTAGTAGCTTATATATGACGTAAAGCATTTGTGAATTTTGTGTGATAACCCTTCATAGGTGAAGGGTTAAAACTTGGTCATGCTCTTGTCTTATTTTCCCCTTATACTAAGAATCCCCATAGAAATTAAATTTTTAAATCCTTCCATGAAAGCAAGCTACCCCATAGGTCCTCTCACCTTGGTTCAATAAGAGACAAAAGTAGTAGGGAGCTAACCATACCCTCTATATGTGCCTTTAAGTCATTTTATATACTCGATCTAATTATGACACAAAACCATTCCCTAGATACAATGACATTCTAGAAGGTTTTCCATCATTAATTTCCATTTACATTCAAGTTTTCAAGGTTGAGTGTACAAGGTTTACAACTCGAAAAAAAATAGATGGATAAAAAATGGAAAAACCTAGTTTTTCTCTCTCATTTCTCTATTTAACAAGTCAACAAGGTCAAATGGTTTTCCTTCAATATGGTTAAGAGGAGGAGAGTTGAGCTGAGTGCACTTGGTAGCTATTAGGGGTCCTATTTTAATTCCATTTCATGTCAACAGTTTTGGGATTGATGGTATGTTATTCATGAACCATCGCTAAGATTGTTACCACCTTCAAGGTGCCTACACATCCCTGAAATACCATCTTTCTTACCTATTTACATTGGTTTGATGTTTTCAAGTGATGTATGTGGTCTTGAAAGTATATTCACTCATTTTATGTTGGCTTCAATATGGTTTAGATGTCTGAACATGGAGGGATAAGTATATCCATGTCATTGAGATAGAAGTGAACACTAATTGGTTTGTAGACTAATGTTTTAGTAGTTATAGTGTTTGTCTTAATTTAGGTGGATTCAAAATAAGACTAACATACCTATGTTCAAATCATATATTATGGTGATTAGTTTCTTCATATAAGATTTGTCTCAAGAAGATCATTGATCATAGATAAAGGTTTAGGACACATGATACATTCTAGTACCCATAAAAGGCCCATCTATAGGCTTGTATGAAGACCACTCTAATGTCAACATGAAGAATAGAAGCATAGTGGTGTTTGAATGTTCTAGACCTAATTAAGATCTCAAATAAAGTCCATCAACCTAGTGAAAGGTAGTTATTTTGATGTTGAGGTTATAAACTAATACATGTCTTGACATCTAGTGACACCTATAGGCTGTTTCAAGTAATGGTTTAAAGTTAATACAAGAGGAGGTAGAGTAATGTTGAAAGGGATTTAGATGTGTTTAAACCAAATATAAACCTTCAAGAAAGTCTAAGATAATATTGAGGATCATCATATAAATATTGAAGACATTGCATAACCTATAGTTAAGTAGAGTGAAAAGGTTTCATAATGGGAACATTAACCCTAATTTATCTGAAGAAGCTTTATGATATATGTAATTCCATCTATTGGTATGTGCTTATAAGATATGGATAAGCTTAATGGCTTTTCTCTTGTAGGCTTAATGGAGATGTAAATTACTAAAATGAAAGGAAGTGGTTAGGTTAAGAGAGAGTGATGGTAAGTGATATTTCAAATAAATCATGTTTTCACTAGAAATACTTAGTGACTATAGTACCTTTTAGTACAAAAATAACATGTAGCTTGCAAGTAACACATAGTATATCAATGATGGTGAAAGACAAGAGCATGGTATCAAAATAAAGATAATATAATTTAGGTTTGAGATTCCATAATGACCTTGGAGGAAAACAAAATCATGAAGTACAATATTAGGAAATATATCCACCAATATCAAACTCTTGAGTTTTTTGATGAATACCTATAGTTTGAAATCTCAACTCAAACTAACCTAAGCTAATAAGAGATATAGTTTGAATGATAGGAATAAGTGTGGGGTGAATGGAAATGTTTAAAGTCACTCTCATATTGATGTTATCACATTCCCATGTGATGTTAATAATCAAGAAAAAGAGATAAATTTAGAAATTTGGGTTTGTAAACTTCATGCTTAATAAACCAAAACTCTACACAGTCATAAGACCTAGAATTTAGTTTTGAGAGATTTAAAGTGTAGAGGTATCTTGGAGAATTATAAATCCTTGAAATTTATTATAAAATGACATCATGACCTAAAATAGACCTTTTTCTTCAAATTTGGCTTTACTAATAAGGGAGTTATCCTCTTTTTCATCTTAGACTAGAGGCACTCCTTAAGAAACACATCCTTTAGACTTGCCATATGAATCATGAAAAGATAAATGAGAATTATTTTAATCACTAAATAATGATGTGAAAAGTTGATATGAAATTGAAAAATGCTTATAAGGCCTTATAGTAATTTGAACCTTCACAGGTAGTCACATATGTCGAAATAGAGTCTAGGCTTACTAGGCCCAAGACTAGACCTAAAAAATCATGACTTATAATGACACTTATTGTATCATAGCATCTTTATAAACCATTTTATATCTGTAATTGGAGAATGAAGAGTCAATTGGACTCATCAATTTGAATAAAAAAATAGAGGATTAGTATTTTTGGCCTAATTTCCTTTCAATGGTATCCAGAATGTCTAGTATGACCTTGAGAGCCATTTTATGTCATTCATATATGTATGAATGAGATGAATGTTATATAAATAAGATAGGATTCATTTAGGAGGGTCAAATGATCCACATTTGTCTAATTGGTTCAAACATTGAATGTCTAAGCTTTATGAATCATCACTAAGAAACTAAAGGACATAAAACACTTATATAAACATGATGAAGAAAAAATTAATGGAAATGCATAAAAAAGTTGTAAATTTTCCTTTGAATTTAATTTAACATGTTAATAACTCTACTAGGCTCCTCACCACTCAATCATTCTATACTATCACTTGTACAAACAAGCTTAATTCAGTGTTTCTTACAAGATTTCAGTTGAATTAGAGGTACAAAAGAGAATGGAAAGGTGAAATTTATTGTTATAGGTGTGTATGGATGTAATATAACTCCTAAAACTCAATTCTCACCTTTCCATTCATATAATACCCTCTACTATGTTGGTCATTGAAGGTAGTCTTCAACAAGATAGTGAGAAGAGAAGTGATTGCCTAAGTTGAAGATGAGAAATGTGTTTTTGGGTTTCATGGAGGTATATTTGATAGACCATTAGAAAAATAAGTCTTTAAAATTTGTCTAAATTTTTTTAAACTTATCTCCTTGGATGTGTGTAGGTCACTTAAGTGATAAGTGTGAAGATAGACCAAAAATATTAGTGAGTGATTATAGGAAAGTGAATGATAAGTGGTGTAGATAAGTTCATGAATTACAAAGCATATAAAGAATTGAAATAATTTTATTTATATATTTTCATGTTATATGATATGTGTCAAATATTTCAAAATTATTTTTGGCCTATCAAGTGAACTCCTCTTTAAGAAGGGCAGTTTCAGAAAGACTATTGAGTGTTCCCTCACAAAATTTAGGATAATGATGGATACTTGTTCATGAAAACTTCATTACCTATTTTAAAACTCATTATATTATATTTTAACGTATTTCAAAGACTTGACACTTGGCCTTTTGACTATCCAAATTCACTTCTTTCTCTCTTCTCTACTATGCTCTATATACGCAAGACATTTTAGCATTGTAAAGGAATGTAAATTTGGTATGGAAAAGCCCTAACCATCTAACATATTGATTTGTATTTAAATAAATATATGATGTTTATTTTGTATTTTTTACTCTTTCCTATGTATTTCAAGTACTGTATTTAGATGACAAGTTATGAATGCCTTCTCCTTAATTCCATTCTAGTCTTATATGCATTGTGTGAGTACTAACATCTCTTCAAATAATTGTCATGAAGTTTATGTTTTTTTTAAAGTGTGTTTTTAATTTTTTAAAGAGAATATTATTGTATGTTATCAAAACCTCATTTTCATCCAACTTGTAGTATGCATAATAATTTTATTTCATGTAGTAACACTTATGCTAGAAGAACATTGAGTTGAGGTTAATTTTAGTAGTTTACCTTCTTAGTGTAGATGCAAGTGTGTTTTGTGGACTTATCTTTGGTGTATCACCTTCACTAGTTTTGGTTATTTTATGTTTTATTATTCCATTGTCACCTGGAATATCCCAAATGAGCTCTACCCTATATTACTAATTTTTAAAACTTGAATTCTGCCCTAATTTTTGCACTTCAATTTTCTGCTCAAAACCCTAGGTTCTAATTTGACTTTTCTGCACCTTTGATTCCAATTTCTACCCTAGAATTCTGAATATCTATCTTTCTAAACCCTAGATCTAAAATTTGATTTTGTATTCTAAATTTATAAATGATTTTGGTAGTGAACAAATGTATGTCAAATGTACAAATAAACATGCTGATTATATGCCCTTATGGAAATAACATCAACTCTAAATTCAAACACATAATATGACCATCCAACACAAATAAATGACATATAATTTTGTATTTTGAATACAAATGATTGATGCTATGAAAAAGATTACCCAAAATTGAAATTACATCAAGTTTATGGATTCAAACATACCCGAACACAGTCCAAATCCTTGTTGTTACAAATCAGTCCAAAGATAATATATATTTGCTCCAAAATTTTGATCAAAGTCTAATCCAAAACTGATATACAATTTCTACTTTAAACTCATGATTCTCTAATGAAGTGCAATTGTGAACTCTGTATGAATTCACTTCCAAGATGTGATTGGGTTTTCATCCAATCCACCTTCTTTCCTCAAGGGTTTTCATCCTTGGAAAAGTATTGCAAACAAGTTGCAGATCCACAATGGGAAAATAAAGAAAGATGCTGACTAAATTAAATCCAAAAGACTTTCTCAACCTTCTTTTATAATTTTTTTCCCAAACTCTCTAGAAGCTTCCTTTTTAACTCTAAAAATGACCTTTTCATTAAAATAATGATATTTTGACACACAAGGTCCCTATTTAATGTATCCATGAATTAAAGCATCTCAACCTAGTTCCATTGAGCTATAATACTAAGGGCCTTCTTAAATATTTTAATAAATTATTAGCAACTTTAGTAATTTAATTAAAATATAACCATTAATACACTCATTTTTGCAAAATTATCAGAAAGTATCAGAATCAAAATCTCACTACACTGGAGTGATATCGATGAGGAATAATGAAAATCAAACCCAATTGGGTGACTTGCTATAAATAGACGCTGTCACCAAGAATCTTAGAGAACACACTAAAATCCCAAAATCACTTTGGAAAGTGGCATAAGAGTCCTCTAGACCATCTGAGCTCTTCACCAATAGCAAACATCCTCTCAGATAAGGCTAACAGTCACTGAGAAAGCCGAAGCCATCTACAATACTGAAGTGACTAAAAATGGGGACATTACAGTCCTCCCTTCTCGGTGATTGCTTTCCCTAAGCAATCGATACGTATATACCCCAAAGCCAACTGTGAAGATCCCATATTAATCTCAAAAGTCTAAAAACTTTAGCACCTGAAACACTATATGGTGGGAGGTCATCAACCCCATGTACCAACAACTCCCTTCCTCAAAAGGCTTCACTGTCCATCACAAGTGCATAAACAAATATTCCAAACCACTCTAAGCTGCTGATATACATCAAAATAGCCCCAAGAAAACTACCTTGTTGATTCCCTCTTTTCTTCTCTCTCTAGTTTTCACCCCATCCTTTAGCAGTAACAACAACATGTTCTCGCTCATGATCTCAATTAAAATTCTTCTACCCTTCTCTTGCTTTTCCAGCATGAAGAGGACTGTCCTTTTGGCCTTCTTGTTTCTCCCAATCATCCAAGTCAATCTACCTTCTTGAGTCCCTTACCTATCCATTACCAGCTTTAGATCAAATTCTTGTGCATTATCTTCCAATATCCTTTTAGAAAAAATTAGGGGAATTCTGAGATGGTGACTAGAACCCACCATGATTGTTTCCTCATTCATTTTGGACCACATCATCTTGGTCCTCTACTCCACTAATATGGGGACCAATTCTATTTCTATTAATAGGAAGAACTTCAGGACCATATGTTTGATTTCATGCTTGTCAAACTCATTTTAAAGTCATCTTCAAGCTGATTGGGGAGGATATTTTCAAAATCTTGATGGTTCCTTTGACCCATTCATTCCCCACTATGTTACTCTCTACTATCAACAAATCTATGATTTCCTCTATAGTATCCTTGGAGAAGCACTTGTCAATCAATGAACAATTATGTAGAATGCTTTTCTCCCCAAGCTGGAATTGAATAGAAAGTTCTTCGATGACTGCTTTGATGATGCTTTTATCTCCAAATTTCAAATTAGTTAAGCACTTCTCTAGTTCTATCAATTTCTTAAATGGAAGATAATGTGTGCCAAGACCAATTGCAACCATCTCCATGCCCTCAACTTGTGCCCTTATTAAAGTTAGATACTCCCCAAGATGTCTTGGTAGGTGTGAAAGAATGTATGAGAGACTGGCATCAGTGTGAAATCTTAGGCCAGCCTCAAGGGCTGCCAAGAGAGTTTTCTTTATGACAACTATAAATGTGGATGGAACCATAAGACTTGCACCTCCTCCCATTGCAATTACATGGACAATTGCCACCAGAGCTTTCTTGTATGTGTGTATGTGATATTGAAGCCAATACACTCTGTAGACAGCCTCAATTACATCTTTCTCTACCTTTCCATGATAAAACATCCTCAAATCTCCTCTAGCATAGATTGCTCACCCAACTCCTTTGATGATTATAATCTCAACATCATTCACTTTTTCCCATTTTTTATAGAGCTTAGCTAGTCGCTTTACCTGATAAATAACTAGAGGATTTGATTTATCATGTAAATACTCTAGTCCTTTTGCAGCTCTGACTGCAATCTTCACCTCTGGCCTTAAAATGAAAAGCTTGAACTACTTTTTAACGGTCCTTAGAATTTGTGTTCCCATCAATATGGACAAATTCAAGTCCTTTCTAACATACAGCTTCCTATACTCCATCAAGGACTCTTCTAAAGATTACGATCTTTTAAGTACTTGTGTCTTTATCCACAACATCTGTGTCTTCAGAATTAGTGAAGATAGGACAACTGAACAACCAATCTTCGAAGCTATGAATCTTTGCTAAGCGAATATCTTAATAAGAGAGGCTTCTAGCTAATTTATTTATTTGTTTATTTTCTTGAAGGTCATCTAAGTTGACAAATTCAACCCCACCGTCTTCAATATCTTCATCTTCACAGTCACAACAACCCTTAGCAGTAAAGCCACACTTGCAAACATTCTCAAAATCTTTGTGCAAATCATTCTTTAGATCATTACTTGCTAATTTATTGAACTTAAAATCTATTGATTATTCCTCCTCAACATTATTGTAGGGATCAATGTATTTTGCTTCCTTAATAGAGGTACATGAGAAATTAGTAGCATCGTATCCATTTGTAATAATTACAATCACTTGCAATTCATTTCCAACCTCTTCATTAGGTTTCAGCCACTTTGATTTCTCTTTTTGAGGAATGTTGGGTGGTGTAAGCCCAAACATTTTGTAGAGTCTTCCCATTTTGAAATAATTTGCTAACAAAATAATTTCACGAGGAATCCCACAACACAAAACCACATAGGCTGGCAGGATGCACAGCTCTGATACCACTGAAATATCCCAAATGAGGTCTACCCTAAATTACTAATTTTTAAAGATTGAATTCTACGCTAATTTTTGCACTTCAATTTTCTACCCAAAACCCTAGGTTTTGATTTTACTTTTCTACACCTTTGAATCCAATTTCTGCCCTAGATTTTGAATATCTATCTTTTTAAACCCTAGATCTAAAATCTTATTTTCTATTTTGAATTTATAAATGATCTTGGTAGCAAATAAATGTATGTCAAATGCACAAATAAACATGCCAATTATATGCCCTTATGGAAATAACTTCAAATCTGAATTCAAGCACATAATATGACCATCCAACACAAACAAATGACATATAATTCTGTGTTTTGAATACAAATGACTGCTGATATGAAAAAGATTATCTAGAAATGCAATTACATCAAGTTTATGGATTTAAACATACCCGAACACAGTCCAAATCACTATTTTTACAAATTAGTCCAAAGATATATATATTTGCTCCAAAATTTTGATCAAAGTCTGCTCCAAAACTAATATGCAATTTCTACTCCAAACTCATGATCCTCAAATGAAGTATAATTGTGAACTCTATATGAATTCACCTCTGAGATGCGATTAGGTTTTCATCCAATCCACCTTTCCTCAAGGGTTTTCATCCTTGGAAAAGTATTGAAAATAAGTTGTAGATCCATAATAGGAAAATAAAGAAAGATGTTGACTAAATTAAATCCAAAAGACTTTATCAACCTTCTTTCATACTTTTTTTCCCAAACTCTCTAGAAGCTTCCTTTTTAACTCTAAAAATGACCTTTTCATTAAAATAATGATATTTTGACACACAAGGTCCCTATTTAACGAATCCATCAATTAAATCATCTCAAACTGGTTCTAGTGAGCTATAATACTAAGGGCCTTCTTAAATATTTTAATAAATTATTAACAACTTTAGTAATTTAATTAAAATATAACCATTAATACACTCATTTTTGTAGAATTGTCAGAAAGTATCAAAATCAAAATCTCATTGCACTAGAGTGATACTGATGAGGAATAATGAAAATCGAACCCAATTGGGTGACTTGCTATAAATAGACGCTCTCACCAAGAATCTTGGATAACACACCAAAAGCTAAAAATCACTTCAGAAAGTGGCATAAGAGTCCTCTAGACCATCTGAGCTCTTCACCAACATCAAACATCCTCTTAGACAAGGCTAATGGTCACTGAGAAAGTCAAAGCCATCTATAATACTAAAGCAAATGAAAATGGGGACATTACATCACCCCTAATAATGATTATTGTAGTGTAGTGTGCGAGCCTAAAATATAGATCAAGGTAACTAATGATCTCAAAACTAGATATCTATCACTTGTATTAGTTTTCCTATTTTTAGAGATAGTTCCATGTTATCCAAAATTTGAGGATGTGTACTTGAATCCTCCAGTGTCTAAATTTTATCTATAATAATTAAATCATTTCCAATAGGACATGAATTCCATGAAGGTTGTTTAAGATGTATGTTGGTCTGAATAATAAGAGGTTGTACTAGTTTGCGTCTTATAGTATCTAGTGACTCTAACATTTGAATCTTGGTTGCAGACTAGTACACACTTTCATACATATGTTAAGAATGATATATAATATGTTAATCATTTATTTTTATCTCTATGGGATTTACTACTTCAAACCTCCTTACCAACCTTGTCATGACCCATACTATATCCCTTAATAGCCTTATCAAGGTTGTTATCAGACCTATGAGCCATGGAAGCCTTATGACCACCCTTTTACTTATCCATATGAAAATGATGTTATTGAGCATCCATATGAAGAAGATTATGAATAATATTATAAATAAGTCTATGAAAAATGCTATTAATAAGATATCATTAGGATTCTTGAAGATTAAAACCAATATTTTAAGAGGTAGCTTATTGGAGGAAATTTTATCCAAGCTATACTTACTCCCCATCAAGATTATTTTTATTTTACACATAATTTTAATCATACTCCTTACCATAATGAAACCATTCACTATCCTTAAGAATATCTAATACAAAATCCAAAAGAGCCTAATAGCCTCCAAACTCTAACTTGGAATAAAGTAGTGAAGTCTTATGGAAACAAATATGAAGAGAGTGTGAACCAAGAAACTAATTTCAAGAGAGAAATCCTTGTGTTTTCTCAATCCTCGATACCCTCTCCTAAAGAACATATAACTTGTCCATATTGGAAGTATATCCAATAAGAGTTTGAACATTAAAAAAGAGGCCTTATTTGAGAAAGTGGGTAATGAAGTTATAGTTTTTGAAGAGTCTCAAGAAGGATATGATAAAGGTGAGGTAGTTTTTAAATAAAATGAATTATTAATAACCCAAATGAACATGATCTCCCTTCAATAATTTATTCAATAATCATCCAATTCCATCTTCCCAAGATTTCATTCAAATATACTTCATTACCATGACCATTAATGAGCCATATACAACATCTAATACTCCCTCTCTAACCCATTAACTTATTCACCAACCTCCCACCTCATTCATTCTTAAAGGAGAACCTATTTTATGGGAGATTAGTGTAGAAGATCAAGCTTAAGTTGTAGTTGATCAAGAAGATGACTCAAGTGTCTATGATGAGGGGTTCACTATATTGGCTCCCCTTAGTGGAGACAAGTGCAACTAAACATTATTAAGTGAACAAAGATAATATTTATAACATGTTGTAACAATTCATAAAGATATTGATCAAAACATGAGAGAGGAGGTGCTTAATAAGGATATCAAATCAACTAAGTTGGTTTATATTCATGAGAATGATCAAGATCTTGAATCTGAAAATACAAAAGAAGAATAAGCATTTGATGACTCCATGGATCAATATGACTTGAGGAAAATATTTTATTAGGTATGTGGTGAATTTTAGGCCCTTAAAAGGCTTATTATTATTGATGTTTAGGTTTAATACATTGTTGAGAATGTATTGCTTCTTAAAGTACAACATGACAATATTCAAAGTACCAAGATAGTGGCTTCCCATATGAGTCATGAAGTCATCATGATTAAGACAAGATAAAATTTAAATAATTTCCATAAGAAGGATTTTAAAATGAAAGAATAGGTCACCTTCATTGGTGACATGTTTATAGTTGTCATTGCTTCACTTGAAATCATGTCAAGGAAAGTGGAAATCATGAAGGGGTTGAAGAGATCAAGGCAAAAAAAAAAAGGAAACATGTTTCATTCATTCCATCATCTCATAGAGAAAGATATTGTGAAAACTTCCCCTCTTATATATCAGGAGTAAGTTACTTTAGGTTAGTTTATAGTTTATATTCCTTGAGTTAGTGTGTGTTTTACCTATATGCTTAGAGGACACAAGTGGTGTCTTTGTCTTGTTTGAGTGATTGTTTCCTATTTTATATTTGGTATGATTTTTGGTATTTTTATAGGAATATAATTTTCAATTATAGTGTATAGGTGACTCCATTTGACAAGGATAGGAGAATCCAATTGGTCTTTAGCATAACAAGCACGCTACCCATAAGAAATAATCAAAATGATGACCAAATTTGACCCTAGGTTAAATTAGGTCAAACACTATACAAATTCAAATTTTTCAGAGGGTCTTTGTATTCATAAAATTGTTACAATGGTAATTAGTAAGGTCTATACATAGTTTGAGCATCATAAAGTGTGTTGTAAACCTTTATAACATTTGCCTAGTTGTCTAATGTCATGTTTGGCCTCATTTTGGCCATTATAATGAAATGTATATTTTTCACACAAGGAAAAATGTTTCAATATGAAAAATAATGTCCCATATTTCATAAAATGCTAGAGGAATAGACCACCAAACTAAAAGAATAGGTCTAATGTACAAAGAAGAAGATCAATTGTAAATAAGATAGTTTTAGACAATTGTATAGACTAAATGACACATATGGAATGTGTGGAGATTTTAATAAGGTATATTAAGATACCAAAAGTATTTTACACATTTATATGGATTTGAAAAATAAAAAATGGAAAAAAATATTTTTTCACACTCATCACTCTTCTTAGGCATGTCAGGAAGGTTAAATAATTTTCCTTTAGCACAAACATGAGAAAGAGAGTTAAGGTGAGTGAACTTGGTGGATGTTATGGGTCATTTTATACCTCTATTTCATGAAAATGGTTTTTATATTGATGGTATGTGATTCATGAATAATCACTAAGAGTTTTAGCACCTGAACATTTATTTCACATCCCCAAAACCTTAGTTTTCTTACCTATTTGCATTGGTCTAATGCTTCCAAGTGATGTATGTGGTATTTAAGAACATGGTCACTCCTTTCATGTTGTATTAAATATGGTTATCACATGTGAACATGGAGGTATAATAAAAACCATCTCATTGATCTAGAAGTGAACACTAATTGGTCTATAAAATAATTTTTTAGTAGTTATAGTGTTTGTATTCTTGTAAGTGGCTTAAAAATAAGAATAACATACCTATATTAAAACCACATAACATGGTGATTAGTTTCTCCATAGAAGGTTTATCTCAATAATATCATGTATGTTATATAAATGTATAAAAAACTTGATATAGTCTAGTACTCATAAAAGGGCCATCTACAAGCTTGTCTAAAGACCACTCCAATGTCAATCTGAAGAACGGAAGCATAGTGGGGTTTGAAGGGCTTAGACCTAACTAGGATCTCAGAAAAAGTAAATGAACCTAGTGAAAGGTTATTAGGCTAATGATGAGGTTCTAAACTAAAACACATTCATGCATCTAATGAAACATACAAGCAATCACAACTAGTGGTTTAAAGTTAATACAAAAGAAGGCATAGTACTATCACAAGGACTTTAGATTTGTTTGAACTGAATTGAAACCTTAATGTAACTCTGAGAGCATATACAATATCATGGTGTAAATGTTGAGGCCATTACATAACCTGTCGTTAGTCAGAGTTGACAAGCTTCTTAATGAGAACATTTACCTTAATTTTTGTAAAGAAGGTTTTTTCCTTATACAATGCCATCTATTGGTAAGTGTTTATTAGTTCTAGATAAGCTTGATCTATTCTCTATTATAGCCTAGATAAATATGTCGCTTCTTAACATGAAATGAAGTGGTCAGGTCAAGAAAGCATGATGGTAAGTAAACTTTAAATTAAGTAATGTTTGTAATAGAAAGATTGAGCTATTATAGTGCCTTTTAGGCCCAAATGAACCTATAGTTTACAAGTAACACATAGTGTATTGATGATGGTGAGAGATAAGAGCATGGTATCAATACATAGATAATCTCAATCAGGTTTGAGATGCCATAATGACATCAAGGTAAGAAAATCATGAAGTATAGTATTCAAGACATATATCCACCTACAAGAAACTCTTGACTTTTTATGATGAATACCTATAATTTGAACTCTCAACTCAAACTAACCTAAGCTAATAAGAGTTATAGTTTGAATGATAGGAATAAATATGTGGTGAATGGGCACATTGAAAATCAATCTCATAGTGATGATAACACATTATGATGTGATCTTCATAAGAATAAAAAATAGAGGAAGTGAGCAAAGTGGGTTTGCACAATCCACACTCAATAAACCAAAACCCTACACATTCACAAGACCTAGAAGTTAGTTTTAAGATTTTAAAGTGTAGAGGGATCTTGGAGAATGATCTAGCCTTTAAAATTAATATAGAAGTTAATAATGACCTAAGAGAGACATACCTAGTCTCAACTTGACTGTACTAATAAGGAAGGTGTCTTTTGTTTTATCTTAGACCAAAGGCTCACACTAAATAACATAACCTATAGACTTGGTGCATGAATGATGAAAGCATGAATTGGGAATATTTGAATCAATAAATAATGATTTTAAAGGTTTATCTTAAGATGAAAAAATGTTTAAGATGCCTTATAGTCATTAGAACCTTCATATGTGGTCATATATGCATAAACATAGTCTAGGATTATTAGGCCTATTTCTAGACCTAAAGCCTCATGACTTTTAATTAGACTTATTGCATTAGGAGATATTTAAAAATAATGTGAGTCTTCATGGGATAATGGAGAGTCAATTGTATCCATCATTTTTATAGAAAATAACATAGGATTGGTCTTTTTGGCCTAATTTCTTTGTAAGGGTATCCAAGATGCCTAGTAGGAGTTTAAAAGCCATGTTCTTTCACCCATATCCATACAGACAAGTTTAATTATGTCTCAAGTAGCTAGTAATAGTTTATAGGGGTTATATACTCCATATTTTTGGAATTGGTTTGAAGGATGAACATCTAACTTTTATGAATGATCATTAAGAAGACAAATGACCTAAAACCCTTATATGAACCCAATGATTAAGACATGAATGGAAATGCATCCAATAGTGGTCAATTGGCCGTGGAAGTGATTTTAAATTTTTATCACTCTCCTAGATTCCTCACCACTTAATCATTCTATACTGTCACTTATATGAATAGGCTGAATTCAGTGTTTCTTATAGAATTTTAGTTGAATTATAGGTAAAAAGAGAATGGATTGGTGAAATTTATTGAGAGAGGTGCATAGGGATGTAATATAAATCTTAAAACTAAATTATCACCTTGGTCATGCCCAGAAACCCTTCTTCTAGGTTGGTTATTACAAGTAGTCTTAGACAAGATAGTGAGAAGAGAAGTGACTGCTTATGTTGAAGATGATAAATGTGTTTTTAAGTGTAATGGAGGTCTATTTGATAGAAAATAAGACAAATATATCTTTTAAAAGTGTTTAACACCTATAAAACTAGTCTTTTTGCATTTTTTTAGGTCACTTAAGTGCCAAGTGTGAAGACAGACATAAAAGGCTAGTGAGTGATTATAGGAAAGTGAATGAGAAGTAGTACAAAAAAGGTCATCAGTTATGGAGAATATAATGGCCTAGAATAGTATTATTTACATATTATCATTTTATATGATATGTGTCAAAGAATTCTAAGGTATTTTTGGACTATCAAATGAACTCCTCTTTAAGAAGGGTAGTCTTAATAAGACCATAGACTATTCCTTTTCCAACTTTAAGAGAATGATACAATTATGATGGAAAATTATCCATGACAAATTCATGACCTATTTTCAAATGTATTATCTTTAATTATATTTGATTTCCATGTATTAACACTTATCCTTGTGACTATTCAGCTTCACTTCTTTCTCTCACCTCTCTTATACTTATATATGTAAGCCATTTTGGCATTGTAATGTAATCCACCATTGGTATGGGTAAGCCATGATGGTTTGAAAACTTTATTTTTATTTGAATAAATATATTAAGCTAGTTTTATATTTATATCTCTTACTTAATTATGTCAGATAGTGTATTTGGAGGACAAGTGATGAATGCATTCTCCTTGCTTCCATTCTACTATTTTATGCATTATGTGAGGAGTAAAATCTCTTCTAACAAGTCCCATGAAGTGAAAGTGTTTTTAATGTGTGGAGATATTACTAGTGTCTAGTATATATATACTTTTCATGCACCTTGGGATATGAATAACAATTTTCCTTCATGTAGAAATACTTATGCTAAAAGAACATTGAGTCGAGATCAATTTTAGCAGTCTTCTTTCTTAGTGTAGATGCAAGTGTGTTTTGTTGAATTATTTTTGGTGTATCAACTTCAGTATTTCATATTTATTTACATTTCCTTCTTCCCTTTTCACCACCAATAGTGATTATTCTAGTGTAGCATGTGAGCCTAAAGGATAGATCAAGTGAGCTAACTATTTAAAAAATAGAGATCTATCTATTATAGTAGATTGCTTATTTGTAGAGATAGTTCCATGTTATCCCACATTTAAGGAGGTATACTTCAATCCTCCATGGTGAAAATTTGGGAAATAAAATTTTACATATAGTGAATAGAGGTGATTATACTTGTATATATAGGGTTATGTTTCTTGTTTAGATTATGAAAAGAGCTTTAGTTGACCTCAGGAGGGGAACATATTTAAAAAACTATCTATTGGAAGATCTTGGGATAAGGAGAGTGGTGCCCAATATGGGAAACTATCACCACGTGGATGTAGTGTCCCAAATGTGGTGTTAATGCCCTCTTTTCATAATACTAATACATTTATATTGGGGTCTAAGATGATAGTTTTGAGACTATATTATAATGAAATATAGGTGATTGTGGTCTATTGAACGATTGAAAAAGTAAGTTTTATGCTCAAGGATAGGTCTATGGATAGCTTACAGATAGGTTAACTCAAGAGACACTCATAGAATTTAGTAACCACTTTTAGGTGATTATAAATGCCTTCATCACCTAAATATCAATATCAAACCCAAGGTATAGCTAGATGGACACCATTATCACCATACTACCAATATGAATCCACATGTAACAATGTGATCATGGATCATGGCCTTCTGAGGACTGGGTTCCTAAAGCAGCTAAAGTAGAGGATGGTTGGACAGCAGTTAAGAGGAAGAAGTCTAAGCCTTTGGTCCCCCCTCTAGATATGAAACTTCAGTCTTGTAAAAAAAAATATTAATTGTTTGTCCAGCTCTTATCTGCTATTTTTTGATTCCTAGTTATTTGGTCTTGCTTACGCAGGTTCTAGGCTATTTCGTATCCTAGTTGTGCTTAAGGTTTATCTGTCTTCTGATGTATACGGTTTTGGGGCCCCTTCAAAACTTGTTTTTACCTTAAATCTAAAACAATGAAATCCATTGATAGAAATAACCATATTGAAGGCTAAAATAACTTTAGCATTATTATGATGGTTATAATGTGCAAAAAAAATAACAAAGATGATTCACTGGACAACATTCACATGATTAGGTCTTTCATCAAAATAGAGGAGGATATAGATGAGGATATCAAGGTTGTCATTATTTAGCCTTTTAGGGTTTAACAAGTGTAATTCCTAGATTAAGTGAAAGGTTTGAGATGACTAAATAAATTGTAATAATTAAGCCACTAATTTATTATGATATTTTTCCTTATTTAACTTTTGATAGATATCAACAAATAGGGATAAATATAGACGTAGTTGAAAAATGTCTATCATAGATGATCTAGGTTCTAAATTTTGAGAAATGAGTAGTAGTCTATATTGTCAAAAATATTTTGATATTCATCACTTTATTGGACAATAGTGCCTAGTTTGGGTAATAACACCATCTATGTGTAGTATCCTTAATGTGGAACTAATGTCACCTTTGTAGGACTATTCTTTTTTTTGGGAGCACATATGCTTGTGTCTGAATGCTTTGTTCCTATGTGATTGAAGTATGTAGATCTATATTGTACTTGGGAAGATTGATTTGATATACAGACCCAAGTTATCCTTATAAGTATGATATTAGCAAGAATTTATTATGTGTTAGTAAGATGGATTTGACGTAATCAACACCTCATTATTTAGAGTTTTTCCTACATAAAAATACTCCAAAGAGGGATCAAGTCTGATGTAGTTATCCCACCTACTGTTTGATGCATGTGTAAATGAATAGTAGAATGAGAGTGGCATTATATGCCTTGAGTGTTCTTGATCTTTGAAATTCTTAAAAACTAGAATTAGGGATGTTGTATATGGTAGTATTCATAAAGTAGAGTAGAATAGGGATAAATTACATTAATTTTTCATAACTTTATCTTTCATTTGAATAAATTTTGTATCAATTTTACATCTCAAAAATAGAGATTGATTAGACATGTATTCCACAGGTTATGGTTCTTATGTAGATAATAAAATGAGCTTAGGCCAACCTTAGGAGGAGCACCTGATTAAAAAAATATCCATTTGGGAAGAGTTAGGGCAAGGGATAGTAGTGCCCAATTGGGGACACGAGTAGACCTCAAAACTACCTATCAAGATTAAGTGGGCCTATAAAAAAGTGCCCAAATATCCAAGTGGTTAAAATGACATACATTACAATGGAATATTATACATTCAAATTTTCAAAATATACAAAAATATTCCCTAAGGTCTTGAAGGAGGCTATTAGCTAGGTTGTTGTTGCTTTTATTTATTCTCTACCTCTTCTTTCATCCAAACCTTTGTACTTGACAAATAATCCTCATCAATTTGGCCAAAATCTAGGATCATGGTCAAAATATGTCAGGTGTTTCTCAAATTAGCCTACCATTTTATACAAGTATAGGCCTTACTGCTTCTTTAATTGCATCTGCTCTCTCCAACCTTTGGTTGGCAAAAGCTACAATGTTCATTATTCAACAACTATCTTTTCAATGGTTGTCTTACTAGAACTTTGAAATAAACACCTTCATCTGAGCCTTAAATTCTTGGTCATCCATGAAGGATCCATTAGTCTTGGTCACCCTAATAACCATGGGATCCTTTAGTAAGAGGACAATTTTGAACTCAATATTTTCCAAGGATGTAGTTGCATCCTTGATTTGATCTATCCACCTCTTCAATATCATTCTCATGTTCATTAGGATGGTTAGTGTAGGAATGATATCCTCAATTGGTAGTACTTGAGGTAATGAAACTTGTTGTTTCTTCAAACTCTATCCATGTTTGCCATCTTCACATCATAGATGTAAGCTCTTGGTAAAATTTAGTGAACACATTAAACTATAGGTCTCACCTTCCTTCCTCCTCTTCATAACTTTATACACATTAAAGACATTAACAACTACATAAATTATTTGAATTGTAGTGAATTATATCATAGTAGGAATTACCTTCTCCTTTATTTTTTTCAATTACTATTGCATCCCCTTTATCAGGGCTATTATGGATTCTACCTGGGCTTGAACTATAGACACAAGGTCCTTTGCATATTCATCCACCTCTTTGGGGCCAAATTTTTTCTTCCCTGTCAAAGTGAAGAGGGACTCTTCACTTTCATGGGCCACCATTGAGATAAAATGAGGATTCTCAACTTGCCTCCTCATTTCCCTCTTCATTATACCTATAGTAGCATCAAACCTCATCCCAATTTGAGGTGTTAAAAAGACTACTTTGGCCTCTCTTGTCTTCATGACTATATGATACCTCTGAACTAGTTTTAGGTAGGTGTAGGTGTTGACTATGTTGGAGGTGGTTGAAATAGAGGTAATTATGTAGAGGAAGAGAACAAATATATACTAGTGATGCCCAAGCATGCTAGGTATATTTTCCCAAGTATGCAAAATATAGATTTTATAGTGCCCATATCAAGAAATAATGAAGGAAATTTATAACGAACACTCACCTTTGTATCTATAATTATATTAAGCGGCTTTTAAAAGGTGAATGGATTTTAAATTATCCTTGATGGCCTTATAGGTGTAGGGGAACCAATAACAAGTGTGGCAATTATTATGGTTGCTTGGGAAGAAGCAATTGGTGTAGTGGCATGAGAAATAAAATGGGGGAAGGTTAATTTAAATGAAGCACTCACTTTTATCATGTTAGTGTCAGCTAAGGATTGAGTGGTGGTGATAGATATAGTGGAAGTTATTATTGATGTGGGAGCCAATGGTGAAATAATGGTGGGTGGAGTAAACCTAGAAGTAAAAGTAGAGGTAAAAGTAGATGTCATTGGGAAGGAAGGCAATGGGAAAGTACTTAAAGTGGGAGCTTGGGGGTGTGATTATGAGATCTATCTTAGTCATATGAGGAGATACTAGAGGTTTTATTTCTCCCCTCAAGGTAGTCTTGGGATCCTTCTTCCTTTTGTGGACATTTCTAATGTTCTTTCCATCTAGTACCTATAGTTCCTCCATAGAGAGCTTGATTCCTTTCTACAATTATTCAAGGTTAATGACATCAAGGTTAGGTTGAGTTAGGATCTCTAGGATAATTCATATAATAGATACAAAGATGAATATAGGACGTTGGGAGGGGTCAAGTTAGATGCTAGATCCTCCTTTCTCAGAGCTTGGAGGTAGGATCTATCCACTTAAAGAGAAAATATGTCGGGGTATGTAGGGCCTATTCATAATAAGAGGAACAATTTATTATTCCTCCTCTTCCTACTCTTTTTCATAATATACATCAAACATGATTCCATGAGTTGGCAGTGGTTGAGAATTTACAGTGTCTTCCTTCTCTCTATCAAGCATCATTTTCCAAATCAATATTCTTCATGACTGCATTCTTGATGACCACCTCATCATTCATAACATCCTTATAAACCCACTCACGTACCTCTTCTTGATTCTTATACTCTATTGATATATATTTCTTGAATTTGAATATTTATTTGTCAATGACATTATTAGGATCCTAAGGTCTGAAGTCATCCTTGGGTAATAGGTAGGAATACATATGCCTAGAAACTATAATAACATAATGACATTTGATAATTTTGGTCCTCCCCATATTTTTGGGGACCTTGTGGGGGACTATCTTATTAATGTTTTTGAAGATGACATCAACTCCATATAGTAGTTGATAAGCCATATCTTCCATAGCCAACTTCATTGGCACATTTCTTGGCAACCTAAGAGAAGCCACCATCACTCCTACTCTGATTACTATGTAATTTTGGTACAACTAGTAACTACCTATGTATCTTAAAATTTGTATGACCTCTAGGGGAACCCTCATCATTTCACACTCGATGATTGATTTATAAACAATTGCGTAGAATTATTCTATAATTATTTTAATGTTGTATCAAAAGTGATGAATGTGCATTGTAGAGAATAGCTAAGGCATGACCTCCTATCACTCAAGGGACCATGAATTTTTACCTAGTTATGTGGTTATATAGATGGTATCCAAAATTTAACTCATCATGAAGAATGGGGTGCCATTATTGAAAGTGTCATTCATAACATATATTAGGTTATTGATGACGATCTCTTTAAGTGGGTGAATTTTCAAGACCTTAAGGATTATCTATAGTAGTAAAAGTGTCCTTATATTTATATATCCAATGTGTGTATTATCGAATATTCTATTTAGGAGAGTAAGGCCAATCTTAAATTCCTTCATTTATTTTTGAATAAATAAGTTCCCTTGGTCATCCATGAAGATAACCCCAATTGGGTCAGTCACCCATGAAGCCAAGACCTTCTCTAGGGAGTTCACCTCATACCAATTATCAATGATGGCTTGGGTGTACTCAATATTAGGAGAGAAAAGGTCATAATATTTATTAAAACTAATCATTTCTATAAAATCAATCAAAAGCTCCTAAGATATTGAATTGAGTAGAAAATAT
The DNA here is from genome assembly GCA_037957365.1 of Torreya grandis. Lineage (NCBI taxonomy): Eukaryota > Viridiplantae > Streptophyta > Pinopsida > Cupressales > Taxaceae > Torreya > Torreya grandis. Next base: position 260,563 of record JARHVA010001867.1, on the reverse strand, counting down.
TAACACCTTGACCTCCCAAAGATGTCATAGACTAGGTAGTGCATGGCATGACCTCTGGCTTTGTTGTGGCCTTGTGGAAACTAGAAATATTGATTACAAGGATGTTTAAAGCCAATTGGATTATGTGATGTATGGTCTTAAACTCATCAAATACCCTAGATACTTCTACATTGAATTAAATATTGTTGTAATGCATGTCCCCTAATGCTATTGCTTTTGGAATGAATTTTATGTCCTTGAAAACAATGAAATTACCATATTGGAATAGGAAGTCATAATTTCTCAAATACATGTTTTTATCTAGAGTGGATAGACCTACTTATTTTATCTCTATAATACTCTAGGTAGTAACTAATGCCTTTATGGTACCTTTTTACAACTTTTCATGTTATAACAATGGTGGTTGGGGTGAAATATATGAAAAGCTTGAGCTTTATCATACTAGGAGAACATAGATATCAGAGAGAGAAAAAACGTATAGTTTAAAATGTAAATATAGATAATAATAGCAGATTTGAGTATTATTTTGAAAGATCACTTTATTTAATGAAATATATATGGTGATTTTGGTTCATGCCATATAAATAATAATCTTATCAAGTTTTCATAGTTTTGGAACAACTTTGAGCTATCGATTTTGGAATTTAATTGAAATAAAATTAAAATTTAGTTCTAATTTAAATTTGATCCACCATAAATTTTAGATTTAAAGATAAATATTTCCACCTTTTAACATGTAACTACCACCTTGGATCCAACTAGGTACTCACGAGGTCTGAATATGACTAGGTTGCCTAGTTGGCTTGAAGTCTTTACACTTGGCACTTTTTGATTACATCATGGATTATTAGAATGTATCCTAGTGTCATGGTTAATTTATATCGTTCCACATGTCATATTTTGATATATGTAAATATCTCAAGTGGCCTTTTTGTTTGATTAGTCACAAGAGAGCCGCACATTCTTTTCATAAGTAATCAAGGTTATTTTTTACTAGATGGCTTTTTAATGGGAAATCATGGATTTCCCTGATAGGTGTCACATTTAGAAATATTTGGGAAAACTATTGTACAATTGACACTAATCATGTGGTTCAAATGGAGATACACATATCTCTCAGAGGTAATCTCATGGATCTCATAATGTAGTTTAATAGGAATGACATATGGCATCATTATGCGAGCTCAACAGAGGAATGTGTCACGCTCATGGGATTTTATTTTCCAAAATTTAATATTATAAATATACTCAAATAGTTATGTACTATTTAGACTTGAATGGATGGCTTAGACACTCTCAAATGTCTACCTTGAGAGCTCTTATAATCTTTATATGGATGCAACATGATGTGGATATGCGTTGATGTTAGATGAAACTGAAGGGAACACTTGTTGCTTCAAAAGGTTGTTTGGGTCTAGTTGGTCATTATTGATACAAATGGTATAATCTTGTGTGCTTCTACATTATAGTGAGATGCATAAGGGACATGTTGGTGTCTTGGATTGAAAAGGATTTCTCATAGAGGCTAATATCTTGACATGTAGCTTATAGATTTGAATTCTAATGGCTAGTCTTCTCAAGATCTCTCCAAATGTTTCCACGCATCTCATAAACTTGGTATATTTATTCCAAGTGTCTTATGTAGAGTATGATGGATATCTAAAGAATTATAGATCCTAATGAGGTAGAAAAATATCCTTTTAAGTCATAGTTAAAACTTTGACATATTATGAGGTATCATAAACTATAATTTTAACTTTGATAGCTTGTAACGTCAAGCAAGGAGCTAATATAGTTCTCCAAAGATGTCATAACCCATCTTAATCAAATTTAAACAAGTTTAAATCTATAACTTCATAATCAAATTCTTTAAACATAACATAATGTTAATTTAACAAAATATGGAAAATTTTGTGCATTTATGCTTATTAGAAATCTAGGCCATACTTTTATGGCAAAAACCTATTTGTAAATATTTCAAAGCATTAATGGTTAATAATTTATTGTTCTAATAAAAATTGAATGAGACTTAAAATAATATGAATATCTTTGAGTGCTGATCTTTATTGTAAAAATTGAATAATTAGACAAAAACTATAGAAGCATAAGCATTGGTAATTTAAACCAAATCCATATGCATTTAAATGATTTAGAAAGCTTATCATCTTAGTCATTTTGAAATTTGAAGAAAGGAGGGTCCCCATTATGGGAATAGGGGGTAGTAGATTATCAACAAGTTGATTATAAACTTGGTAGTATATGTAGATATAGTTGGTGTATTTTATATATACTTGATCTTATTCACTGACATAATCTTCATTTGACAGTCACATACAACATGGTATAATGCATAAAAATATTTTAACTTACTAAAAATAATGGACTCATGTAAAATAACAAGAAAACTTTTCTTTAATATATTTTATAACTCCTTATCTTCCATAAGATTGGTCATTTTAGCCAGTATTGTCTTATATCTTAGTATATATTCATTGATAAGTTTATTGGTTCCTTGTTTGATTTTGGAAATTTAAGTAGAGGATAAATTTTTAGAAATTTTAATGGAAAAATGTGCTAAAAATTGATCTATAATAGGTTTGAATGTTTTCACTAATTGAATAGGTAAATCATAGAACCAACTTGAAGCATAGTCCTTGAGGCTTCAAGGAATTAATTTGGTCAAAATTTTATCACTAGAGTCATGGTCAAGGAATGCATTATAAAATTTTAAAATATGTTGTTCATCATCACCTTGATATCATAAAATGTGAAATTAGGTGAAAAAATATAGATGGCAAAGGGTCCAAAAAGATCTCAAATTCAAGAGGGTTATGTAACACATCTTGTGAATGTTAGACAAAATTTTGAAATCATGAATGGGAGTCATTAAAAACTTTGATGTATGTGACCTTAACCTTTTTGATAGCCATTATGAGGGTTTTTTATTATTCATCAATGATCTAGGTTTTAAGTAGGGTGTCTTCCTTGATAGCTTACACGTCATTTAGGATGGTTTAATTAGTACAAGGTTCAAGTCATTTGGTCTCATCATTTAAATTAACTTTTTAGAAACCTTTAATTTTTATTTAGAATTTTTTAAGGTAAATTTTGGAAAAATTAAGGTAAAATGTGAACCAAATCCATGAAGAAGCATAATCAAGGAGATAAGGTGGTAAACCCTCAAGGAGTAATAATGGTCTAAATCTATCCAAAGTGGTCAAGGAAATAATCTATTATATGGATCACATTGTTTTTCAGTTATTTTGGAGAGTTTAATGTAAGTTTTATAAGATTAAGGTATGTTATTACTTTAGTATTATTTGACATTTCAATGTTGAGATGACACTTACTAGAAAATAGCAAATATGAAGGTTTGTTTCTTGGATAGAGGTATTTTCTAAGCCATCTAACATTTAAATGATGACATCATACTTGTATGGTTTGTACACCTTCTCCAAAGTATTTTTTAACTACTTTATAATGTTAGAAGTCCCTTTTGTAACTTCCACTCAACATTTTCAATGACCAAAGAAGGAATTATTATGATACTTATAGGGAAAAGAAGGTATAAAATGTTTTGACACACTCTCCTATATCTTTACATTTTATAAGAAGATTAAGAGTCACTTGTTTCATCTTCTCCATTAGTTTCAAAGGGAAGAATAATTAGATTATGGATGAAATCAAGCATTTGGAATATCTTTGTATGGGGTTTCTATTGGAGTATAATTTAAATACTCTTTTAGAGATCACCATGACCTTATTATCTATAAATATATACAAGAAGTGGATTTTTAGATCTAAAAAATTAAAAAACCTACTCCTTTCCTCCATTGGCTTTCTTGGTAAACCAAAATAGTCTAATAATTTTCATTTGTCATTCTAAGGAGAGAGAAATTTGTGCCCTAATATCTTTTCCATAAGAGGGTACCCTATTTAGCTTTCACTTTATAGAATTTTTTACCTATTTAATCTCCTTAACTTTATGAACAATCGCTAAAAAGATAAAAAAAACATAAAGGAGACTTAAAATCCCACCATGGGTCAGTTTTCATCATGTGTAGAGTTATGAGATAAAATGAACATGTGAAAATGGTTTTAAATTGTCTATTAAATATTATATGACCCATGTAACATCATTTTATGTCATGTTCTTAGATGATCAAGTATGAGGTGTTGTCAAATAGTCTTGTTTTTATAGCTAGTTCAAGATAATGAGGTTGCAGGATCTATGAATTATATTGAATAAAATTAATGAATAAAATTAAATGTTAAATAATTAACACAACATCCTTATGACATTAAAACCATCTAAAAAAAATCTCTGGGTTAATTATCCTCAAGTGAGAGAAAGACTATTACATACACAACTAGATTGTGTGAGTTTACAAACATAATTGAGAGATGTCTTGTCCAGTAGGGTTATATTTTTATTTTACACATTATTGAATTGAGGAGGTCATATTTATAAAAAAATTATGATCATATTCATTAGTGACAATTTTTAGAGGCTAGTTTCAAGATTTCTCCTTCTCCAAGACCAATCCAAAGGAGGGATATGAACATTAGGTTTGTAAACTTGTAGGTCAATTTTGATGGGATATTTTTTTTTGAATATTTCATGAAGTTATTGAAATATATTAATATTTACTTCCTATATTTTCAATAATTCTCTAGAAACTTTATGTTTCAACTTATTTAGGTTCATGATAAGTAAATGACCTCTAAAGCATAACTAGGCCATGTTAACAATCATAATCATGCCTCTATAATAAAGTTATATTAATTGAATTTTATAGGTATTCAAACTCATCCTATTAATATTTATAAAGATGACTCAAATCCCTTTTTTGGCTTATGAAAAATCAGTTCTCAATTTACCTTTCATTTAAAGGGGTTTCAACCTAAGGAGGAATCTAAAACTCAAGGTGATTGTGATATAAAATGAAGAAAATGAGGATTGAAAGTGTTTATACATATTATATATATCAAATTAAATTCAAAGAGTGTCGTTGAAAAAAAATTCCATCTCAAAACAAGTTTCACCATTAGTGATTAAGCTCAAACTGGAACTAAAAAGTGAAGGAAAATGTTTTTCCAAAATGGCCACCTACATGTATCTAGCATGAAAAGAGGTAAAAAGTTATCTTGGTCATGGGTGATTTAAGGATTAAGATGATTGAGGTTGTGATATAATGTTTTTGAAATGTTTTAAAATCCAAATTCATCAAAGAAGCTAACTTTGGTTTATGGATACCAAGTTTGGTCGAATAAAATCAAGCATGATAAGTAAACACATACATGTTTACTTGTAAAATGATGCATTTATGTGCTAAATGTGGGATTTATATTTAAGTGATTGATAAAAGTGTATAAGAGTGTGCAATGATAAATTATCAAATGTTTAATTTTGAGGTTAAGGACCATCAAAAGAGGAGCCTCTAAACACCAACAATCAAGTAGGACATAAACAAACACCTACAAGTATGTTATGAATGATGATGGGAAAATGTAGTTTTGAGATTGAAGGAATCATATAGAAGATAATGAATGCCATATATAAATCTTATAACAAATTTAATATACCATCATAAGAGTTAGGAGGCATATAAATAAGATTTAATCTTAGATGTGATAGTCAACAAGATTAGATAGAGACCTACAAGTTTGAGCATCAAGGGGAGTATTATATTTAATTATTGAGATATAAAAGGGTGTTAATGAATATGGGAGGATTATATAATAATTTAATTCATCTTAATGAGATATAAACTTAGAATAATAGGGGAGAAATGACTAAATAAGCCACTTGGGCCACCTGCACCAAGTTAACTATAAACCTTAAGCATAAGCTCATGAGGATTGTAGAGGGTATAAAAAGTTGGAAAATAAAATATAACATTGTAAAATGTCAATATGTGTGCCTATAATTGAATTTTTTATATCCAAACCCAAGCATTTCTACTCCCCTTTCACTCAAATTCCTCTTTCTAGACCTCACAATTATAGGTTTGTTATCCTAAATAGCTATTTCTTCAAATTTAAACTCACATAAAGAGATTCATTGGATATTTATACAATTGTGAGAGGTTTATAAGGTTTTATAATAAAAATTCCTATATTTTTTCTGGCTTTAGTTCCCTTAGGGATATGAACAATCGTTAAGACTATAACATACCTTAAACGTTGTTAAAACCCTGAATAGGACTTGATGGGAGTAATAAGGATTTTAAACACCCAAAGGGATTTCTATACCCTAAAAATCACTTTAATGACATTATTATCTCTCTCAATTATCTAAATAAGTATAATTTTTGAACATGTGAGCTAGTATTATATAGAATAGGGCTTGGAAAGCTTCATTTTATGTTTGTGTGTAGTATTGTAAACTCAATAAAACTTCTCAATCAATTGAAGTAGGTATCTAAGTTAATATTAAAGTGGTTTCATCATGTTTTTAAAATTAAGTTGGTTCTTGAAGTCCTAATGTATGTTACAAGATGTTATTTAGGCTTTAATGAAGAAACATGACTCATCTTGTATCAAGAAAGTAAAATGTAGACATGTTGTAAAGACTTGAGCTCAAAATAATTTCATAACATATTTGGGATTATCTATTAATACATATTTAGAGTCTTAGAGGTCACCAAACAAAGATATAAACCATTTTAACCATTCAAAGTCACTTTAAACTTCAAGACATGAATGTATCTTATCATCCCTTGTGAAGCAATTTTAAGCCAACATCTACAAAGAGAATTCTAGTGGTGGAATAGAGGTTATATGACCTAATTAAATATCTAAAATGAACTACACAATATGATATAGGTATCTAAGACATAAAATAAGGTTTTGGTAGTAAGAGATATTATGAATATGAGTCACTAATGACAAAAGTGTAAATTCCATGTGATGAAAACTAATTTTCAAGAGAGAGTGGGCATAGAATATTCCTAATGTAGACACCTAAAATTGGCCACTAATAACCTCCAATTAGGATTTTAACCAATTTTGACCCAAAATGCACAATTTGGCCTAAAAATACTAAACCATGCTAAATGATGTAAAACTAACATATTCAAGAACTAATTTTGGCTAGGGTATCCCTAAATGGGGTAATGTATGGGATAACTACATTTGATTTGATCATTTCAAGTCAAAATGCCAATTTTGTACCTAGGTGTTCTAGATTGTTCTTTCCTATCAAATCTCTTACACAATTTGTGTGCCTTCATTATTTTTTCTTTGTAACATCCTAAATGGGAATAAAATTTAAATGCATCTGACATTACCTTCTAATTATAATCCAGTCAAATCTTGAACCAAAAACAATCCATTCTAATCAATTTGAGTAATTTGTGCACAAAGTGCTTAAACATGATTAAGAGGTAATTAACCCCAATTAGAGCATAATAAATAATTCCATGAAAACTTGTTGAATAATTTGTTTTGGAAATAAATATTAAATATCTACATCATCAAGTGACCTCATTTCTTGGGAAGACATCCCTAGGCCATAAATGCAACAAATATCAGGATTCATGCCCTCTATGCCTCATCAATTCCTTCCCTGATGCCCTCCATGCCTCTTAATTTCCCCTTATTCTAATTTCATGATGAGGATAATTATAAACTTAATTCCAAAAATTTAATTAATCCTCAACCACACATCTCAATCTTAGGATGGATGGTTTATGTTGATTCTAGACATTTACAAAACTCTATAAATAGGAGGCCTTACCACATCATTTCTAAGACATGAGAATGCAAAGTTGTAATACAAGATTAGCTCTAAAAGCTTCATGAAACTAGTGTTACCATGCCAAATTGATTCTAAGCCAAGCTATTCCACAAGCCAAAGGTACTAAGGAGAGATGGAGGAAGCCAAGTTTCCATTATCAAGGACTTCATGAGCACAAAACTGAGCAAGCCACTACTACAAAGGCATTTGGAGCATCCAAGGAAGGTGAAGTAATTCTTGTGTTTTATTTCTTACTTTTTAGTCATTTTTATCATTTGTTTTTGTTAACTAAGCTCTCCTTAGTTTATAGGCCTAGATATGTTACGTTATTATTGTGTTTCTTTAATTTTGTTTTCAATTTGAAACTAACACCATACTAACCATCCTCTCTTGAGTCAAATTATTATATCACATTATGGCATGCCCAGTGGGACTAGATGCATCTCACACATAAATAAGATCATTTTATAACTTTAAAACATTTATTTGTACCATTAAAAAATTGATTTTCTAACTTTATTTTGCCATTTTTGTTTACTATAGGTTTACATAGTAACTGACATTAGCAAGTAAGACTAATACCGATTACATATCTGAACCAACATCATTTAGAAATACTAAAATCAGTTGTATACCTACCATTAGTTACATTGGCATAACCGATCTTGGTTAGATAATTGACATCAATTAGAAAATGTAACCATCATCGATTATAGAAACCTACATTGGTCACTCTATTTTTCTTAAAACACAAATCCAAGAGCTATTTTTCTAAAGTTTATTATTTCAAATTATAACGTGCTTCAAAGCTAAAGGATATGCTAACATTTTTGTTGTAGGACCAAGCTTGACATTTGATAAAAACATGTTTTAAATCACCATTTTCATGATTAAAAATCAATTAGGATCTTTTTTTTGGTGTTTAACAAAAAATTTAGATGTTTAGATGAATGTTTTCAAAGTTCACAATCTTAAGACCAAGGGGTCAAATAAAAACCACCAAATCTTCCATTTGGGCTTAAAATTTAACACACTTATAAATTTTTGTTTGGAATAGTTGTTTAATTAGATTTTGTTTGGAAAAAAGAGGAGTTTTGTATGTATGCTCTTCCATTTGTCCCCTTTAGGGAACCCTTGGAATCAAAAACACCATTCTTATTTCAAGTAGCCTAGTCTAAGGATTAAAAAGAAAGTAATTTAAAGCACTCTCCAAAAACTCATGAAAGTTTGGATGGCCTTGAAAATGGCCCTAAAGTCTTTCTACTTTCATGCTTTCTTTATTTTTATGCAAACTTGGATTATGAGGGAGACTTTGTCACCTCCAATGAGATATTTATGGAAGCTTTCACCTAGGGTTTCACCTCCTAGAATTGACTTCATTTGGATCCTAATTGTAGTTGCACACAAGACATAGTGGCACTTTGGACATCGCACTACACTAAGTGAATAGTAGGATGTAGTGGTTGAAAAAAGGACTAGACCTTTTTGCAAGAGGCTAAGTGATACAAACCCAAAATATATGATTTTCTTTTATATTGTTTGGCATGAAAGTCATTTTGTAATTGATTCCAATAGATAATTTGGAAACTTTTTATATCTTAGACAAATCCCCACTTGCCATAGAAGTATTATTTGTACAAAGTGTACCTCAAGGTCCATGTTGTAGTACTATCATTTGAGAGAAGGGGGGTATAGAAAACCTACTATATAATGCACATTTACTTTTGGATGAACACTTAAAATTATCTCAAATGATGTATATTGATATATTCTAACAATACCAACCAACCTTGTTAGTTTTGGATCTAAGAGAGATTAATTAGTTGGTCTTATTCTAGATTAAAGTCTTGTTTGAAGACAAAACTTGGTGTAAACAAACAATCTAAACCAAACACATAGTCCAAATTTTCCTTAGAAAAAAGAGGTGTTATACTACCCATGTGAGATCATCAATTTGCCTCATTCAAAAATTCACCAAAATCATGAGAGTTATATCATCCACTTTGGAACAGTTATGCTACCCAATTGAGTTTAGATCTTTACCAAAGTTTTTTAAGTCCTTCACTTGTAATCTAAATTCAAAATTTCACCTTTATAAGTTTATAGGGTTGATGTGTTAAGTGGGTTCTCCATTTTCACTAAACTTGAGGTAACTTAGGTTCAATTTCCAATTTGGGTTGAAGGTTGTTCAAGAATCATAATCATTATCATCACTTGATAGACTTAAGCCATTTTGTGTTAAACACTTTCACTGTGAGTCTATGCACCATAACATTTTGAGTCAATAAAAGTAGTGTTAAGCTATCAAAATTGTGGGAAAATGTCTTTACCTTAGAGAGTTTTTGAAAAAAAAAAAATTGTCACACATTTTGGCTAGTATAACATCTTTACAGTACCTAAAACATTTTGAATATTGTTTCATAGACCCTCTTACATAGAGTTCCAAAATTGTACCTAGATTTTAAGACCTATCCAAGTGAACTTTTGTGATCTTTTGTCTAAAATAGTTATATTGTTCACTTTTTTCTAGCTTGTTTGTCAAAAGAACCAAGTTTTATAACATTTTTTGTGAGAAAATAAACTATTTATAAAGTGACTTTTATTTCATACCTTATACCTAGTTGATCAAGTTCATGTCTAAGAATCAATGCCTAGCATTTGTTAGAAGTGTTTCAAAACTGTTAGATTAAAAATTTCATCTATTTCAAAGTCTAGCTTTTGACACCATTTGGCCAAGAGTCCTAGTGCATTCCTTGTTTGACCATAGATTTTGATGTTGTATTAGGCCACAATACCTAGCAACTTCTAAATTTCTAGATAAGACTGAGCTGAAACACTTTGACATTAGAGTTTGGCATATCAATTTTTGGTCTATTTATTTTCTTATGTTTGTGTAAATAGTGAAACATTAGATACATCATGCTAGATTTTTTGCTCATAAATTTTTGTATAAACCTTTTGATATTTTTGATGAATCTAGACCAATTTAGAACATCACCTATTTTATACATGGTCCTTTTTAGAGTTTTTATAACTCTTTGACCTTTTATTGAAAAACATTGACGTTGGATGCCAACATGTATTCCTAAACTTGTATTAGACTCATGTACAATCTATGGATTAGTAATGTACTTATGTAGGAAGAAATGGTACAAGACCCTTATGAAAATAATATTGCTTATGAGATGGATTCTTATCCCTCTTATAAAATTCAATCAAGGGCACAAAGCCAAGATCCATTGGCTAACTATCTAGTTAACACAACACCTTATTTATATCAAGACCAAGAATAAACCACGCAATACTTAGCTACAATACCATGGATGAACTAGTACTTTAATAGAAATACTCTACTAATACAGCTTCCATGTGTGAGCCATTTTTTATTTGAGTGACATTTATTATAGAATAAAGAAGATATTTTGGTTAGAGCCATAGAAATAGGGGCCAAATTTCCAGTAGACTCTCCACATGAAAATTTACCAAGTCTAATAATAATTTCCCATAATATAATTTATGATCAACAAGCTTCTTCTAGAAATCCTATGGATTTAGTCCAAACAACGTACCAAGATTCTAATATATCTAATCAAGGAAAAAACATCATTGAAGATCAATTTTTCTGAATACAAATAGCAAATCAAACCTACCTAAATCTATCACATGATTTCAATTAGATAAACATGGTGAGTAATCATCTCATTTACCTAGTTCCTTAAATAGGAGTGTTGGTAGAGTTAATTGGACAAGAAAAATTTAATTTTGACCCATTCATACAAACCACTTTGATATATAACTTGATGCATATGCCTATTATTGAAGAAATGTATTTAGCCTCTACATAAAATAGTGAGCCAAACATAGTGGACAGTGTGTAAATAACATCCAATATTGAGAAAAGTGGTCCTAACACACATACAACTAGCCAAATACATGTGCATGTAGTTAATCCCATGAGTAGATCATCATACTAGGGAATAAGAGTTCATACATCCCAACCTCAATTGGGTACTTCCTCAAGTGTGTAACCTATGTGATTAGGTAATCAAATAATGGCCAATGTCACACCTCAATGACATAATGTGATGAATCCTACTCCTCCTCAACAAGTAATGTATAGTATTTCACAATAGTAGGTACAATCTAGTGTATCAATGCATCAAAGGATAAATACATTACCACCTCAATTAGAGGAAACCAATGTTCTACCCACCAAGTAATGACAAACATACCTCTTTAGTCATAGACTAATATGCCAATCTAAAACCAAGTAATGACTAGTCAACAATGTGCAAATATTGGTTAGCAAAAGATGCTAAATATATAACCTACTTTCACTTCCTCATAGGGGTTCATGGAACAAAGAGGTCCCATGTTTCTCAAGTACCTCTTAGAGAATTGTTAGTTCAAAATTTGTGACAAATCTAGAGATAAGGTCTTATCCATAAGTTTCCACTCAACAAAAAGGTTTTATTAGTTTGCATCATGTCCCTTTTCAATAACAATAGCCACAATATACTTATATCCCTCTGTCCCAACCATAAAATCCTTTAATTCAAACCTTTATCACCAACCCAAACCAAAATATTGCACATCCAAGAGTGTAATTTCAAGTAGATCATGATCCATGTATGTCTATTCCTAGTTAGTTCCCTAACCAAACCAATATACACCAACAAGTATCTCTATCACACCCTAGTCAAAGTGTCCCACTTGTGACCTCCTAACCATCTACCCAAACCAATATTCTCCCTCAAACCAATGTTCCTTCTACTTTCCTATCCCAAGAACTACAATAGGTGAATGATGTAATTATAACCATTCAAGCTAGTAAATAGATTAAAAAAATTCAAATTGGATGACATGTGTTCCTACCCATTCAACATGGAGTATTTGTAGCTACCATTTCCTCTAAGATACGAACCACAAAAATTTGATAAATATAAAGGGAAAGGTTACCCTAAGGCTCATTTGACAAAATTATTTGTCACATGTTAACCAGTGGCATATAACGACATTTATCTTTTGTTATTGTTTGCAATGAGCTTGGTTGGACAAGCCTTGGAGTGGTTTTTAAAGTTACCTAAAAATTTAGTGATGGATTTTTATATTCTTTTTGATAAATTTGTGTATTACTTTTCCTATAATCTCAAGCACGATATTTCATTAGTAGACATAATGCAAGTAAAGAAAAAAGATGGTGATAGTTTTGTAAGTTATTTACTATAATGGAGAGCCCTTGCAAGCCATTTCACTCATAGTTTACTAGATAAACAATTAGCCACTGTGTTTACCAAAAATTTACATAGTGAGATAGATTATCATTTGGAACTACAATGTGCACATACTTTCAAAGAAATCATTGATAAAGGTTTATTAATTGCATGAGCAGTCATAAATGAAAGGATTTATAAAAATTAATTCAACTAATAAAAATTAAGGTACCAATTAGGGAAATGACCAACATCTGATTCAAGTGCCAACATTACAATTGACACAAACTAATAATCAAGAAAGACTGAAGCAATTCAACTACAATAAGAATGTTGTGGGAAATGGAGTAACCTAATCCCATCATGTGTAAATGGTGTAAACATCATCTACACCACCTTTTTAGCTTACTCCTACCCAAAAACCTTTCCAACCAATATAAAAAACACAATAACCAAGACCTTCACAACAAATACATCAACCATTACCATTATAAACCCCTCCTCCTAGGAGAACCATGCCTACACATCAAGTCTTTACTAACCTAGGAGAACCTATTGAATATATATTTTATAAGCTTATTTTCACTAATCTAATTAGTTGGCCTATACCAAAGAATTATCCACATGACATTCCTTATCTTGATTGGTATCATAAAAGTGAATTATGTGACTATCATCAGGTCAATAGGTATAATCTATGAAGATGTGTCCAAAGTAAACATTTAATTCAAAATATGTTGGAGAATGGGGAGATAACATTGGATAAAGGTGACTCCACTTCCAATCAAACTATTAATATTTATTAGAACCACTTTCCCTAACATAATAATCACTAGCATCAAAATAATTAGTAACAACAACAACAATGGCCAGTACAGTAGAAAAATCAATGGCCAAACCAACAAAATCAACAAAATCAGTAAAACCTACAATGATCAAATAATAGACAAACCCAAGGTTAGAATGGTAAGAAACAACAAACCTAGCATGTAGTTTTACATGACTATAATAGGGTTGTAGGTCATATTATAGGGTGTATCATTAATACCATATCCATTAATCCAAAACCAAACATTAATCAACCTAGATCATTGCTAAACAACAATATTTAGTTAAATTACATGGACAATCCTTAGTTGACTTGGGAATGCATATATGTAAATTGAAAAATTGGGACTTCCCCTTTTGTACCTTATATCGACAACTCATCCTTACCACATGACCACATTTGAGTGCACTAGTAACTGAGACTTGTCCTATCTAGTCCCATACCATTCCCAACATTGGTTAGCAATAATGGTCTAATATATAATATTGATTATAAAATCACAACTTAGAGGTCAAATATTACTATCCCAAGCCAAAAACTATCTACCACTTTGCCTATCATTCAACCAACTATTCAACCTTAGAATAAACCATTCACTACTAACAAAGATAAGAAGTTTGATATTATGGACCAATTGCAGAAGACACCAACACAGATTTATATTTTAGATTTGATATGAATTTCAATAATCCATAAGAAAATCTTGAATGATTTTTGACCCAATCCACTATTTCTAGTGACATATCCCCTAATAAATTCCAATCTTTGGTTAGACACCTAGCTCTAGCCCAATAAGTCACATTCAACCAAAGTGATATGTCTTATCTTAGCCTGCTCCATAATAATACATTATTCATAGAAGTTTAATAAAGTATCATTAATTATAATTTATCCTTACAGACAATGGATCTGACCTCAACATAGTGTCTTTAAAGCTCATCAAGCTTCTTGGGTACATAATGGCAAATCTCCAACCACAAATAATAACTATCAAAGTCTATGATAATCAATAAAGAGAATCATAATGTAACATTAATTTGCCAGTTATCATTCAGCCTTTAGCCCATGATATACTTTGCCATGTGCTTTGTCTTGAGTTATCATACAATATGCTTCCAAGTAGGATTTGGTTACATGAGATTCATGTAGTCTCATCAATGCTGCACCAATGCATGAATTTTTCCCACTCAGGGATGGAAGTGAATATTCTAGGAGATTTACACCCATATCAACACTAAAAACATCTTAAGGCCAAAATTCAAAGCTACAATTATCAGTATAGTATGAATCCAAGTTCTGAGTAGGACAAAGTAAATTCTATACTCATTTATCCTTCACTAAATAATTGCATAGATCATAATACCTTAGATTTCCTTTCCCACATGTGACCTCCTAAATATTATAATCATTTCACCATTTTAGATAATAGATCGAGAGAGTATGTGACCCATGATATATTTGATATTTTCAATCTTCCTCAGAATCTAAAAACCTTTGGGTGACCTAAAGTCACCTCACGTATGCATTGACAACAAAAGAACAAAGATAAGGGACCTATAATATTTGTACCAGCATCTAGCCTAGGACCTAGCCCTCTTGAAGTGGATAAATCATTGTTATACAATGACAACCAAACTGATTGTTATAAAAATACAAAGTATCTTATTCCCAATAGGATCATGGAGAGTCACAATTATGAAGGAAGATGCCTCAAACTAAATCAATAAGGAACCATTGAGCCCATCTTCATGACTAAGTATGAAAGACCTTATGGAATTGGTTTTAAACCACCTAGGGGTGACCCCACATATCTTATTCAAACTCCATCACTAGTGACTAGTGATGATGAACCTGAAAGTGAAGTAGAGTCTAAACATAGCCTCACCTTTGATAATAATTCCATTTGTACCCTTACCCTGACCATTCATCATAACCCATTGCCATTATATTATACCCAATTTCTAAATTGGTACGAATAAGAATCCAATCTACCGATTGATGAGTTCTAAAATGATGAGGCATTCTATGAATTTTTAGGCCTTAGAGACAACTTTCCATTGGGAGATCACAAATTAGGTTTCTCAATCACATTGGATCATGTAGCCTATTTTGTAGAGTGAGTGAACATCCTTAGTCGAAAAAAATAATTAAAACATTAAGGTCCCATAGTGAAAACTTCTTTGAGGCACTTTATAACCAGAGAAAAAGTAACTATAAAGGCCAATCTAGTGGTGAAAACCTATTTCAGGTGCCATTAAATGGGGCCATTCATTCTTGTTCAAATTTAGACTAGGAGACAACCAACAATGAACTTACCTATGGATCTAAGTTGAGCTTTGAGCAACAATAAGTATTTGATAAAATTCTTCAATAATTTCTAACTATTTTTATCATATGGCTAGATCTCCCATTAGGGGACTTATATTCATCATACCTAGGAGAAGTTGAAGAGAAAGTCCTAATGGGTGACCCTAACATAATCCAATAGTTCAAGTCATTACCTACTATCCTAGAAGATGTTTTGACCCTTCTAGTTGAATCTAAAATAGGGGTAAATATCAGGACTCCATCAAACCTAAAGTGGATAAAATTAGGAGCATCTCTCACTAAGGAGGAATGTAACATCTTTACAACTCTATTGAGATAATTTGTAGATATCTTTACAAGGGCCTATTATGATATTCTAGGTTAAGACCCCACCTTGGTTTTACACCACCTTGTGGTTAATCTTGATGCCAAACTGGTAAAACAAAAGCTACATAAGATGCATCCTTACATTTCTATATTGGTAAAGAAAGAGTTGGAAGAACTCTTAGAAGCAAAATGTATCTGATACATTGACTACTCATAATGGATCTCTAATGTGGTCCCTATTAGTAAAAGACTTGAAGGGATTAGAATTTATACTATTTTTTGAGATATCAATAAAATGTTTCCTAAAGACGATTTTCCCTTTCCTAATATCAACATGATCATTGGCTCCATGACTGGTTATGAAATTCTTTCACTCATGGATGGCTTTTCAGGATACAACCGGATCATAATAGCACCAAAAGACCAATATAAAATAGTGTTAACTCTATGGAGAAAATTTTATTATTAGGTAATGTCATTTGGCCTTAATAATTCAATAGATACATATTAAAGGGCCATGACTATCATATTCTATGATATGATGCATGATATTATTGAATATTATGTTGATGACATATTAGAAAAATATAAAACTAGGGATGACCATCCAACAATGCTGCATAAGATATTTGAAAGATTATGAGAGTACAAAGTCAAAATCAATCCAAATAAATGTGTGTTTAGTGTAACTTCAGGCAAACTACTTGTCTTCATTTTGTCTCATAGAGGTATTGAAGTTGATCTGACTAAAGTCCATGGTATAACTAAGATGATACCACCAACCAATTTAAAACAACTCCATAGTTTATAGGGTAAGATCAGGTCAATATGATGCTTCATCTCTTAGCTAGTAGAAAAGTGCCATCTATTTACACACCTTTTGAAGAAGGGAGTTGCATTTTTCTAGGATGATCACTAACAAACAACTTTTTAACAACTCAAAGACTATCTTGTTAATCTACCTATTTTATTACCTCCTATGCTAGGAAAGCCATTTTTTTATACCTATAAGCTACAAACCATGCTTTGGGGGCACTCTTTTCTCAACATGATGACAATGGAAAGGATCATGCCTTACACTAACTAATCCATACCTTGGCTACATATGAACATAACTATGCACTTGTTGAAAAATCTTGTCTGGTCATGGTCTTTATAGCTCAACAATTATATCTTTACATGTTGAATAATAAGACCAAGGTTATTTCAAAGGTATATATGCTCAAGCATATACTATATAAAATATCTTTACAAAGTAGAATGGGTAAATGGATCATGCTTCTCAGTGAGTTTGACATAGAGTATGTCAATCAGAAGTTAATCAAAGGACAAATTCATATAGATCAACTCATTGAAGCACCTCTCACACACACAGATCCTCACATTTCCATTTCTTGATAAATTCGTAATGACCATCATTGACACACCCCTTGAGGAGTAGCCTTAGAATCTATATTTTTATGGTTCATTTACAACACATGGATTAAGGGCAGGCCTATTATTTATTACACCACAAGGGGATCTAATCCCTAAATCATTTAGAATCAACTTTTCTTTTAGAAATAATATGGCTAAGTATGAAGGACTTATTAACATAATTAGACAAGTAGTGCATTGGAATATATCTCATATCTAATTTTATGGTCATTCTTATTTAATCATCAATCAAGTAATACATCATTTTTAGACCAAAGATGACAAGCTAGTTCTATATAAAGCCATGGTCAGCACTCTTTAAAAATACATTACTAATATTTAGTTTGATCACATACCAAGGGCTAGTAACATAACTATAGATGCCATGGATACTATTAGATCATTGAATTAACAAACAAATAAATATAGAGAGTATTAGTTCCTTGTTGATAATTTGTCAGCACTAGCTCATAAACTTTCAACCATTACCATCATTTGTGATATTGTTGGTCCTAATTATATTTTGTACTCAAACCTTTATAAATACCTTCATCACCATGTTATGCCACCTAACCTATCTCAAAAACAAACTAAATCCTTCATTCATCATTCTACTTGTTATACTCTACTTGGATCCACCCTTTACCATCATAGTTTCGATGGAACTCTACTTCATTGTTTAACTTTGATAGATTCTACAATAACATTAAGAGAAGTTCACAGAGGAGTATGTGGATTTTATTCTAGTAAGACAATCCTATCCAAAAATATATTGCATACTAGTTATTATTGAGCCACAATGGATGTAGATGCCATTGCATATGTAAAAATGTGTGATATATGTCAATGACATACTAATATAATTCATGCCCCCAAACAAAATTTGAAACTGATGTTGACACCATGGTGATTTTCTACATGGGGACTTGACCTCATTGGGAAGATTAACCCCACTTCATCTGATGGCCATAAACATATCTTTACTAGCACTAAGTATTTCACTAAGTGGGTTGAAGCTATACCCCTCACTTATGTGACTAGAAATAAAATTTCCAAATTCATTTTCAACCATCTCATTTTCTCCTATGATATCCCCTCTACCATTATATCTGATAATGGAAGATCATTCATGAACAAGAATTTAGACTAGTTATGTACTGAATACAACATCACAACATTTTTTTATAACATATTACCCTAAAAGTAATGGCCAAGTTGGGACATCCAATACAACCATTGTCAATATTATTAAAAAGATTGTTAATGATGCCAGTTATGATTGACACTTATAGATATTCCTTGACCTTTGGTCATATAGTACCAATCATCATACCCCTACAAGAGCCACTCCATACTCACTTTTTTATGATACTAAATCCATCATTATTATTGGGTAAGTTACTTTCACGACACATCTCTTTCAAGCATGTCCTAGATAATCATGACTATAGAGTAGCCTTCCTGCAAGAACTAGACCTACTAGATGACAAATGCATAGTCATGCTCAACAATCTTCAAACATATCAAAATTGACTCAAAGGCCACTATAATCAACATGTTAAGTATAGAACATTTGAACTTGGTGATCTTGTTCTTAAAGAAAACCAAAATAATACCATGGTTAAGAAAAAGCACAAAGGAAAATTCAAACCAAACTGGATAGGGCCTTTCATCATTACTATAGATTATGGATCAAGAGCATACAAGCTCACCACACTTGATGGAGATGAACTTCCTAAGCTAATGAATATTATTCATCTTAAATGGTAATATTCTTAAATTCTAAGGTGAACTATCTATAAGGACCATTTTAGTTATGCCATTTTATCACTATTCTTCTTTGTACAAATACCATCTTTATCTGTTCTCTTTATTGTATCCACTTTTGTCTTTCATTCTATCAACCCAATGTGTTCTAAAGTCTATCCTATTTGACCTTAATTTTTCTCATTCATTATGTAGTTTTATCATTGAGGTATCTAATCAATATTATCAGTTAGTTCAAGTAATTTAGATAGAGATTTTATTTTTGAATAGTGTGGGAGAAGTTTTAGGAGTTGCATCCTTCATTTGTTATTAATTCCTTACTACCAATCTTGTTACTAATTATAACTACCTTTGGAAAAATTAGTAATGTTGATCTATGCCATTATGTCCTAGGTATAACTACCTATGAGAAAAATAGGGGAAATATTAAGCCTTGACATACCAACTTGCCACTTCTTATGTTGTACTATGCCTTTTTACCAATTTTGCCTATATTGTTTTAATTAACTGTTACACTAGTTGAATTCCTCTACTATAAGGGTGGAACTATAGTGAGTTGAGGTCCTAATTTGGGACTATGTAGGTAGTGCTCAATACTTGTTGAGGTTAGCTCAATTACCCTTTCCATATGCTGTCAACATGTTATGAGAAATTTAAGCTATGATCTCACCATTTTGTGAGCAACCCAAGTTTGAATGCTCTCACTATTTTGTGAGGTACTTAAACAATACTCTCACCATTTTGTGAGCTTGAACCATTTAAGTGTTTCATTAATCTTGATCGAGTTAAGATACTTCAAAAAATTCCAAAAACATTTGAAAAATTGTTAAAGAAGAAAAAAAACATTGACTGCTTGTTTGCCTTAAAGATTCTGAGAACCCTTACCTAGTTACAAGTAGAACACTTGTCATTTAGTTTCCCCATCCTTTTTGGCCATTTATCTCACACACACTTATCATTTTTCAAGACCATTTATCTTATTCTATCATGCCCATTCTATTTGTTTTCATTAGTTATCACATTCTTCCCATTCCTTAGGAGAATTATAGTTCACCTAAATTTTTTTATTGGATATTACATCTATGGAACTATGTAGGCAACATCCACTTGCCTAGTGTATATGGAGACACCTCGACCACCCCCTTCCTTCTATTATATTCCCCCATTTTGTTCATTTGTTAAGTTGTTTCCTATTTTCTAAGGTCAATAATTGTAGGGTTTATATTATGTTGTTTGTTTGTTTGTTTATTTCTACTTATTTTATTTATTTGTCTACCAGTTTGCTTGCTTTCAACACTATTGCCTTTATTCAGTTTATGTGTGTTCATTGGGTGATTCCTTATCCAAATTTACCCTTGAATCAATCCATATTCATATGTTTACATTACCATTATGTTTTCTATCATTTATACATTTTTTCTATTGAGTATTGGATTACAAGAGTCAATCCTCATGCATATTTCAATCAAGTCCTCTTGATTTTATACCATGATGCCTATCGACATGTGCTACAACCAACCTCAACTTCAAGAAGTCTATTCCAAAATGGTGATATATCTTTAGCACTAACATCCTAATTTAATCCCAATCATATCCTAAATATAGTAATTAACTACAAAAGAGTTTTAACCATTATTAGTTTGAATGAGCATCTCCCTACTAGTAGGTTGTTTCAATTCATCATTACCCTCTATGTTAAGTCATCATCATCCTCAACCAAGTTTATCATGTTTTTCATAATCAGGGTCTAATTATTATAACCACCTATGGGAAAATAATTGTACACCATCCCACTTATATTTCTCAATGATTATAACTGCCTCTGGGCAAATCAATATGTTGTCACCACTTTACTTTTTCTACCTATATAATGGCATGTTATCTTGTTTGTCTATCCTAACTAGGGAAGCCCTATCTTCTCAATTATTATAATTGCATTTTTTCAAATCATTATGTTTTCACCACTTTATTTTTTCTACCTATACAAGGGCATGCTATCTTTTTTGTCTATCATAACTAGGGCAGCTCGATCTTCTCAATGATTATAACTACCTTTCAGCAAATCATTATGTTATCATACCATGTTGACACTATCGGGGTACAATGTTTATAACCACCTTTGGTAAAACCATTGTACACTATCCCACTTACATTCTCAATGATTTTAACTAATTTTTTGGTATCATTTTGTTTTCACCACATCATCCTTCCTTTCTTTGGTACCCTCATTTCACTTCTTTATTTTCAAGGGACCATTTACCAACATACTTATGCCAACCATTCCCTTGAGGGGGCATCATACAATTAGTTTATCATCATTGTAGTTTTAGGCATACATGACATTTTAATTATTTGAGAAGATGTTACTATGCTTATAGCTTGCAATGCCTTCCCAAATAGGGGAAAACTATAGACACCTAAAACTAGTCACTGATAACTTCCAATCGATCTTTTGACCAATTTCCACCCAAAATACACAATTTCGCCTAAAAACACTAAAACATGTTAAATTATGTGACACTAATGTATTAAAGTGCTAATTCTACCTAGGGTGTCCTTAAATGGGAAAATGTAATTTATGGACCAACTAACTTTGATCATATCATTTTGAGTCAAAATGCTAATTTTGTACATAGGTGCTTTGGATTGCTCTTTCTTATCAAATATCTTACACAAGATGTGTGAATTCATTATTTGTTATTTGTAACATCCTAAATGGGAATATAATACTAATGAATTTGACATCACCTTCTAATTCTAATCTAGTAAAAATTTTGGACCAATAACAAGGCATTCTGATCAATTTGAGTAATTTGTGCATGAAGTGCTTAAACATGCTTAAGAGCTAATTAATCCAAACTAGAGCCTAATCAAGAATTCCATGGATTTTTTTCAAATAATTATTTTTAAAAATGAATATGGAATATCTTCATCATCAAGTGACCTCATTTCTTGGGAAGACATCCCTAGGTGATAAATGCCACAAATATCAATATTGATGCCCTTCATGCCTCATCAATGCCTTCCATGATTCCATCCATGCCTCTTACTTTCCCCTTCTTCTAATGTAATGATGAGGATAAATATAAACTTAATTCAAAAAATTTAATTAATCCTCAACCACACATCTCAGTCTTAGGATGGATGGTTTAGGTTCATTCTAGACATTTGCAAAAATCTATAAATAGGAGGCCTTTCCACATCATTTCTAAGACTTGAGAATGCAAAGTTATAATGCAATATTTGTTATAAAAGATTCATGAAACTAGTGTTACCATAACAAATTTATTCTAAGCAAAGACACAAGCCAAAGGTGCTAAAGAGAAATAGAGGTAGCCATGATTCCATTTTTAAGGACTTCATGAGGACAAAACTAAACAAGCTACTAATACAAAGGCGTTTGGAGCATCTAAGGAAGGTGAAGAAATTTTTGTGTTTTATTCCTTAATTTTTAGTTATATTTATCATTTTTTTGTTAACTAATCTCTTCCTAGTGTCTAATCCTAGATATGTTATGCTATTAGTTTCTTTCATTTTATTTCCATTTTGGAACTAACACCATACTAACTATCCTCTCTTGAGTCAAATTCCTAGATCACATCTAGTCCTACCAAATGTCAATAAGGTGGTTTGTAAATTCCATTAAGAGATAGATGTGTAATTATATTATAAATATTTATGAACAATAAGTCATCTAAATCACCATGAAGCTTCATATGACACCCTTTTTGAGAGTTACTCTAACATATTTCTAAGAGGAATAGGAAGGAATATGACAACACATTGATTTCAAGATTGGTGTCATTATTTCTATTTTTTTAATTTATTCAATCATGATAGGTATCTCATAAATTCATTTCTTATCTTACTCTTCTCTCTTTTTATAATTCATCTATATATGAAGCCTTGAGAGGTGTTTAATGTAAAATCAAATTGGTAATGACAAATCTCTGCAAAAATTAAGACTTGTAATTACCTACTGAAATCAATTCAAACTAAATATTACTATCTTAATCTTACATAAAATGATATATAATGAATTGTTGCTGAATGCTTTGGGATGATGAGTGTAATTTCATTTTTCCTTTTGTTTCATGCCTCTATGTGAGTTTATCTTCCTTTCATAGGTCATATGAAGTGTGACACATGGTTTACTAAGTTTGATAACTGATATGCCATTAGTGTATTTTATTATTTACTATTTAATGATTATCTTAGACCATTGTAATCATGATAAAATTCATATTTAAACACTAGTGTGATAGGGATTGTCTTGGAGTAGTATAATCAGATTGTAGCTTATTGTTTCATAGTCAAAACCTTAGAAAATAGATGTAATCATGTTTGGTGAATAAAATCCAAGTTTGATTTTTAATTTTATCCTTAGTTATATGCCTTTCCACGAAAATCAAGTGGTTTTTTTATTATAGGTTTTTTACTTTGTAACTACACAAAATCTAGAGGTTTGGTGTACTTAGAGGTCACCCACAACTTAAAACTAATCCCATTATATATCTCAATTAAGAGGGCTTGAATACACTCTCTCAAAGGTGAAAATTTGACCTATAATAATTTTGGTATGATTGGTGGGATAGGTTTGAAAAAGGATTGTCCATATTTATGTTGGTCTTGGAAACTTTTCAGTTATAATAGACTCCTTCATTCAACATCTAACAACTCAAAAAAATTATTAGCTCTTAGTTGTAGACTAGAAAGCTATTATTCATGCCAAATGTGATAAAAAGGGTAAGGGATAAATTTATTCATATTTAGTTTGTTGAATTACCTTTATTTCCAGTCAAAAGAAAGATATTTCTCTATACTCTTCCTTATACCAAGACACCTAGAATAAAGCTTCACTTTGCATATATTCCAAACTCTCCCAAGGTTAGTAATATGGATATAAATATAAAAAAATTTCATTTAAATGTTTGTAATCCCTTAAACCTTAACCAATAGGATAATATAACTATGTCATCCCTCAATAGTGTTCCATATTTTAGTGGAGAGAAGACTATTACACCTATTGAGCATATAAGAGTTATGTCCACATGTTGTAATATCCATAATTTTACCCAAGATAATATAGCCATTAGGTTTTGTACAATGTCCTTTAAGGGTGAAACATTAGATTAGTATATTAATTTTTTCCCTAATTCAATTAACACATGGGATGAATTGGGAGATAAGTTGAGTAAGAGGTTTGAAAACAAGAGTGACCATTTAGCACTAGCTGATAAATTGACCACTATTGAGAGAGATCCAAAATAATTAATGAAAGACTTTGACTATATGTTCCAAAATACATGGGATAGGATTCCAAATCTTTTGAGGTCCACTCTCAATTATGTATTCTTATACTATCTCAAAGCTTTGAATAGTGATATAGATATTATGATACAATCCATGGGAGGGAAGACCTTACCAGAAGCTTATGACATTGTCATAAAAGATGAAAACAATCCAAAATCACTAAAAATATATACCCATAGCCTCCCATGCCATTTTTTCCTGATATATAACCTCATACTCCCACTCTTACTCCCATTCCTATATTCAGCAGTGACAAGTTAGCTTCCCCTAGTCATCTAATCAAATCAAATTATGTTGAAAGATTGAATAATACCCTTCTAAACAAAGTTATATAATTTTATCAAACCATATAAAAACCAACCATTTATACCCTATCAAGCTCCATACCAATCCAATCAACTATGGCAACCCAATAGGCCACCCTTTCAAGGAAATTCTCAAGGACAATGGAAAATTGCCAATATGAGACCATACAATAGTTACAACCACAATGTTACCTCCACTTTTAGAGCATTGGTTCTTACTCAAAACAACTTGGTGAAAGAGCATGACTAGGCTTCTCAATGGTATTCTTAGTGGGATCAACCCTATAGTCAAAGTGAAGTATTTACTCTAGCTTGTATGCCATAAAATAGAACCGTTACATTTATAAAATAGTTTAAAATTTCAAATAGGGTTATGGAAAGTGGATAAAAATTGAAATACAAATCTACATTATTTAATTGGAAAGAGGGAGAGTATTTTATAGTTAACCAATAGGGAGGGACAAGTAAAAATAAGGATACTTCTATTGTAGCCAATACAAGGTCTAAAATGAGGGCAATTGATGATGCTAAAGATATGGGTAAGAGCGAATCCACCATAAATTATATGAATTACATAATAGGGGATGATAATTGATCTCAAAAATATCATTAAACTAATATAAATTAGAATGTAAAGAGTACTTTCATTCTTCAATCTATACAACCCCAAAATAGTTTAAAATCTCCTAGAGGATAGCCAAGAGTTAGCTACTCTTGAATTAATATTTTAGATCAAATGAAGAAGGTTAATGTTACTATTCTTATGTGTGATACATTTGATCTTCCTAGTAAAAGAGAGATGATCTAATATGAATTGTCAAACCCTAGCCTTGCAAAGACATCATCTATAAGAGAGGGTGTAGTTTTTACAAACAATATCAAACCTGCTAGTGAGTAACCAAGTAAAGATGGTAAGCCACATCCTTTATATGTTTAAGTTACCATTGGATATTTAATAGTACATAATTTTATAATAGTGAGTAAATTACCTTAGTGATGCCTAAACAAATAGCTTATAAGCTAGGCTTGAAGTATGAACCTAATGCTAGACGTGTATTACGACTACATGGTTTAAATACTAAGACCATTGGTGTAATCAAGGGTTTGAAACTTACTCTTCATTATTTTCCTAATTTATATATTTCTCAATATGTGGTTGTACTATATTTTATAGCATATTTTTTTTGTTTTCTTATCAAGAGATTTCATTTCCAAGACTAGAGGCTACGTATCATCTAATTGGTCCTATATGGATTTTAGGACTAGATATGGAACCAAACTTACCATAAGATCTAAACTTATGTCTAATTTTAATTTGGATCCATATAATCCTAACATTTATAATGCCAATTTCACCATCATTGATGAGGAGGATCATCCATGTGATCAATAGCCAATTTTTCCTCTTAAAGACATTTTAGATCTCTTCCTTGATGAGTAAGGGACAAAAAATTACTAGTATGACCAATATAGAGGTGTTTAAGAGGTTGATATTCGTTTTTATTGTTTACATGAATAAGTTATGACTATACCCTCTCTTTAAGCCAAATAATGATACTAATGGTTAGTGAGAATTGTTCTTTGGTGGTTCAAGAAGCAAAAATTGAATAGGGGTAGGTATTATGCTTGTTTTTAATTAAAATGAATGGTATAGTTCTACCATTATATTTTAATTTAGTTTTAATTGTAATTTAGTTGAATATGAAGTTTTTATACATGGAATTTAATTAGAAAGAAAGAAAGGAGTGAAGCAAGTAAAATCTTTTGGAGATAGTGAACTAGTTATCCACCAAGTAAGAGGTAAGAGTGCTACCAAAAAAACATTAATAAAGTCCTAAAAGCATATATTATAGGAAATTATAAATATTTTGAGCCCTTAAACATCCAATCAGTCCTAAGGGAAGAGAATAAACATGATGATAGGTTATTATCAATTAGAGCACAATTTGACATCCCTAATGATGTCAAGAACTCAAAAAGACAGCCACACATCATGATAGTTGTAAGGCAATCAATACCAGATAATGATGTCAATTGTCAAGTGTTAGAGACTGAAAAATAAATAGCATGTTTTATCCAATAAGAAGCTGATTTTTCTTGTAAAAACTATAACATATTGAAGCATAATATGGAGATAAAATTATACAAGTGAGGTCTAATAAGCTTCCCAAAGGGATGGTTACTCTTGAGAACATATTCAATGAATGTTATGAAATGAGAATAAATAAATTAATAATGTATAAAAAATAATAACATCGTGATAATGCAGAAATATTCAATGATAAACTCCTAAATCTTGTAAAGGTACATACTTTAGCTTAAAGGATTGAATTTATTAAGTTATGTAGAGAATTTTTTGATGTCTTTGCTTGTGAATATAGTGATCTTAAAGGGTTTGATTCAAATTATCCAAAAACAATATAGAGAATGATCCAAATTCTAAACTTTTAAATAAAATTCAAATTCTCATCAATCCCAAAGTGGAGATGTTGATTACAAAAGAGCTCACTAGCTTGATAGAGTCAAGAATCATTTTTTCTAGCAAGCACTCTTCATGAGTTTATAACTTAATTCCTATGAGAAATAAGAATGGTGAGATCATATTATGAGTGGATTTTAGAGACCTTAATAGGGTGTCATTGAAGGATCACAATCCCTTACCTTATATGGAACAAATCCTTCTAGTTTTATGTTCTCAACGATTCTCTCTCTTAGATGGCTATTTAGGGTATAACCAAGTCTTTTTCAAAGAACAAGATCAATATAAAACAACCTTTACTACTGAATAAATCACATATTCCTAAAAAATAATGCATTTGGGTTGTCTAATAAAGGGTATACATTTCAAACATCTATGGATATGGATTTCTAAAGTTTGATTAATAAAATGGTGTTAATTTATCCTGATGATATCATGGTTTTCTCTAAGAATGTTAGTGATCATCTTAATTTTTTTTTTGGTTTAGGAAATAGGGAATATATTTAAACCTGAAAAAATGTGTTTTTAAAATTCATGAGGGTAATTTATTAGTCCATATTGTTGTTGGAATAATGCATATTTAAGCGTACCTAGGGTTAATAGGGTAAGTTATTTATTACCGAGGTTTAATTTTATTTACCTCAGTTAATTTATTTTATTATTGAGAATCTCTCAACAATATATTTGTTCATAGTATGAGAAAACAAATAGTCTGTTTTCTCTATTTTCTAATCACTACAAATGGTTTGTTGTCGTGAAACAAACTATTTGTATTATATATACTTTACAATATATGAGAAATGAATGAGAGATTAATGAGAGAATATAGAGAATTTTGTGGATTATCACCTATTTTCTAGGTGTGACAAATTTATTTTATTCTCTGGGATTATTTGCATGTTATTTGTTGTGGGTTCTTTCTCCTGGATTGATCTTGTGGATCCTGTTTATCTCTTGCTCATTCTTTCAATTGTCTCCAAGGATAGGATTTTTATAGACCCTAAAATGTCGAGTTCCATATTAGCTTTGTCTTTGCCCAAACATAAGAAAGGTTTTGAAAATTTTCATGGGAAAATAAACTTTGTAATAAGGTTTATACCTTGTTTTATTAACATTGTTAAGCCTATTTTATCTATGTTGAAGAATCATAAATCCTTTATTTGGAGTAAGGAAGGAAAAAATATCTTTGAGGCCATCAAGCAAGTTATTGCACAAGCACCTACATTGATAATCCCTAATTTTTCTATGGATTTATTATTGTATTCCTTTGATAATAATGACACATTTTCATATATGTTAATGAATTATAATAATGAAGGTATGAACCAACCCATTGCTTTCTTTAGTCAAGGCTAGAAGAGTATGAGGGCATATATACCTTCATTGATAAGCAAGTGTTTTCAATCATAAGGAGCCTAATCAATTTATATATATGGTGTCTAATAATAATATTAATGTCATGGTGACCCACCCTATCATAAAATACTTAGTTTTGAATGAGTATTTGAGTGAAAAGAGGGTCTCATGGATAACCAAACTTATGGAATATGATGTGGAGATTAAGGACACTTAATTTATAAGAGGTAGATGGATGTGTGAAAACTTGGAAGTATACCTTGAATATGAAATAGAGGTTATTTTGACATTATAAAATGATCCTATTATATATGTACCTTCACTATCTTTAATTTAGACACAATACATGGTAAGGTTCCTTCAAACAAGTGAGTGTCTTATAGGTTGGGATGGAGTAAAGAGAAGATACTTTAGATTGAAATTTATACCTTATGTTATTGTGTATTCTATTATTACTATGAGAGATATTAATGGCATGTTGCTAATATACATTGAAACTGGTCGAATTGATAAATTATTAGAATAGTTCCATGATGGAATAGTTTAAGACCAATTTGTACCTAAGACAAAAACTATAAAATTAGTGAGGGTTAGGTGCTATTGGATTAATTTGTTCAAGGACTCATATGCATGGTCTAGAAGGTGTCCAAAGTGTGCATTCTTTATATGTAAACAAAGGATTACAACCATTACTATTAATCCTATTCAAGTAGACCAACCATTCATACAATGGGGTCTATATTTTATTGGAATGATAAATCCACAAATGGGTAATTATAGCCATGGATTATTTCAAAACATGGGTGAAATACATATCCCTCAAAGAGGCTAGTTAAAACACATTTCTTGACTTCTATGAAGGCCCAGTTACCAGATTTGGAGTGCCTTCAATAATAATTTATGATAATCACCTAGTTAATCACATTTGTGTGAGCGTTGTGTGTTTGAGTGACTTTATTTTCAATTTATTTCAAGGTTATTTTCAAATATAATTTTTAGTTTTATTTCAAGTCAAGATTCTTTCATGATCCCCATAACCCAATGGATTTTCAATGCCACTAGTCTAGATGCATATCAAACATGTAATCATAAGAGGTTTTTATAGATGTTAGAAAAAAGTTGGCCATCATGAATGGGATTCATTAAAAAATTTGATTTATGTGACCATAACATTGTTGATATCCATTTTGAGTGTCTTGTCTTGGTCATCAATGATTTAGGCTATAAGCAAGGTGTCTTCCTTGATAGCTTACAAGTCATTTAGGATGGTCTAGTGGGTAATAGGTTTAAGTCACTTGGTCTTATCATCAAAATTAACTCTTTGAAAACCTTTAGTTTTTTTTTTATCATGGTGTAGACACTATAAAAATTCACAGGATAGTTCTAGTTATAAAAATGCCGCTAACCCTTATAGAGCCTCAACAAACCTTAAGTTTAGTTAATCACTTAGTTAGCTAACTCATCAACTTAGCTAAATTTAAACTTACTCTTTTTAACCCATTTTCAACCCATTTCACCTTTATACACTCAACCAATGATGGTCAACCTAACCATTGATGGCTACTTTGACTGTCAATGGTCAAGTCTCCTCAGCTCCTCAACTTCCTAACACATTATCTAGCTGTGTGCAAGATAATGAGGCACTATTTAATATATTCTCCTTATGTGGTGCTAGAAAACTTATAAGCATTGTGACTAGTAACCTCACTCTCTAGGGAACCTATAATCCTCCATATCTCTTTTCATATAAAAGTATGGGAGTTAGAGGTGATAGGGGATCAATCACAAGAGTTATGAAGCATATAGGATCCATGTTCAAGTTATCAAATCTTCTTATATAGAGGTGTTCAAGTCTTCTAGCATCTAGTCTTCCTTTAACAACTTAGCATCAAAAAAAGATACCAGAGCCTCTACCAAACTTTATTTTGAAGCTAAAGTACCATTAATCTAGAAAAATTTCTTCAACCTTCAACCATCAACCAACTATCAAGCTATAGGTATATCAATACTTTAGCATTATTATTTTAGATTTCTAATCTCCTTGACCTGATCAAACCTATCTACACCCTATTTCTTCTCGACCAAATCCTCAATAGAACCTCTATCTACCCATCTACCTATTTTTAAATTCCTTTTTGATCATCTTAACAAACCCATAGGAAACCACTAATGGTTAGCACAACCATTGATGGTCAACCCCACCTAATGATAGTTACCCAACCATCGATGATCAATCTAACTTCCTACTATCCACCCACCCACCGATGATCATTATGGTAGAAAATAACAAGTTATTTTCAGCCCCTTACCCCCAAATAAAGCTAAATTTCTATGTTCCTACCTATATATAGACCCTTTTCTAATTTTTTGAACTAGATTCCACCTACTTTAGAGTAAATATTGACTAAATTTTGTTGAATTTAGTCATTTTATTTAACAATAATTTTACTTATTTCTTTTATTGAATTTCATTCATCTTATTCAAGTACTTTACTTTATCATTTTGAACTTGATTATTATCAATTGTGGATTGACAACCTCCTAGCAAGCATATGCTTCTTGGAACTAGTTCATGCTAGGTAATCTACTTAACTATCTTACTAATGATTCCTTTTGTTAGTCTGTTCTTATTTGTAAGTTATTCCTTCCTAGATAAAGAGGAGTTCTCCATCATCATCTAGATTACACGTGCATCACCATCTAAGTATTTTTACCACACCCTTATTACTATTTTCTTATCTTCTTCTAAAATTAAGAAATGAGCAGAAATTAAGAGACACATTGTTTAAGGTAAAGTTTGGAAAAGTTAAGGTTAAATGGGGGTAAAGTCCATGAATAAGTATGCAAAAGGAGATAAGGTGGTAAACCATCAAGGAATAATAATGGTACAAATCTCACCAATGTGGTCAAAGAAACAAGATATTAAGTGGATAACATTGTTTCTCAAGTATTTTGGAGAGTTTTAGGTATGTTTGAAAAGATTAAGGTATGATATTGCTTTAGTATTATTTGACATTTCAATGTTGAGATGATAGTTATTAGCCAATAGTAAATATGAAGGTTTATTTCTTGGATAGAGATATTTTCTAAGAAATCAAACATATAAATGATGACATCATGCTTCTATGGTTCGTACACCTTATCCAATGTCTTTTGTAACTAATTTCTAATGTTAGAATTTTCTTCTATAACTATCACTCATCATTTTCAATAGCCAAAAGAGTTATTATAAGAATTGTAGGAAAAATAAGGTGGGAAATTTTTGTACATACTCTCCTATATTTGTACATGTTAGAGGAAGTTGAATAGTCATTTAGTTCATCTTGTCCAATAGTTTCAAAGGGTAAAATAGTTAGATTATGGAATAAAAAAAGGCATTTGGAAGCATTTTTTAGGACGTTTCTATTGGATTATGATGTAAAATCTCTTCCAAAGTTACCCATGACCTTATTAAGTCTAAATCCATATAGGAAGTGGAATTATAGAGCTAAAAATTTAAAAAACCTAGTCCTTTCCTGCATCAACTTTCTTGGAAAACCAAAAAATTCAATTAGTTTGCATTTGACATTTTAAAGAGAGAGAAATTTGTGATCTAAATTATTGTACATAGGAGGGCAACCTAATTAAATTCCACTTTATGTCATTTTTTTGCGGTTAAGCTCTTTAAATTTATGAACAATCATTAAGAAGATATAGAGCATAAAAGAGAATTAAAATCCCACCATGGGTCAATTTTCCTTATGTGTAGAGTTATAAGATCAAATGATAATGTGAAAATGGTTGGAAATGGTCTATTAAACATTATTCTATATATGAAATAGAATTACATCTCATGTTTATTCATGATCTAGTGTGAGGTGTTGTCAAATAGTCTTGTTTTGATAGTTAGTTTAAGACAGTTTAATTGTAGGATCTATGAGTTGTCTTAAATGCATTAAATGGATAAAATGGAATGTTAAATAGTTGTTACAACCTCCTTAACACCTATCAAACATCTAATAACACATTTGGATCAATGATCATCAAGAGATAGATATATTATTTTATCATAGTTAGACTATCTAAGTTTTTGGACATAGCTAAGAGATGTCTTGTCAATTAGGGTTTTATTTTATTTTTCCACAATATTGAATTGAGGAGGTAATATTTAGAAAATATTGAGGATCATATTAATTAGTGACATGACTTAGAGGCTAGTTTCAAGAGTTATATTTTTTTATCCCAATCCAAAGGAGGTATGTGAACCTAAAGGTCTATAAACATGTGTAATGTACCTAGAGGGGTATAATAGGACAGAGAATAATTTGACATGCATAGAATAGAAGAGTGGGATAGATTAAAATAGTATAAATTATAGCGTAAAGGCCATTTAAGTGAGATGGAATGTAATGTACCTAGAGTGGTATAATAGGATAGAGAATAATCCCACATGCATTAGCATATCGAGAGAGATAGGTAGAAAATAGTACAATTATAGGGATATATGGTGTTATAGAGCATCCATAAGAGTATTTATAATAGATCCATACTTTAAGGAGGTATCCCCCTTGAATTAGACCATGATATAGAACTAGTGTTTTAATTTGAATTTTGGTTAATATATGATTCATTTGTTGTTATTTGGTTTATGCAAGCAAAAGGTTCTTGACATTGGTATCAGAGCACTTTTCAGGGCCAATTTTTTTGCATCATAGTAAAATTTGAGGTATTTTTGTAATGTGTTTATATTACAGGCATATTTTTGAGGTTCATGGAATAATTCTAATTTATCCATTAAATATTGGGGTTTTTTTAATAATCATATCTACATCTCTCTCTTTAGTCAAAACTTGAAGCCAAAACCTACTATTTCCAAGTGTTGATTTCAATTTTTTCTCATAGAAAATGTGACTATTTTTTGTAAAACTTCTCTCAAACTATAATAGATCACATCAAACCATTTTTGAGTTTTGTGCACCTTATTTTTATATTTATAGAATAGTTCAAATTTTTCAATTTTGTTAATTATTATAGAATTTATCATAATTTTAATGACATGTATTGTAAAAAACTAAAAAATATTATAATGGACACATTTTCAATTGAACCCAACAACCTCTCCATCACTTTAACTTCTGGTTGTCATGGGGTTTTGTACCAATGCATTGACTAAGCTTCAACAAATTGACATAGTTTGGTAATATTAGACTGAGTTTGAGACATTCACCAACAACACTACTACATTTTTCATTCCTTGCTTTATTAATAATCTTCAAGAATATATTTGAGTGGAGGTCTAAATATAGAAACATTGAACAATGATGGAAGTGATGGACTTATCTAAGATATTTGAATATTGCATCCACTAGCAAGGTTTCCAGACAACAAAAACACCAAAATAAGCACTAAAAGTGCCTAAGCACTCCTCTAAGGAGTCTATTCAAGTAACCACTATCCTCAAGTAGACCCTAGATGAGCCCAAGATGATAATCATAGATCCCAAATTGAGAATCAAGTATCCACCTTCCTTATAAAGTAATGTTATGGGGGATGGCATGTACCCTCAAATGGTTCACACGTATAACTATTTTATGCACACTTGTTCTAGATTTGAGGTAATCATCATCAAGATTCAACTTTCATCTCTCAACTCTCACTATAAAATTCTAGTTATGGTTAGTCCACACCTTAATATGTATGCACATCCACCTCTTATTTCAGTGCTTATATTCACTTTATTATTGTATATGTTCCTATCACAGTACAGACAAAATAAGTGGAAGCAAAAACACATGCATGGTAGAGCTTCCATCTAGTCTTCAACTTGTTTTTGTTTTGGTTTTAATTTGGTCTTCCTATTTCTTATAATATTTCAAGTGTGAAACATATTTAAGGGGGATGGAATGTAGTGTACTTAGAGGGATATAGTAAGATAGAGAATAATCCCACATGTATTAGCATATGGAGAGAGATAGGTAGGAAATAATATAAGAATAGGGGTATATGATGTTATAAAGCATCCAATAAGATTATTTATAATAGATCCATGCTCTAAAGACGTCAACCCTCAAAGTGGCCCATGATATGGAATTGGTGCTATAATCTACATTTTGGTTAATATATGTTGTTATTTAGTGTATGTGAGGAAAAGTTTCCTAATAACATGTAGGTCAATTTTGGTGGAATATTTTATTATGAAGAGTGAATGCAATTCTTAAAATATATGTACTTTCTATTTCATCAATAATTCTCTAGAAACCTAATGTTTCAACTTCATCAAGTTGACGATAAGTAAATGAGGTCTAAAACAACACCAAGACATACTATCAATCATAGTCATGCCTTTATAATAAAGTGATATTCATGAAACTTTTATAGTATTCAAAATCATCCTCTTAAGCTCTATAAAATTCAATCAAATCCTCTATTTGAACTATGTAAGCTTATTTCCCAATCTACCTTGAATTCAAAGGGGTTAAAATGTAAAGACTACTGTGAAACATAAAGTGAATATGATCTAAATGGTATAAAATGAGGATTTCAAGTGTTTTTCCATATGATATAGATAAAATTAAATAAAAAGAGTGTTCTTAGAGAAATTTTCCATCTCAAAACATAATTCACCATCAGTGATTAAGCTCAAAGGAGAATCAAATAGTCAAGGATCAATATTTTGCCATTTGGCCACTGACAGGCCTCTAGTAGGTAGAGAGGTCTAAATTCATATTGGTGATGGGTGATTGAGGTCTTGGGATGAGGGAGATCCTATTATAATGTGTTTGAAAATCCAAACTCACTAAATAAGTTCACTTTGGCTTATGGAGACCAAGTTTGGTAGAAAACATTGAAACATGCCTTAAAAGAGGCCCACTTGTAAAATGATGCATTTATGTCCTAAATGAGGGATTGAAAGTCAAGTTATTTAATAAAGGATATAAGGGTGCATAATTATAAGGTCTCATAAGTTTAATTTTGAGATAAAAAACAATCTAAAGAGGAGCCTTTAAACACCAACAGTCAAGTAGGCCTTAAACAAACACCTACATGTTTGTCATGAAGGATGGAGGGAAAAGGTAGGTTTGAAATGGGAGGAATCCTAAATAATATTAGGAAGGACATATATAAACCCTATAAAAAATGTAAGATATAATCACAATATTTAATAGGCCTATAAGTAAGATTTAATCTCAAATGCGATAGTCAATAAGATTAAACATAGACCTACATGTTTGAGCATCAATATAAGTATTCTACATAAGTATTGAAGTATATAAGGGTGTAAGTTAATTTTAGAGGAGTATAAAATAGTTAAAATAATATTATTGAGGTCTTAAATTAGAGTAATATGGGAAAAACGACCAAAAAAGCCACTAGGTACACTTGTACGAAATTGACTATAAACTATAAGCATAAGCTTATGAGGATTGCAGAGGATTGAAAGAGTTGGAAAATAAATTAAACCATTTTAACATGTAAATATGGGTGCCTTAGATCTCATTGATTTTTTATATCCAAACCAAAGCATTCCTACCCGCTTTTACTAAAATTATCCTTTCTTAACGTCATAATTATAGGATGTTTTATTATTTTAGGGAAACTATTATTTAGATCTTGAATAATAAGGGGTCTGGAGTAATGGAAAAATATAATTTAATATGGTAAAATATATATTCTTAAAAAGTAAATTTAATGAGGAAAAGAAATAAACTTATCTAAAAATAGGCTAAGATGGATGATTCAAAAGCTAGAAATTGAGATGCAAGACATGGATATTATCTGGAATCTAGATCTGGGCTTCATTCTATGATTGGATAGGAGAATTGAAAGTGGATAGGAGTGTCACTAGTTCTATAGTTCACCTTTTCCACTATTTTCTTGAGAGTTTGAGCTTTCTAGGTTTTGTTTTCCAAGTTAGTGTAAGCTTGTGTATCAAATTTTAGAGGCTAGAAGTTAATAGAGATTGTTGTAGGTCCATTTTAATATCCAAAACATTGTATTTATCTACAAACATGAAAAAAATGCATCAAAATTAAAAGGGGGAAAAACTAGGCTAGGGGAAGAATGATTGCATGATTTATAACCCTTCTTATCCTAATTACTACCTAAATTAACCCTCAAGTTAGGGTCTCAGATCAAATGTATTTCTCTATTAGGGAACATTCTTAATCAACATGCACAATAGATGAAATAATAAATGTTTACTAGTCCCTTCCTTGATCAAGCATGGAAGTCTATGTGTGGTGTGGAATGCTGAGATACACTATTTAATTTTTTTATTATGTCTAATGTGTCAAAGTAGTAAGTGTTAGATATAAAATGCCTTGTGAAGTCCTTTATATAGAAGACTCATTATTTCAAATTTGGAATCTTTATTTTCATTTGGAAAACATGGGAAAATTTAAGGATAAATATAAGGAAATGGGTAAGACTCAATTATCAAAATAAACTGATCATTGAAACTCAAATTGGCCCTAGACAAGAGTGCTATAAATGGAGACTAGTTGCATTGCCACTAAAGTCCAACCCCAACATTCCTATCTTATAGTATAGGGACCTAGGGGGATGGAAACTTAACATATATAAAGTGGAATGACTATTTGAAAGGCTCAGTTTTACTAGGAATAAGCATAAAGGTGACTCAAGCATATAACAAGACCAAGATGACAAAACACAAAATACATAGTTAAATGTGAACAAAGCTCATATTCTCCAGTTGAAGTATCCTCTAAAATTAATATTAAAATACATGATATGTGTGGTTTCTTGAACAATTTAGGGTGTATACATTTCCCCTATTTTAATCTAGTGATGAAATGAAAGGAAGTACTAGAGTAAAAGAAATAAAATAAAATGCATACCTGAACCTACCTATATTGAGATAAGTGTGTTAAAAGATTGTCCAACTCACTTATTAGCTAGGGAAGTGGATGGAGAGTTGAATAATTCCTAGATAAATGCCCCCTATACTAAATCTAGAACTATAATATATATAACATGGACCATGGAATTGTTTGTCCCTTGTGTTGAATCTGACTGGAATGAGAAATGCTTGAAGGTCCAAAACTAATGTCTACCATATATCCCACATAAAATCACGTAATCTTGAATGTGTGTATAGAATTTTTATTCTATGAATATAAAAAAATTTCATGCCTCCATTCTGAATAACCTAAACTAGAACTAACAAGTGCTTAGATGTCAAAACTAATGTTTGTCTTCTATCCTACACAAACTTATCTAGTCTAGGTCTAGGTAATACTATGGACCAATCATTTTAGATGATCATATAGTCCAACCCTGGTGACAACTTAGGTATAATTAAGTGTAATCTAAAACTATGTTAAATTTTCAAGAAGAGAATGGCATGCTTTGCCATTCTAATTTGTATAATTCTAGATGATGAAGAACATGAACATCTATACCATGCTCCCAAATCTGGTACATGAGTGATGCATATGTATAATCTATAAATATATATAAACACATGTTAAATTATCTATCATGCCATGTCCCATGTGTAAAACTAGAGATCAAAACAATGTGCTCTACACTATGCCTATGATTTGCTATATGATCTTGTAACTGTGTCATGTTGTATGAAGTTATATGTGTAGCTATTAAAAAACTACATTCTTACAATTTTTGATGACTAAATTCCTCAAACCCCCCTAAATACCCAATAAACCATCTTAACCCTTAACCAACCCCATTTAACTTAACTAAATCACTATTCAAAACAATAATTTAAAAGTACTATTCAAAATTAATATTCACTATAACTATTCACTATGAGACCCACTGTCATTATTCATGATGACATGGCATGTGACATAGTAAGTAACATGGCATGTGACAATTCAAGTGACATGGAAGGTGATATGGATGGTGACATGATACGTGACATGGCTTGGAACTGAGGTGGCTTGAAGTGGGACATTATACTCCACCTATGACCCTCCTCTAAGGTATCTAATGACATAATTAAGAACTAAAATTCCCCTCCTTTGAAGTATGACACATTTTTCCATATATAACCATCATAGAACATGTGTTTTTTTCCTCATTCATGTATAATTGTGCAAAAATTCAAGGGGCACATAACCAAAAGATGAAAGTGAGTGGTGAAAAGTATTTTGAACCCATATCAACCCATGTGCATGATTATCACTCCATTTTGGACACTCTAGAAAGTTGGGAGAGAAACCAACCAAGTGGGATACATATTAGATAAGTGGGAATCTCACCTCCTTGTATTTCATGACCACTTATTAGCCCACATAGAAAATTTTGCCAAAATTCATGGGCACTTAGACAAAAGATGAGAGAGAGTGATGGAAAGTATTTTGGAGATATATGAGCCCATATGCATGATTCTCACTCCATTTTGGACTCTTTATCAAGTTTGGAGACAAACCAAGCAAATTATAAACCTATTATCTAAGTAGTAATCCCACCCCTTATCTTGGATGACCACTTATGATCCCACTTATAAAATGGTTCCACATTTCACTATTCCACTCCTTTGGCATGTTTGTTGACATCAAATTATATAAATATGACCCTCCCCCTTCACCCATGGTGATTTTTTTTCTTGGTTAAAGAATTATTATTTTAATTTTTTTACTTTGGAGGGAGGCAACTCATTTTGGAGGAGAAAATTTCAAAGCAGTGGAACTCTACCCAAATTGTTTCAACAACATCAACATCAACATTATTCTTCAAGCTCGAAAGGCAACATTTGTTTTTTTTATTGAATTTAAATTTATTATCTCCTTTAGCCTCCTATTTATTGACCACCAAAAAATAACCCCTTAGACTTATTCTTTGCCCTTATACCCTTTTCCTCTTGACCCTTAACCTCTTCTTTCTCTTTATTCCATCTACCCCATTTCCCTCTTTGTCCCATTTACCCCCTTTTTCCGCTTTGCCTTCTTGGCCCCCTTCCTGACCATTTATCCCTCTTTATTTCTTGACCAAATTAAAATTTACAATCTAAACCATTTTCCAACCCTAACCAAATGATTATTTTTTCCCTTATCAAGTTATCAAACTAAAATCACAACCTTGTTTTTTGACTAAATTTCAGCATTAGTTGCTTTTTTCTATTCATTGTTTTAGCAAAGCATTTAACTTCTTTGTTTTAATTTTAGTTAATTTTATTTACTTATTTTTTTTAGTTTAATTTTTTATATAATTTAATTTAATAACACTTAATTTATCATTTCAACTTAAATATTTAAATCAATTGGATTGGTAGTCTCCTAGAAGGATTTTGCTTCTAGGATCTAGCTCACGCTAGGAAATCCACCCATATACTTGTCTAAAAATTAAGTTTTATGGTAGTGTTTTATTATTTTTAGTTATTATTACCTATAAAAATAAGATTTATCTATAATCTATTGGATTCAACATGTGAACATTCAACATGTATTCCTATACAAATCTGTAACATAGTTTAATTATTTACACACTAAGAAAAGAAAATAAAAATAGATAGAAATATTTTGGCATGCCCAGTGGGACCCTTGAGGTTTCTTGGGTTTATTAGTTTTTTTATGAAATATAGAGTTCAATTAGTGAAAATTTCATTTAGTTTCATTAGTTAAAATTTCATTGAGTTGCATTGGTGAAAAAATCATTTAGTTGCATTCTTTACACATTAAGTGTTATTTCTTACATTTTTAGTTACATTATTAATTTGTATACTTTATTTAATTATTATTTGCATTATTAAAAAAATTTAATATTTCATTATTTCTAGAAAAAATACAAACATAAATTTTAGTTACATTTTCCTTGCATTTCTAAAAGAGAAATTAAAAAAGAGCATTCATCCTAGGATTAGGATTGCATTTTCATGTTCCATTTAGATGCATTTTAGTTATTTTGGTTTCATTGAAAAGAACCAAAAAAATCTTTTGAGATTAAAATTAACTTGCATACATAGATTGCTTGCTTGTTTAATTAGTTAATATAGTTTAATTTAAGTAAAGGAAAATAACCATAGTGTACAAAGTTACACAAACCAAACCACTTGTACTAAAATAAACATCAAACACACTTGAGGTAAGGATCAACTAGGATTTCATCACCTAGAGGATTAATTTACCCTTTCCCAATTATCCTACTTAGATTTACTCACCAAAGGGATAACCAACTAAGTTTTTTGGCTGAGTATAAGCTTTGGTAATCAATATATTGGCTAAGCACCCATACTAGTTATAGGGTTATGATGTGATGGGAGTAATCCCCAAGCATTAAACCATGTACATGATTAAATATAGAATTATTTTTCATCACCTAAATGCAACCTAAAACCAAACATAGATTGATTTTTAGGACCTATTCAAATTGATTTCCTCTTCACATTTTTCTAAGGCATAAGCAAAAAGAGAGATTAAAAGGAATCCTAAGACTTAACACACTCTTAGTAAATGAATTATTAGCCTTGAATATTATTTTATTACTATTTATTTTGAGGTATGAGAATGTATCATTCTTTTCCTATTTTTTTCTATGGTTCTTACTCACCAATAGCGAAAGGACCTTGAGTAACAAAACTCACCACCAAATCAACCAACCTCTTCAACCTTTATATATATATATATGGAACACATTTCGAAAACCATGAACTCTCTTCACTCTCTAGAAAGTCCTATTCGATTAGTCCTAAGAGATGCATATTTTTTTGCTTTCCTAAACAACAATCACATAGGGTTACAACATTACCTTAGAACTACTTCTTATCAAATCTTGGTTTCAACCCCACCTATAGATCTACCTTATGCCATGCCTCTCCACCTCATGGGGTATACCTCTACTACCATTAATAATACTCAACCTTTATCTACCCAAGCCTTATCATCAAATAAAAACCCCCTTAAGTCTGTCATTCAAAATAAACCAAACTAAACTACCACTACCCTTATACCTCCTACCAATCACTCCTCCAAAATAGGAGTGCCTACCTCTAACACCACCCATATCCATCTAGTTTCCTCTCATCCATCAAATACTAATCCACTTAAAATCCTTGTGGTATCTATACCCTCCATGTTACCATCAGTTAGTACAAAGGTTACCACCCTTCCATCAACCACTAACCAACTACCACTCCTACCTAACAAGAAACCATTAGTTATCTCCATAACCCACAAAGGCATATGCCCTCTACCCAAGAAACTAATTACACCCAAAAATTTATATCCACATACCAATATATATCTTCTACCCAACCATTAGCAACCACATACCAATATGGGGCAACCTCTCAACCTTCCACCCATTATAAACATGTTTCTCAACCATCACTATAATATACATCTTACAACCTCTCGATTTCTCAACCCAAAATAGAATCAAAGAAGATAACATGGATAAGATGATGAACTTAGAGTCATCCATATTGGGTGCTCACAATATCTTATCCTATGACCAAATTTATAGTGAGCCCATCCACCCATCCATACCCATTAAGCCATATCCTCCCCAGTGAGAACTTCTTAAGTTTTCTAAATTTTAATGTAAGGAGGAACCCTAAAAACACCTTAGGTCATTAAGTCATGCTTGTTATCTCATCACCTAAAATTATGCCTTTCTTCTCCACACATTCTTGATGTCTCTAGTTGACCTAGTCTTAGATTGGTATAGTGCCTTACCTAAACACTCCATCTTATCCTTCACCCAACTAGCCCAAAAATTCTTGGATCACTTTTCAATCAATATATCCAAAAAATTTATACCACTAACCTCTAATCCATATAAAAATTTGAGGATGAGTCCATTGTCAATTTTTTAGCTCATTGGAGGATCCTAATTAACCAACATTCATTTTCCTTGCCTCAACTCAAACTTATAGAGCTCTTTACTTGGGCATGTGATAAGCATATCTCATCCACATTACATGTATAAAGCTTTTAGACCTTTTAAAAATATTTTAACATGGATTTTAAACTTAATAATCAATCCATTAATGAAATAAATATTAAATTCAAAAAAAAAAAACTCAACTTATAAAACCTTGAGGCTTCTTCCTC
Organism: Torreya grandis; assembly: GCA_037957365.1. NCBI lineage: Eukaryota > Viridiplantae > Streptophyta > Pinopsida > Cupressales > Taxaceae > Torreya > Torreya grandis. The sequence continues at coordinate 217,495 of JARHVA010001867.1, read as the reverse complement.
CAAGTCAAGCAACTAGCTAAATACCAACATCAAGAATAAAAGAACTATAAATTCTATTATCTTGAAATCCTGAATTACACCATCTACTAACCAATAAAACTTGAGGAACCAAACCTCTAAATCCTCTAATTATTTAAACCAAAACCCAAATAACCAACCTTGGAGTAACCAGAAGAAATTAGCTCCACTTAGGTAGCCCTATGATTCTATTTTGGAAATGTTATTAAAATATAATATCATCCAAATTATACCAATTAAACCACCCCAAAAATTTGATTTTTTTTCCCATGTGTCAATTGCTATAATGAGAATTATGATTGTGCCTTTCAACAAGTCATAGGACATGATATTAATAGGTGAAATACCTTCAAATACCTTATCCAATACCTCATTTATAAGGGGGAGATTACATTAGAAAACCCCAATGCACCACCCAACCAATCCATTAACATATTTTGACAACCCTTCCCAAACCATGATCCTACCAAAAATAAAAGTAACAACATCGAGTGCTCTCCTGATACCCATACCATTAACATGGTTCTTGACACACTCACTAATAAAGAACCTGGTCACTAATCTACCAATCCCTCTCTGCTTATTGAAGTAAAAGAGTTACCTTCTACCCTTTTAGAAACCCAAAGCAAAGAAGTACCTTTTTCTAGTTACTCATTCATTATGGTAGTATAATTACCAACTTCCCCTTTAATTGACACACTAGACCACACACCTATCTTACCTTCCTCACTAATTACCATGCAACTCTCCGCTCCCATAAAAATCATTCAAATGCCTCTATTTACTCCTCCCATAGAAGAGCCATATATCATAACCTTGCATCCTCTGATTAAGGAAGAGGATAAGGTTACCATCCCTATGTTTTAACCTAGAGGATTATCTTTTAGACCCACCATTCAAGGAATCAAACCTTTCTCAAAGCTAATGTGAAAACTATAATTTATCACCAAACCTAACATGGATCGAGCCACCTTTTGGAAATAATTTAGTCTCACTTATGATACAAAATTATAACCTCTAACCATTTCTTTGGTGGACCAACCTAGCACTACTAATAACCAACCAACCAAAACCTCCTCCCAACTAACTAAAACTTCTACCAGATTAACCAACCCTCAACCACCTAATCCAATCAAGACCCAAGTAACCAAATCCCCTTCAAAACCAACAACCAAAGGAACCAAAGAATTAAAACTACTTAAATGCCTAAAGCCTCAAGTTATACATGCCTCAACCTTGCCCTCCATTTTGGGTCCTCATCCCTCTACCTTGAGTATTAAGCCCATTATTTTTACCAAAACACCACCACCTCTGTTAGTCACACCTTCACACTTGATTCCTAACACATCTCTTTTTATTTCACTAGCAATACCTAGGTTACCTACCTTACCATCTTCCACCTCTAACACATAAATCATCTTGCCTAAACCAAAACCATCAACCAAGCATACCAACTTACCTAATACACCTATCACCAAACCCACTTCCAAACAAACTTCTATCTTAACACCCAAAACAAAAGACACTAAAACTTTACCACATTTAATTGATTCTTACTCAACCATTATCCAATGGTTATTAAAAACCTCTTCCTTGAGATTACCACCCATAAAATAATTTGACCCTTCACATCCCAAACCATCATCGTTTAATAACAATTTGATTTTTTTATACCATAAGACACCTGGCCTTAATACAAAGAATTTCAAGGCTCTGCAAACTCTCATCCACTACCTTTACGATGAGTATGATCTATTAACAGACAAACCTCCTATGTCACCCATACCAACCCAAAAAATAACCATACCTACCCTGCACTTGCCCACTTCCCCACTCTCACCTAAGAATGAATATGAGTCTGACCACTCTACTACCTCACCCTCTCCTTTTATCCATACTATTTACATGGTCAATAGATCACAAAAAAATTCTAAAGGGAAGGCTAAGGTTTCCATTCCTTAGACATACCCCTCTTCAAACTCCCAAGAAAACCACACCCAACCATCTCTGTCTTCAATCAAACCCAAGGTGTCTATCTTAAATTTCCCTAATCTAACCCTCCACAATACAACCCATATACAATATCTTTCCAAAAAGCTATCCTCAAGTAACTTCACTAGACCCTAATAAAAATGATCTTGAATGAGTTGATTTCTACTTCTCCCCACCATTTCCAAACACTCATAAAGGCCTTACAATCCAATGAGGTCCAACCTAATGACCCACAGCCTCTAGATACATTTATTAGTTCCCTCCAAACATCTAACCTTGTCACCTTTAAGAATTTTGAAATACCTTTGGTCCACCTTGAGGAACCAGATCCCCCACTCTTACCACTTACATCAACCAAACCCTTGTTAAAATGATAATGATTAATAGGGGAGGTATCATTGACATCATATCCTCTTATTATTATGACCAACTTATCTTACCATATAATATCATGTTAAAATCCACATCAGTCCTTCGATCATTTAATGACAGTATAGCCACTACCTTGGGAACCATCACCCTTCATATCCATGTAAGACCCCACACACTCACTATACTCTTTTATGTTATGGAAGGAAAATTTTAATACAACATATTATTGGGATGACCTTTGATTTGTTCCATATAATGTGTTCCCTTGACCCTCTATCAATGCATTAAGTTTGATCATGAGGGCTAGGTCATCAATATCCAAGTAGACAAAAATAATTTTTCAATACACAACATGACCTATCGCCCCAATTATGTCCTTGTACACCCATCTAATGTATCTTCATCAGTTACATCCCAACCACTAACCAATGATAAAACCTTAACTAGATCATCTATCCCTTTTTCACAGATCACCATAGAGGAGCCCTTGGGATCTATGTTGTAATGATTCTCATTAGGGGAATATCACCTTCTAGTGTTATATGCTTTCCCTACTCCTCAATAATATGAGAAAATCAAACATGACCCTTCTTATGACCCTAAATTTTAAACCATCATCCCTTTCAATCTACCTAATAATCAAATAAACTTCATCTATTGGGGACTTGATCATCAACTTCTTTCTCCCACCACTACCTATTCCATTCGACCATTCACCTCTGACTTTTCCTAACTTGAAAAACTAGCATTCACTAAATTATACATTCATAGGTATTCCTGGAATGGATTTGGCCTTGGCTGGTAAGAACAAGGACTTCATGACTTACCTTTGATCAAAACCCAAAAACTTCATGATTCATTTGTCTTTGGGGTTGTACCAACTAAAGAACCCACCAATTCACCCAAACTTATTAACACCATGAAGACACCCCCTCCTCACCAACCAAACCTCCTTTGATGTTTGAGGATTTTGACATCATTCCACCTAATTTTTTAAAGTCAATACTGTTAGTTTGGGCCCTTTGACCTACCAAAAATATGGCCAAAAAAAAACTCTTCCTCTCATTCATCTAGAAATGGTATAAAATGATTCTCCTACCATCAACACCATCCATCATCAACATGATGATTTTATTCTCCCCTACCTTAGTGAACTAGATTCTTCAATCCATAAATCTCTCTCTCCCAAAGCCTTGACCATGTTAAATGAATCCACCATAGATATCAATTTGGGCACTCTGAATAACCCCTACATTTTCAAATTGGGCTAATCACTAAATGTTGAAGAACTTCATGACTTTTCATTTTTCCTCTAAGACTACAACATAACATTAATTTGGCCTTATAGTGGTATGCCTAGGATTGACCCCACCACTACTACCCATAACATAGTCATTCATCATGATTCCAAACCTATTAAATAGAAAACTTGACACATGCATCCTCACATAGTCCTTATTATCAAATAAGAACTTTAATATCTCCTATCTGTAAACTTCATTCATGCCATTAAATACCCCCATTGGGTCTTGAATATCATACCTATCACCAAATCTACTAGGGGTCTATGCATTTGCATTGACTTTTATGATCTTAACCTCATCTACCCCAAGGATGACTTTCCTCTACCTAGTATTGACAAACTTTTTGATCTTAATGCCATCCATGAGATGTTATCTCTAATGGATGGGTTTTCAAGTTAAAATCAGATCTTGATTGCCCTTGAATATCTACATAAAACCACATTTACCACCTATTGGGCAAATTTTTGTTACAAAGTCATTCCTTTTGGGTTAAATAACACTAGTGTAACCTACCAGTGAGCCATGACCTATATCTTCCATGACCTCATCCACACCATCCTAGAGGACTATGTTGATGATCTTTTGGTAAAATCCAAATCTTGCAAAGATCATTTTAAATTTCTTGGAATTATCTTCAAATACTTGATCCATTTCTATGTCAAACACAACCCCATGAAATGTGTTTTTGGGGTCCCTTCAGAAATCTTCTTGGATTTATCATCTCCCTTTGAGGAATCGAGGTAGACCCTACCAAGTTCAAAGCAATCCTATATATGAATCCTACCAATCTTAAGCAAATCCATATCCTCTAGGAAAAGCTTCAATCTATTCATTATTTCATTTCCCATCCTTCAAACTAGTGCCAAAATTTATATCACCTTTTAAAAAAGGATGTCTATTTCAAATAGAATAGTAATTATCAAAAGGCCTTTGAATAAATTAAATAGTAATTTTTTTCACTACCTATCATCATCCCTCCTAATGATGACATCCCATTCTACTTATACATCTCTACTACTGACCATTTCCTAGAGCTAATACCTGCTCATGGAGAGGAACAACATAGAGAACAAGCCATATACTACATTAGTATCACACTTGTTGAATACAAGACTTGGTATACCCATATCGAGAAACTCTATTTATCCTTGACATGCATTACCACCAACCTCTACCACTACCTTCTAAACCATAAAACCTATGTCATAACTAGTACCAACCCACTCAAGTAAGTCCATTTCAAGTAATAACAAAATTAGCATATATCCATGTGGCTTATTATCTTAGTAGAGTTTGATCTTGATTCCTTTAGTAAAATTCCATTAAAGGCTAAGTCATTGTTGACCAATTTGTTGAGGCACCATTGACAAATAACCAACCTCATCTTAAATTTTTAGATGAATCCATTACTACTCTTTCCCAAGAGAACATATCATACCAAATGACTATGTTCTTCAATGGGTCAAAGTGTCAACATGGTGGTAGATTTGGTATCATCTTTATCATCTTTGATGGTGAATACCTTCCTCTATCCTTCAAATTTGATTTTGAATGTACCAATAATATGGCTGAGTATGAATCCCTAGTCATAGATCTCCAAACCACTCTAGCCTTAGGAATTAAGACAATCAATGTCATTGGTGATTCCTAGATCATGTTCAACTAGGTCAATGGATTATATCAATGTAATAATGATGTATTATGAAAATATAGAATTTTAGTTGACCAAATTTTAGCATCATTCAATAGTTACTTGGTCTAATCTATTCCCCGATCTATCAACAAATTTTTTGACACAATGGATTACCTTACTTCCTAAATCCATTCTCAACCTTCCAATTAAAAATATTTGTCACCATTCATCATTTTACCCACCATATTATAACCAATCTAAACCCCCTACCATTTTTAATGTGGATGAATCCCCATCTGATATTTGGTATGACCAAACTTTTAAATACCTCAACCTAGGCATCATTCCTCCCAATCTATTAAGAATGCTTGAATAAGCTTTGTTCATAGTACCTCTCATTTCACCATACTATGGGGAATCCTTTAAAAACGTGGTTTCAATGGTTTCCTTCTTTGTTTTCTACACAACCATGAAGTTTCCCATGCCATTAGATAAACACATGATGGGATCTATGGGGGACACTTTAGTGGTCTAGCGATTGCTAAACATATCCTTCACCTTAGCTACTATTAGCCCACCCTCAACCAACACTATTGTTATTATGTAAAAAAGTGTGTTAAATTTCAACAACACACTAATTTACATCACACACCAACCAATGGCATCCAAGTATCTAAGGACTTTTGGCCTTTCTCACAATGGGGGCTCGATCTCATTAGGGAAATCAACCCCCATTCTTCACAATGGCATAGCTCCATCATCACAGCCACCAAATATTTCACCAAGTGGGTGGAATTTATTCCTCTTATCTTGATTAAAATGGAAAATCCTTTTGACTTTATCAATTATCATATCATCTACCACTTTGATGTTCCTCATAAAATCATCATCAATAATTGAAAATCTTTCAAAAATAGGCAAGTATAAGTTTTATGTGATTCATTTGGTGTCAAATCAAGATTTTATTCACCTTATCATCCATAAGAAAATGGATAGGTAGAATCCTCTAAAAAATGCTAAATAAAGTCGTTAGTGATTTAGGTTAGGATTGGAACTTATACATACCATTTGATTTATGGGCCTATCGCACTAGCATTTGAACCGCTACAGTGCTACCCCTTTCTCTCTAGTCTTTGAAGAAGAGGTAGTCTTACCTCTTGAAGTCTAAATTTCGTCTCTTTGAATATCTTTGAAAGATGTTATTTTTAAAGAAGATTATTATCAACACCATTTAGGTCAGCTTGAGGTACTTGATGAACACTATTTAGTATCCCTCACTGACCTCTATATCTATCAAGAAAGTATCACATTCACTTATAACAAGCACATAAAAGTGTGAGACTTCAATATCAGAGACCTCATCCTCAAGTAAAATAAACACGTGACAAACATGGAGAAAATTAAATGAGGTAAGTTTGCTTTTAATTTGTTTACACCATACATCATAACCCATAAGTATGGATCTGGAGCTTACCATTTATCCTCTCTCAAAGGCAAACTAGAACCTAAGTCTCTCAATGCTTTGCATCTTCATCTATTTTTTTTTTAAATAAGGTTCAATTTCACTTTTTTTCTAGCTTAAGTTCATCCCTTGGCTACTGAGATTTTCACCTTCAGCCATATTCCTCCTCTCCTTCTAATGAAAATTGATTACAACATAGAACCATGTGATTAAACATCATAGTCATATCTTAATCCTAAATATGGGTACCACATGTCTATCCATAACATGGTTATCATGGATACTTTTCATCTCTAACAAGATGAAATCTCATGGTCATTTTCTCTTAAAACACCTCCTTTCACTTATAATTTAACCCTCTTATGTTAAAGCTTCTCCCTCATAAAGGTAAACCTATGAAACTATTTAGAATTCTCCATGTCTAAAAACATCATCCAAAAACAATTTGGATACCAAAATATTACTTTGGTTAATATATTAAACATTATAGACTACTCCCTTGATAGATAGCTACCCAAAAATAAAATAAAAATTGCTTGCACTAAAGGTAGACTGCTCCCTCAAAATACGACTATCAAAAGGAATTAAACAAAACATCTAAACATAGACCACTCCCTTGAAGGATGGATAAGTAAAATTTGTCAAAAATAGAGCAATTTATTAGAAGCTACCCATATTGATCAACTTCCCATATACATCAATAATGTACAACACCCACTATCACAATCAAAGAAAATTCCAAATAATCTTGAAAGTTTTAATCATCTCTCAATAGCATAATAAGATGGAAGATGCAATCAACTTTCGCATGTAGACTTCGTTCATTGATCAATCTACATCTATCATTAGACATGGACTTATATATTATCATTCTTAGGTCACCTATAGAAGGGGAAGAATTATCCACATAAGGTTACCATACATATTACCCTTTATCCTTCACAACACCTATCACCCATATTCCCTTTATACTATCTATAAATCAAGGGATTTTGAGCTTACTTGGCATACTATGATCAAGAAACTTGTTTAACCAAACAATGCATGATAATGTGAAGTATTCAAAAGGCTTATGTTCATTAATTCAATCCAACTTTAGGTTTTGTTTTACTTTATCCTTGTCAACAAATAGGCATTACACCTCATTTCTTATTCTCTCCTCAATAAGTCATGTATTCTATTAGACCCATGCCTCATAATTTTTTATGTCTTTTTCCACATCAATATGGTCATCCAACCTATTTATGTGCCACCACTATCATCCATCCAAACCATAAATAAAACTAGAATAACATTAGCATCAATTAACCTAGTTTCTATGGATGCCTTTCTCTACAATCCCAACTTGCCTTCAACACACACTTTTTTTGAAAAGCTTTCACAAAACTAGACCATGTGGTCCATCAAAATGGGGCAACCCATTTGAACACCATTCTCTAACCCTAGTTGAACAACATTGGCCTAATGTCCATGGACTATGTAGGCACTTATTAACTTCAAGGGTAGTTAGACCACTAATAACTAATTACCCTCCCCTTTTTCTTTTCATTAATTTCCATTGCTAATAGTTCCCTCTTGCTTACGGCACCCTATGTTAGGTAAGCTTTGGATTTCTCCTATCATCCTTGTATTTTAAAATCATCTAACAATTCCTCTTTGTTTTTCCCCATTATTGGGAGAACTACATAGGCCTAAGTTATTTTAGACTATGTATGCAGTGCTTAGTCATTGAGGTCAGCTCAACCACATCTTTTATTTTCCCTTCTCACCTAATATATTTTCCTCCACTTCTCTACCTATCTCTTCACCACCTCCCTCCCTTTAGCTTGTTAATGTCTTTTAACCACTTTTTGATCTTGTAAATATCTTTTAACATAAGGATTGTTAGCATTCTTCATTGGCCCCTCTTATCTTCCATAAAGACACAACCTAGTCTGCTTCATTGGCCTCCCCATCACCTTTCATTTTCTAGGATTCGTGGCTCACTCCCCCAGCCACTTTTTATGGTTTTTTCCCCTCTCTCCACTTCCTACCAACATTTCCCTTTATCGCATTTATCTTATTTCACCATCCTCATCCTTCCCCCTTGCCCTTGTAAACCTATCATAACCTCTTCCTCACTCTTTTTTCCTTACCAATTCCACATCATCATGTTCTTTTACACACTGATGGATACGTTTACCTCCTTCTCTTCTTTGCTACCACCTTCTTACTAATCTTCCACTACTTATAAATCACCTTCATTCCAATTCTTAGTTTTTGTTTTTGTCTTTCCCATATTTCCAATTTGACATGTTTTCTATTTTTTATATTTCTTCTAGCATCCCTTTTTTTCTTATGTTTACTACCACTCTCTATGAATTTTCCATTCTTCCTACCTTTTCCATTTTTTTCCTCCAAAATTAGTTTCTAACTAGGTATTTATCCTTTGAGAATCCTTTCATAATTACCCTTTTCTTCTTATCTATTCTCACCTTTGGCACTTTGCATTCCATTTTTCCTCTTTCCACCTTGGTACTCACCTATCTTTTTCATCTATGTGAGTGTTTGTGATTTATATCCCTACTTCAAATCTTCCTTTTTCTTCTTATCATCCTTGATCTTCATCCCCTATTTTCATCTCATTCCTTTTCATTGTGTTCCCCTTTTTATTCACCATGATTAACCCATACCTTATCTCTTCATCTTCTAATCCACCCATCCTTTCATTCCCCTTATTTTTCTTAGCCCCTATTCCATTTTCCATCCCATTCTCATCTCCAACACCACCATATAATTTTTTTCAATGTTCCACTCCTTACCTATCATCATCCATACTTACTTGGTCACATCATAACCTACTTTTTCACTCTCCTGTCATCATTTTTGTCATCCTTTCACTCCTTTTCCTTCTTATTTATTTTTCTTCCCTGTGTTTACTTATTTTTCATTCTCATCACCAAACTATTTAATCTTTAGTCTCTTTTAGACATATTTTCAATTCTATCATGACCTACCATATTTCTCATCCTCCCCTTACCCTTCATGATTGCTACACTTCTCTCCCCATCCTTCTCAATTATCCAATTGATCATTTCTTACTACATTCCTCAAACCCCCAGCTTCTACCTTTTACTTTTCTTCTCTTTTATCCATTTCATTTCATATTTCTCATCTCCCTTGATGACATTCCTTGTTCTTCCCAACCTTCCTTTTTGCCTCCTCCATATCTATGCTTCGTTCCCTCCATTATTCTATATCTACATATTTATCTATGACCTCGATCTCTTCATCTATCTCCTAGTCTACCTTCACCTCATCCCTTGTTGGATCTCCTTTATTTTGTCCCATTAGCATTCCAGCTTCTCACTCATTAGAGTGCGGTCACTAGTCACATTGTTTATATGTGTGTATACATGTTTGATTCTTCATTTCCATTTCTCTCTTACTTTAATACATGAAATCTTGTCAGGATCCTTGCTTCAATACATCCATTTTTTCCTTCAAAGTCTTTATCTATTAAGCATGGGTCCTCCTTTTGACCCTCTCCAATTACTCCATTCACCCTATCCATCACCTATTCAACCTTTAAACCCTTTACACATTTTTAATCTACTTGACATAATGATCAACCCACCTTTTTTTAGCCTTTAAAGCATGCTCATGTGATTCATTCATAAGGATTGTGTTTATTAAGCTAATCCCACTTTAGATCTATTTTTAGCCTTGTGACTAAACAAACATTATGAACTCTTCTCCTCCTAATGTGCTTAGTTGATATTTTCATTATGACATTTGTCTCTTGATTATATTCTTCACTTTACCATTAGTGTTATTCATTAACTTACCCCATCTACTTTACCTTAAGCGAGATTAAAACAACCATAACCATAAAAATAATAACCATAACCATAGAATTCATGCATATCCACATAACCCTAAGCATAATAACATTCAAACAATGAAATCCCAAATTTTTTTTACATGTTTATAGCAAACTATGTAATATTTTATTTAGGGTGTGAGTAGTTGCATAGAACATACAAAGTTATCAGACTATACACACCTCACCTAAGGCATCTACTAACATTATTTTCCCACCTCAACATTAGACTAATTATTTGGTGACTATATATCTATGTTCAGCCATCCTTATGCTTGATTGCTTCCTAAACTAACATACATAACATTCTCAGTATCAGTAGCCACTAAAAAGTATACTCTATTCTCCTCTTTTGCATTCATCCCCATAGGGTGAGAATCATTTTCCACTATGGGTCTTTCACCCTGCTAGACCATTGCAACCATTACATCCCTTTTCTCCAATTATTTTTCTTGAATTTATGCCACCTATTATTGCATCAATGAACATCCCCTTGGATAGTGAGGGTTCCATCCATAGACAGCTTGATGGTCATGTTCCCCAACCCTACATCTTATATAGTAAATTTTTTACCTTCTTTGTTGCTGAGGAGGTAAGAGTTTAGGCTCAAGATCAAGATATGGCTGCCTTTCCTCTTGATGTTGGTTTAACTATACTTCTATTATTTCTATTACATGTTGTAGTATCTAGTAGATATGTACATTAAACATATTGATTATTTTAGGTCATGGGTGTGGACACTATAAAAATACACACAATTTTCAATGACTAAATGCCTTGATACCCTTGTAAAGAACTCTTAAACCTTCTTAACCCTTAGAAACACCCTATTAACTGAACTAGATCACTATTTTCCTAGTCACATAATACCATTTGAAATTACTATTTAAAATTACTATTCACTATCACTATTCACTATGGGACTCACTTTCACTATTCATGATGACATGGAAAATGGCATGGAATGTGATATGTCAAGTGATATAGAAGGTGATGTGGGAGGTGATATGGTAAGTGATATGACTTATAAGTGATGTGGCTTGATGTGGGACACCATACCCCACTTGGGACCCTTTCCAAAGTTCTTGATGACTTCATTTAAGCATCGTAAGGTCCGCCATTAAAATATGGAAAATCTACCCTCAAAGGACCATTAGTCATGTATTTTATATTAAATTAACCTCCAAAATATTATACCCACCTATTTAAGACAAAGGCCACCCATTTTTGACTTCTTAATCCAAATGGGAATCCCCACCCACCTTATTTTGACTAATTCATCCAGCACATAGAAAATGGTGCCATACCTCTATTAGTCCTCTTTTGATATGAATCTTCACAACATATGCTATAAATTCCCCCACTTTCCTTCACCTAGTGTTAAGTTGGAAAGTGGAAAATTAATATTTTTAGTTATTAACATTTTATTGTAGGTCTTTTTAGGAGCTTATCCACTTGATAAGGAGGTCATCCTCATATTGGAGGAGAAAATATTCAAATCATCAAAGCTCTACCAGAATCACTCTAGGATTTCATCAATAATATCATCAACAACACCATCTCAAAGGCAACCTTGTTTGTTTATTTCATTTCAACCTATTATCTCCTTTGGCCTCTTCTCTCTTGACCTCCATACATTTCACCTTTAACCTATTCTTTTCCCCCTTTTTCACTTCATTTATTTCCCTATCCATATTTACCCACTTGACCCTTTTACCTCTTTGCCATAATTCACCCACTTGACCCCTTTTTTCTTTTGGCCATATTTACCAACTTGACCATTTATTTATTTTACCCTCTTCCCTTTTATATTTTTGATCATTTTTACTACCATCACCTTATTTATAATTTCAATCATTTAAAAACCTCAACCAAACCATATTTCCCTTTTTACTATTTGCCAAACCAAAACCATAATCTTGCCTCAACTAGTCTTTTAGCATTTGATTTATTTAGTCATTTTATTATCAAATCATCCATATTAATAGTATTTAATTTTAGATTTTATATAATTTAATGCAATTATATATTACTTTATCATTTTAATTTAATTATCCAAATAAGGTGGATTGACATCCTCCTGTGAAGCTTTCACTTCTAGGACCTAGCTCATGCTAGGCAATCCACTTTGCTACTTGTCTAATAAAAATATTTTTTAGTGTTTTATTATTATAGGTTATTCCTTCCTAGACAAAGATGAGTATCCACTATAATCTATATCATGTGCATATTTTATACAAGTTTCTCACAACCATTACCCTTATTGATAGTTTTTTCTTTTCATACTTAGAAAAAAGCAAAAAATAGAGAGAAATAGTGGGGGTTCTTGATTGTCTCCACCACTATTACCATTTTTCACAATATTCACCCTTGTGTAGTTCTATACAATATCATAAACCTAAAAAATCAAATGAATACAAAATGTGATATCATTCATAACATAATTCATTAAATAGAAAATTGGACTATTATTCCTTATCAACATGATTATCTATTCTACCAATTTGGAGGATCCTATGACATCATTGATTCCCTTGAATAATATTCCCACTTGAAATGGTCATGTATAATTACCCTTTCATGTGGAGACATCACCCTTGATCTCATTGGTCATCTTGATAAAGTTATTATGCACCATCATGATGTCTTTTTGTTTCCCTTATAATTTGATCCACATATGATGTCTTTGATTCCTTTGTCATCTTGTAGTCCTTATGGGACTGATAGTATTTTACATCATTTGCACCTTTTCCCTAGTTGATGTAATTTTTAATTCATAAATGGGATGATCCAAGTATCATACATTCGAAACTACTACTATTACTAGTGGTGGCAGCTTCCAAATACTTGCCATAGTAGAAACTCCCCTATCTTATCTAGCTATATACTCAGTAACTTGGGCCACGTAAATATCTATTGGTATTGCCTCTTATAAGTGGAACCAAAAGTCATTGGTTACAATGAAATGGGATAGAGGATGAAGATATGGACACCTTTTACCTATAATATATATGCAACTCTTGAGTAAGGCATAGTCCATCTTCTATCACTCTCCACACTACTAATTTTCTACCTCATAGAATATACTTGACCACCAAAGAAATTATTTATAGGCCATCACTTTGTTACTACCCTTAAAACCTATCTCATAGTGATGATGATCTTTTTCCAACAAGACCATGTAGATCCTGATACATGCCCATCTCCTAAAACTTAGTTCATAGAAAAGATGCCATCACTATGCTTATACCCTCACATAATTTTATAAGGTGTAACCTCCTCATGAAGGAACCTCTTATTTGGCTTATCTCTATTATAGGGAATTTGTGGTTCTTAGCCTTTTATTATGAACCTTTTTATCCTATGTTGCTCATCCATATTTTTTCCTCCTAATGTATGTCAGATTATTATGGTGACTATTCATAAATCTACACCATGACCCTTCATCATTACCAAACTATCAACCCCAACCTAACAATTTGGTATATCATATTGGGGAAACCAATTTAAACTCCACCAAATAACTACATTGGGCCTAAAGTTATTTTGGAATTTTTGTCCATATAACTATATAGGTAGTGTCTATTAATCTTAGTGAATTTGGAGTCAGTTCAACTACCCCTTACCAACCCATCCCCACATATTTACATTTCTCCACCTTGATGTTGGCTATTTTGACCTAAACTATGGCACATATTTGTGATAACATTGACTTGGTCCTTTTGACCATATTGACCTATATTTCCATGTTGAATGTTTGAATTTGCACCACCTAGTGTACAACCAAACCTTGTGTGTTTTTCAAGGGAACACTTCATATCTTGGATACCTATGGATAACATCAACCTTATCTAAAAGACTAATAGTGCACCCAACTATAGTTGTAGTCACATGGTACATTGGTCACTTGTCTCTTCGAATTTAACCCTTATTGGTAACTTTCATTTATGTGTGATCTTAGCTACCACACTTCATCACATTTAGATCACATGTTTGTGTCTCTAATGCCCAACTACCTTGTGGCATCACCTAGTGCCTCCCTACCAACCACTTATCAAAACTACACCCAACTCTACCATTCCTCATCAACTCCTAGTTTGAGGGGAAACACCTCCTCCCATACTTGAGGCATCCTAACCTTTGAACAAATGATATATTTTTATTTTTTAGATTGTTAATTCAAATCCATATAATAAAAAATAGAAAATGTAGACATTAAAAAATTTTACTCTTACAATTTTTTATGGTTGAATGCCTTGAGTCCCCTAAAGACCCCCTAAACCATCTTAACCCTTAACCAACCCCTCTTAACCTAACCAAATGACAATTAAAAAGAATTATTTGAATGTACTATTCACTATTACTATTCACCATGAGACCCACCATTACTATTCGTGATGACATGTTAAGTGACATGGAAAGTAACATGAAATGTGATATGGAAAGTGACATGGATTAGAATTGAGGTGGTTTTAAGTGGGACATCATACCCTACTTGGGACCCTCTCCAAGGTACCTACTAACATCATTAAGAAGAAAATGGCCCCTCCTTTGAGGTATGGTGTATTTTTACCTATGTGACCAAAATTCAACATGTGTTTTTATACTCATGCATGGATAATGGTGCCAAAATTCATGGGGCACTTAGCCAAGAGATGAAAGTGTGTGGTATGAATTATTTTCAACCTATACGAACCCATGTGCATGATTCCAACTCCATTTTGGACTCTTTAGTAAGTTTGGATACAAACCAACCAAGTGGGAGACCTATTAGCTAAGTGGTAATCTCACCCCCTTGTCTTTCATGACCACTTATGAGACCACTTAGAAAATGGTGCTAAAATTCATGGGAAAATTATCCAAAAGATTAAAGTGAGTGGTGAAAATTATTTTGGACCCATATAAGCCCATGTGAATGATTCCCATTCCATTTTGGACTCTTTATCAAGTTTTGAGAAAAACCAACCAAATGAGAAACCTATTAGCTAAGTGGTAATCTCACCCCCTTGTTTTTCATGACCACTTATGAGACCACTTAGAAAATGGTGCCACATTTCACTATTCCACTCCTTCGGCATGTTTCTTGATATAATATTCTATAAATATGACCCTCCCCCTTCACCCGTGGTAAAGTTATTTCTTGGTTAAATAATTATTGTTATAGGTTTTTATAATTTTGAGGGAGGCCACTCATCTTGGAGGAGAAAAGTTCAAAGTAATGAAAATCTGCCAAAATTGTTTGAATAAAATCAACATTAACATCTTCATCAACATTCTTCTTTAAGCTTGGAAGGTAACTTTTTTTTATTTATTTCATTTCAATTTCTTATCTCCCTTGGCCTATTATCTCTTGACTCCCAAACCATAACTGCTTGGCCTTATTCTTTTCCATTACCCCCTTTTCCTCTTGACCCTTAACGTCATCTTTCTCTTTATTCCATCTACCCCATTTCTCTCTTTGTTTCATTTACCCTCTTTTACCCCTTTGCCTTGTTGGCCCCCTTATTAACCATTTATACCTCTTTATTTCTTGACCAAAATACACTTTACCATCTAAACCATTTTACAACCCCAAAAAAGTCATTATTTTTACCCTTAACAAGTTACCAAACCAAAACCACAACCTTGTTTTTTGACTAAATTTCAGCATTAGTTACTTTTGTCTAGTCATTATTTTTGCAAAGCATTTAACTTCTTTATTTCAATTTTAGTTATTTCATGTTATTTATTGTTTTTAGTTTAATTTTTTATGTCATTGAATTCAATCACATTTCCTTTATCATTTCGACTTAAATGTTTAAAGCAGGTGGATTGACAACCTTCTATAAAACTTTCGCTTCTAGGATCTAGCTCATGCTAGGCAAGCCACCTATCTACTTGTCTAACAAACAAGTTTTGTGGTAGTGTTTTATTATTTGTGGGTATTATTACGTAGACAAAAAATATTTATGCATAATCTTATAGATTCAATTCATGTACATTCAACAAATATTCTTCTACAAACCTATAACATTATTTATTTCTTTACACACTAAAAAAACAAAAAAAATTAGGTTAAAATAATATGTATGAAACATGTAGTAATGTACATTCCCACAAATATGGTATTTAGTATAAATATGTATTGAAGTCACTATGAATCCATATAGTTTAAACCATTATATATTTGACTAATCTATGTATCTATAGATTAAAGATATGTCCCTTTGAATGTCTTGAGCAATGTTGAGTGACCCATGTAATTTGAATCACTATATAACTTGACCAATCTAAACTAAATCTGATATTTTTAATATTGGCTATTAAAAAAACATGTTGAGTGACCCATGTAGTCTAAATCACTATATATTCAACCGATCTGAGTTGAGTCTAATAATCTGACTAGTAGAGGTGTAAGAACCATGGTGTATCCATCTATGAGAATGGATAGGCATGTTGGATAAGTGTAGGAATAGGAATAGTATGTATGATGTGCCCTTTTATGAAGAGGGATGAGATCTATGATAGATGAGGTTGAGCCAAAAGTGATGATTAGTGGTGTAATTATAGAAGCAAGGTTGGTATAGTTTGAATTATTTAAGAATTGATTTGATTGATTAGATTGAGTTTTTTTTTAGTTGAATGAGATTTTTGATTGGTTAGGATCAAATTGTATGTTTGGATATATAAGAGGTAAAGTGATGTGATTTCCATAGTAGGCAAATGATGTAATAAGATAGTGAGGCTCATGTGATGTTGAAGGTATCATTACTATGATTCATTGGAACAAAATGATTTATAAAATGAAGCTATGGGGTTGAAGTTATAGGCAAAATAGTATTTTAATTTGGATGAAAAAGTTGTTTGATATAAGAAAGTTGGATTGATTCTTGATTCATTTATGCATTGACTAGTTTGAGATTTTGATCTTTGGGTAGGAGATATGCTGAGGAGATGAGCACCTAACATGACATGATTTGAGCATTTAGTAGCTGAGATTGAGGCTTGTGGGGAGATTACCCTAGTAAGTAGCTAAAATGTGTGATTTTTTTACCTATTTAGAAGGTTGTTTTAGACATTTTGGAGCTATTTTAAGAGTCTAGGAAAAATTTTAACTAGTTTTATTTCTCTTATACCTCCTCCAATGCTTCTGTCTAGTGTTTAGTGATGTTTTCTAGGTTTTAGAATTGTTGTTTAGTGTTAGTGTCCTTTTACAGTGTTATTGTCCATTAAGGCTAGTTTTTTGAGTTTATGAGTTGCTTCCTATTATTTTTTAGCTTACCTATTTTCCTTGGCATGGTTGACTAATATAGATGTTACTTCTTGGTGTTTTTTTAGTGTAAGGTATGTATGAGGGAGTTCTATAGAGGCTAGGTCATGGATACCTATGATTGTTACCTTTGTTATGTAATAAGAGAGTTGTGATGGATATGGTAGGGTTGGATCAAGTGTGTGACCTAGGCACTATGTAATGGGGTAGATATCTAATTACTACCTTATGTGAGAGGTAGAATGCAAACACTTATACTTTTTAGCTTCTTACTAGAGAGATTACCATTACTCTTGATGATGTGTACCATATTTTACACTTGATGATTATTAGATAATATGTGACTTTATAGGATGACATGGGTGTGGATGTTATTGATCATGCATCCTTGTACTTAACAAATGTACCCTTAGGCATTCATAGGAGAGGTAGTGATAGTGATGCATTATTGTCTATTATTATATAGTCAAGTGTTATGTGCCTATGGAAGTGGTTGGCCATGTTTTTAGCCTCATTTGTTACTATGGATGAGAGTGGGGTGTCAAATTTCATATAAGATGCATAGGATCATGTGTATTATAGAGATGTATGGTAATGTGTTCTCATGCACTAGGACTATGCTTGACAACTTATGTAGGGATCTTTATCGATTTAATTAGGATGCATTTAATGGTGGTGTGATTGTAGCTACTTTATTACATTATGGGGCTTATAAACACATAGTAGTTGTGCGGCTGATAAGATTGTTGAGGGAGAGGTGAACACCCACACATCCATATGTAGAGTGATAAATAAGTACACTAGCTATCTGATCTCTTAGGATAGATCACTATATATGATTTTTAGACTGGTTGGTGGCTTAAGACATCATATAGGAGTCTTATAGAGGATTCCTTGGGTGGTTTGAGGATGGAGTGTAGTTACAATATATGAGGGTCATTTGTTGGTTACATGATTGATAGTTTAAAGTGTATGATCACTTTCAATATGAGCACATGAATAGATAGTTTGGGGTACCAGAAGATGTTCTCCCTATAGCATGGGTGTGGGTGAGGAGTGTTCATGCACCAATGTGATTAGGAGCTCATGGGAAGCCTCTTGAGGCTGAGTTAGCACCATTACCTTTGTATACAAGAGATGCAGCTATAGAGGCATATACCTCATGGTGGATGAGGCATTGATGGGCTCCATTACCACATATGCCTCTATGCATATATCTATAGATGCAACTATAGATATATACAGAGATAGTGAGACTAAGAGTAAGGGCATGATGCCAATTCATGATTGATTGTATCTTCATATGATGTATATGTTTTGAAAACATTGCTATATATGCACATATTTTTTTGATTTTGTCTCATGCATATTATGTTATGGCATTTAAAATATATTATTATATTCATTGCATATGGTTTTTTTTAGAAGTAGTTGATTTAATATTGATGTTAAGGATGAATATGTATGGTAAAATAAGACTTGGGATATCTGATTTGATTGGTTTGATAAGTGTGATTCTAGGTTTGTATTTTGATTTGTATGTAAGTAAAGAAGCTTATTTGGTTTGTAACTATATATGAGAAAAATATTTGTTGGTTTTTAAATTTAGAATTTGTTATGATAAATTGAGCTAGTTTTAGATTTGTAAATTGTTTGGATAAGCTGAGTAGGTTTTAATGTTGGTAAAATAAGATTTGGTAAGATATAGATTTTTGATATGATAGTTTTTGGCTATGGATAGTTATTGGGAGTTAGGAATGTTAGTTATTAGTATGTTGGGATGTAAGATAAAATGTTATGCATATTACTTCCCTAAGAGTGGTACACGAATACAAAGGCTAACTAGACCTATGGTTACATCATTACCTTGATAATTAAAGTTATGGCCTGATCCTAGTATGAATTTGCATTGTATCACTATATGTTGTATCACTATTTGAATCTTGTGAACTAAACAAGTGCCCATACTACTCATCTTTTGTAGGAATATGCTCTATATTTGATATTGTCTATTATGTATTGACTGCAGTTGAATGTGAAGATTTTGCAAAATATAAATTTATTGGTCTTATAACTAAAACTATATGCTATGAATAAGGCTCATCTATCCATAACCATACACCCTAAGACCTTTATTTTGATGTGTATGACTAAGCCATATATTTAGTTAGAGCTAAAATCTATGATGAGGGTTTATTCAATCTCAACCATAGTGGATTACTATATGAGATAGGACCCATAAAATCTGCCTATAGTGTATATTTCTTGTGAGAATTACTATATGATGTGGGTTCATTTAATCTTAACCATAGTCAATTACCACATGAGATAGGACCCCAAAAATCAATCCATAGTGTATATTTCTCATGAGTAGTACTTTTTTGTGGTGCCTATGAATCTCTTGGATATGTATATGAAACTACACTATATACTCCTCTGACTACATTGTTATATGTAGTTTTTTCTCATTGTATGGGTTTCCAAACCTTCTAAATAGGTGGAATAGGAGATCTCATATGAGGCTCTATCCTAGAAAATGTATTTCTCTCATGATAATTGACCAATGATTCTTGTGAAAGAATGTATTGGGATGACTTAGTCATGGATGAATGAGGTCTATGGTTCCATGGTGGAGATCTCAGTACCCCCTATGCAAATGATATGATGCTATTATCAACACATTTAGTAATGCAATCTTTGAGTCCATAATAATCATTATCCCTATGTCCATAAATATGATGATAGTTGTAAAAGGGTCTATGTTGTCTACCTAAGAGATGTGGATCTCATTTATAAGTAGAAGGTAATGTGATTAATGCCCTATCCAGTAGTGATGCTAATATGATAGATGGGCTATCTTTCTTTGAATCAAATTATAGTGGTGCCTTACTACTATTCTATGTAGTGCATACTATAAGTTGTGCTTTGGAGACTAGCTCTCTATTCTTAATTGGTTACATTTTAGTTATGGTCTCTCATATTTTTTAGGACATGGTGGATGCTAGATGTTAGGATCTATAGATACTACAATGAAGTCTATAGTAGTCTAATCAATTGAATCTACCTCAATCAATAATGATTTCTTTTCCAATGCTAAAATTGTGTAGCATAAGTGCCTAAAAGAGGACTTTGTATAATATAGTAAATGATCAAGGAGAGTTTGGAAAAGACCCTTAATAAAGATATGATGAATCTCTAAATCTTCTAGTTTGTATATCAATCTTAACATGTGATTCTTGAATTATAAGATATAATCACTAACTACTAGTTTTGAAGTATTCTGATGTAAAGTTACAAGTTTCTCATATGTGACACAAGGGCTCATGTTTGTTATGTAATGTCTAAGAAATACCTCATAAAAATCATCATATGTGTGAAAGGATCCAATGGGGAGTAGATGAAAGAATTAATTATGTGCTTCCCCCACTAACTACTATCAGAATAACTTTAGTAGAATAAAAGGACTCACATGAGATGATAAAGACTTCCAAAAGGCCTAAAGGTGTATGAATAGATATCTAGTTCGATAGAAGGGAGGCAATGATGGTATCTAGAAATGAATAGAAAATGAATATTTTATGAATGTCTTTGGAATTTGGTTACCATGTAGATCATTAGTATCCATCCATGAATTATAAGCCTTATTTTCCAAGGTAAGGAGATGTACTTGGTGTTGTAATTTACCAATTTCATGCAGCAAAGAGAGAATCTCCTGGGATGGTACATTGGCATCTTGAAGTGGTTTATTTAATCTATGAATTTGATTTTTATTTTTAACCATGGGAATGCTACATTTATCCATTGGATCATAAAGAGGGGCTGTGCTCAATTGAACCTTTGGAGTAATGGTAACTTGGACCTTGATAGAGGGATGTGGGCTACCATTCTCCTTAGGTGAAGAGTGAGAACTAATTTCTAATATAGTGAGGGGTGGCTTGGGAGATTCATTGGTATCTTTATGCTTTAGTTTACCATAATCTAATTGAGTAGAATATGTGCTATTAGAATGAACATGTGAATTATTTGAAATAAAATCTTGCATAGAAGTAAAAACAACATTTCGAAGGGCATTATGCTTGAGAGGAGTAAGAGAAGACTTATAAAAAAGAGATGAATATTCTTCTTCACTATGTGAATAATAATCATCATTGTTCCATGCATTATCATCATTAGAATATTGTTCATAATCACTCTCATTTTTTAATTCATTTGCATGTTCACTAGCATACTCATTATCACTTTTAGTGCAACTAGGGAGAGGTGTAAGAGAAGAATTTAATTCTTTTCTAATATGTAATAAAGTGTCATTTGAAATTGGAATATCATGTGAATGTATGTTATCCATGTATGGAGTACTTGCATTAGTTTCATGAGAAATAAGAGAAACATATTTATCATTTAGACATTCTTTTGACAAAGTAGAGTCATGAACATTAGATGTGTTATTTGAATAATGAATTGGTAATTTGATTTTATTGCATTTATATTGTTGTAATTTGAACATAGTAGTAGAAAAAGAGAGAGAGAGATTAGGTTCATATGGACGAAAATTATCACCAATAAGAGATTCACATGGAAGTGCTTGACTAATTTATTCATTTGGTGCATTGTGCATAGTAGAATAAGGTGAAAAGTACTTTTCCCATTTATCAAAATTATTTTCTTTAGAAGAAGGAATAAAATAGATGGGTTAGAGAGAATAAGATGCATCTATTTCTGCTTAACTATCACCATTATGTATATCATCATAGACCTCATTACAATAATAGTAATTATCTTTATTGTAAATGAAATTATTTTCCACATTTTTATCTAATATGCAATTTTGAAAATTTGTCCATTCATTGTCATAATTATGAGAAAAATTGAGAAATTGATCTATGGGATGAGAGGGAAGAAGTGCCTTAGTGGCCATTTTATTTATTTCACTAAAGATAGTATTGAAAAGTACTATTACGAAAATAAATGCAAAAATAACTATGAACATAAAAATTTAGAAAATATTTTTGACAAAGTAAACAATTTAAAAAAATTTCAAACTATTTTTCTAAAATTTCTAAGGGAAGAAAACGTGAGGTTTGAGGACCTAGTTTGGAAATATAGGATTTCGAGCTAGGATTTTAGAATTTTTCAAAATTATGCCAATAATTTAAATTCTAAAAAATAGTTCTAAATAGAATAAATATAAAAAAAAAAATTACACAAAATTTTGAAATTTAAAATTAAAGTTTTTTACAAGAAAACTACTAAGATTGAAATTTTGAAATTATTTTTGACCAAGTAAACAAGTTACAAAAATTCTAAAATATTTTTCTAAAATTTGCATGGAAGGCTTGGGGTTTGTGGACCTAGTTTGGAAATCTAGTGTTTTGAGCTAGGGTTTTCGAATTTTGAAAATTATCTAATAATTTTAAATTATAAAAATAAATTTGAATAGGATTAATACACAAAAATTTATAAAAGATTAGAATTTTTAAATTAACTTTTTTGAATGAAATATGAAGGAAAAACTCTAAGGGTACCTAGGGTTTTAAGCTTGTTCAAAGAAAGTTAGGTTTACCAAATGTTTTATTATTTTTTGGAAACTATTGTTTAGTTTCTAAATAATAATGGGTCTAGAAGAAGGGAATAATATAATTCAATATGGTAAAATATAGATTTTTAACATGTAAATTATATGAGGAAAAGAAATAAACTTATCTAAAAATAGGCTAAGATGGATGATTCGGGAGCTAGAAATTGAGATGCACAATTGGGACACTATTTAGAATATAGATCTAGCCATCATTATATGACTGGATAAGAGCAATGAAAGTGGATAGGAGTGGAATTGGTGTTATAGTTCAACTTTATTTTACTATCATAAGAGTTTGATCTTTATGGATTTTGTTCATTATGTCAATGTGAGCTTGTGTACCAAAATTTAGAGGTTAGAACCCGATATTAATCTACACACATGTAAAAAAAATGCATCGAAAGTAAAAGATGGAAAAACTAGATTAGGGGAAGAATGATTGCATGATCTAGAACCCTTATTATCCTTATCACTACTTACATTAATCCTTAATCTAAGGTGTCAAATCAAATGTATTTCTCCATTAGGGAACATGCATAATCATTATGTATGATAGATGTAAGGATTACATTCACCTAGACCCTTCCTTGATCAAGCATGCAAGTCTATGTGTGATACAGAATGTTGAGCTATAATATTGATTAATTTTTATTAAGTCTAATGTGCCAAAGTAGTAATTTCTAGATATAAAATTCCTTGTGATGTCCTTTATATAGGAGACTCATTATTTCAGATTTAAGATATTTATTTGCATTTGGTCAACATGAGAAAACTTAAGGATGAAGCTAATAAAATGGGTAATACTCAACTACAAAAAGAAACTGAACAGTAGAACTCAAAATGGCCTTGGAAAAGAGCACTAAAAAGGGACACCAGTGGCACTAGTGCTATAGTCTAACCCTAACACTCCTATCCTATAGTCTTGGGACCTAGGTGAAAGGAGAGAGGAGGAAAAACTTGGCTTGGCTAAGATGGAATGATTATTTGAAAGGCTTGGGATGATTGGGAATAAGAAAAATGTGACTCAAAAATAAAACAAGACCAAGATGATAAAAAAACAAAAAATATGGCTAAATGTGAAGAAATCTCATATTATCCAGTTAGAGTCTCCTATGAAAGGACTGTGAAAAGACAAGATATGTGTGGTTGCTTGACCAATCTAAGGTGGATACATAGGATTGCTAGCCTGAGGAGCTATTTCATCATGTGTGAACTCATAAGAAGAGATGCATGGGATCATGAACCCATTGGGAGAGGTGGAGAAGGTTGTATACTAAAAACCCTTATAATTTTTTTGAGCATTAGGTCCCTTAGGGATATGAACAATAATTGAGACCTCAAGTGCCCTTAAACCCTGACAAAACCTTAAATGTGACCTAAATGGAGTAACAAGGATTTCAAATACTTAAAACATATTTTTATACCATCCAAATCACTTGTATGACCTTATTAGATCTCTCACACATTTGAATAAGTTAAATTTTAGCATATGTGAGCTGATTTTGTACATGATAGGGCTTGGAAATTTTCTTTTTGTGTATATGTGTAGGGTTTTCAACTCAAAAAAACTTCTTAATCAGTTAAGGAAGGTATCTAAGAAAAGAATGAAGTTTTTTCATCATGTTTTTAACATTTAAGAGGCTCCTAATGTCCTAATGTATGTTATAATTTTCAAAACATATTTGGGAGTATCTATTACTACCAATGCAAAGTCTTCAAGATTATGAAACAAAGATAGAAACCATTCTCACCTATTAAAGTTATTTTAAACTTAAAGACATGAATATCTCTTATCATCCCTTGTCAATCAAGTGTAATATAGGATCTAAAAAGTGGCTTCCAATCATGGAATAGAGGTTTTATGACCTAATGTAGGATGTACATGGAACTACACATTGTGAGAGGTGTCTATAAGACACAAAATCAAGTTTTTGTAGCAAGATATATTGTGAATGTGAGTCACTATTGTCAACAAGTACAAATTTAATGTTATGAAGAATGATTTTAGAGAGAGATATCGGGTGTAGAAGCTTTTTAATCCTTACAAATGTCAATAAGGTGGTTTGTAACTATACTCAAGAGGCATATATGTATCTCTTTGAGGAAGAGTTATGATCAAGGAAAAATCTAAAATTTCATGAAGCTTCCTATGACACCGTTGGGAAGAGATACTCTAACATATATCTAAGAGTACTAAGAAGGAATATGACACCACATTACTTGTAATATTGGTGTTATTATTTCTTTGTTTTGTAACTAATCTAATCATGATGGGAATCTCATGAATTTATATTTTGATCCTAATCTTATCTATGTTTCTAATTCATCTATAGATGAATCCTTAAGAGGCATTTAATATATCCTTAAATTGGTAATGGATAATCCCTACAAAAATTAAGACTGGTAATTTTCTACTAAAATCAATTCCTACTAAAAATTATTATATTCATCTTGCATAGAGTGATCTAGAATGGATTTTTTATGAATGATTTGTGATGGTGATTTTAGTTCCTTGCATTTATATTTCTCTTCCATTCCTCTATGTGAGTTTGTATTCCTTTCATAGGTCATATGAAATTTGACACATTATTTATTGAGTTTGACAATTGATATGTCATTATTGTCTACTATCAGTTCCTCTTAATTGATAATCTTAGACCCTTGTAATTGACATAACCTTTATATTAAAACATTAATGTGATATGGAATATCTTGGATTAATATAATCAAATTGTAACCTATTTATTAATAGTTCAAATCTTGTCAAGTAGAGGTCATCATGTTTTTTGCTTCAGCTCCATGTTTTATTAAAAAAATTAGCCTTATTTATATCCCTTTTCCATGCAAATCAATAGTGTATTTGTTATTATAGGTTTTTTACTTGGGCGTTTTCCAATAATATAGATGTTTAGTATAATTATAGGTCACCCACAACCTAAGACTAATCTCATTATACAGCTCAAGTGAGAAGGCTTGAAGACACCCTCTCAAGGGTGCAATTTCGAGCTATAATAGTGAATATATAATAAGAGGGGATTTTAAAACATTTTTTTAATTGTTTGTAACCTATTCCTCCAAGGTATTTATAAATTGAAGGATTTATTTAATTATATACCTAGTATGATTTAGATTTTCAAGTTGAGTAGTCACCAAATGGCATGTAAGCATGGTTTGAGTAATAATAGGTATTGAAATCAATAATTATGTTGAAAACATTGGTAGTTCCATGATAGATTTATCAATTTTAGCTTTGGGAACTAAATATTTTATCACATAATTCGTTATTTAATTTTAATTAGGTAGATTTATGGGTGTGGGACTAGTTGTAGTACTTTTTAAATATTCAACATTACTAGGTAAGGTATCCTTAGTTTTTTGATGTTTGCATATTTCATCTCTTGTAACATATAAAATGCATCCATTAAACTCTTATTATTATCAAGATGTGTAATTAATGATTGTTTAACTTACATTTGGAATCATATTTTTTCACTAATATTTGCCATTGCTTTACAAATGAAATTTTTAATTTTTCCAACAAAGTAAAAAAATATAGAAAATTTAGAAAACTATAATTTTTCCTAGGGTTTTGTTGTTTCATAAATTAGTTCACCAAATGTTTAACCCTATAATTATCTATGTGATCTTATTTTTATACCTAGATTTGATTAAATGGGCATATAGAAATGAAATGGCACAAGGGTGATAATCAAATCTATAATAGGCCAATTAGATGTTAAACTCAAATATAGGCATATGTTGAATTCATAAAGCCAAGATTGTCTAAATATGAAAAGTAAAATAATGCTAGATATGAAAATGATAAATAGGTAGTTTACCTAGTTTTTTCTAATGCTAATGTAGTTGTGAATCTAGAACATGTAGGCAAAAGGCTAGAAGATAGTTCTAGAATAGTTATCAGATTCTAGATCTGACACTTCTAGAGCTTAGGATACTAACATCAACCTTAAACAATTGTCTTAATTTTATTATATAGGTTAGAAAAAAGTTTCATATATAAAATGCATACTAAAAATGGATATGACCACCTGGATGATTTTTGGTTTGACTTGGCCTTCCCTCTAGTGTATTCAAATCTAGGTCATGGACTACAATTCCTTATGAAATGATAAAACCCTAGTTCTCCTAATTCATTGTGACCTTTGGGAAAATGGGATAAAGGGTACATATTTTTGAGCCTCAAACTCAAAACTATGTATTAGGTACTTCTTACATATCTAATACTCTAAAAAAGGGCCTCAGACTCATGTAGTTCTCTCTTACATGTTTTCTTGTGTTTGAATCATACAATATGTAGAAAGTAAGTATAACAATGACCTATATTATAACATGTAAAATTGGGCTCTTGGGATTTTATTTTAACACCTAAAACCTATAGATGTGTTGTGCCTATGACTATTATGGAAATAAGTAAGCTTTATTCAATAGAATTATCAATATAGTGTTCTTCATAAGTTGCCTTAGTTTGTTTGGTTTTTTGTTACATATTCTTTAGGTTAGGAATGAATTAGGGTTAATATTATATTTATATAAATCCCTTTATATGATTAACTAAAATTAAATAACTTAGGTTGACTAGTAAAATATGTTTCATTTGAAAATTAGATGACTTTAAGGTGTTGGACACTTATGTCATGTCTAGACACTAATGTCAATGTTGGTATTTGTCTTAGAAATTAGTGTCAATAGAGCAAAAAAATAGTTAGAGGATAAAAACTTGTAGAGATGGAATATTTGTACATTTTAATAATTTTTGTCAAGAGATAAGGCCTAAGTCATCAACATAAGATTGGTCAGACTAAGAGATATAGGCTAAGGGGCACAAGCTAGAGCATCTGCAATACTTGCAAAAGAGAGAAAGGTATATAGTTTATATGAATAACTAATATCTAAGTTTTTCCAAGTGTATAATAATAAAATTCTATATAATCCATAAATATCATCTAAAACTCTCAAATAATATTAAATATTTTAGTGAGATTTAAGATCCTAATATCTATTAATGGCTATTAAGGGTTTCCTAAAATCAAGGTATAATATTATTTAGTTAGTAAATTTTTTAATCCCATGTATAAAATGAAATAAACTTATATTTAGGATGTGGTATTAAGTTTTACCTAATCTTTGAGCCACTGGATGCCCTAAAAAACCAAAAATACAAAAGAAGTCTATTGTCCAAGTTTAGAACAAAAATATTTTTTATTTTTAATATTTCATTTTAAATTTGATATGAAATAAAATAGGATGAAAAATATTTGGTGATGGTAGGAGTTAAGAATTACCCACCCTCATTCCATTACATGCCCCTAAAAAGATAGATAATTCAGAGGTTCTAAGACCTTAAAATTCCTTATCTAAAAGGCTAATGATTTAATGTAAGGTCATTATCTTTGTTTAATAATTGAAAACATTAATTTAAACACCCATTACTTGTATTATATATTTTTTTACTATTTAATATAAATATCTACATTATAATAAAAAATTAGTCTTAAAATCTAACTTCAACTTTATAAAAACCAAATCAAAAATTAAAATAACAGTTGACTACATCTATAACCATGGATAGATACATAGATAAAACATCATTAAAGATTTGAAATCATAACTACTAAGTTATTTCAATCACCTTCTTCTAGATTCATCACCACAATGTTGACATGGCCAATTCTTCACTAAACACACTAAGTCCACTCAATTACCATGTTCCCTATACATATGTGGTGTTCATCACTAAAAAATACATATCTCAATGAATTTAAGCCACCACCACCTTTGTACCCCACCACACATGCCTCTAAATTTAAACTATACCCCTTCATATAATACATAAATTCTCCTATGGTATTAAAAGTAACATGAGCCTTTAAATTTGTACAATCACCATATTCTTCACTTAATGTCACCTCCTTTTTCATATTAAAACATAGTTACATTGGTCCTTTTATATCCAACCCATTTTTTTAGTTGTGCACCCATATGACCACAGGGTATGTTCATGGGATGAAATCTTTAGTTAGTTTAATTAAGTAAAAACCCCTTAAATATAAGGGCATGACACAATTTAGGATTGCAATAAAAATTATAAAGAAACTAGTAGTGATTTACATAAAAATATGTAAATCAAATTGATATTTAAAAAACAATAATAAAATTAAAAAACATTATATCGACACTCAAATAAAATCTAAAATTGATATATAAATTATTTCCCTTAAAGTAAAGGGTTGTTTTAAAGGCTTATAATTTGATAATTTCATAACTATATTTTTGTAAATCTAAAAATAAATACATAAAATATATAATTTTTTTGATGAAAAATAAAATATAAAAAAAGTAAATTGGGTATATATATATTTAATATACAAAAAAATTAAAAGAGTGAAATATGTTTCTTAGACCCATAAGTGTACATAGAAAGTAAATAAATTTCCATAGGTATTATTAAAACATATATAATTAAACTTCTAAAATAACTCATAGTATATACCAATGATTATTAATTGATTTTAAAAAAAATAAGATTACATTTTGTTTTCCATTTTACATATAAATACATATTCCCAATAATGTCTTCAAATGTAGTAAGGTGTAAATACACATAAAACATATAATAATAATTATATAAAATATTATTATAAATAAATTATAATATTTTTAAAGGATCAAAAATATATAAAATAATTATTAAATATTGGAATTAATTAAATAAAAAATCAAAAAAATCCCAAAAGCTCCATATCACATCCCACAAGGTTGAGGTGAAGAGGGGATCTCATCCTATTTTATATCATCATTGGGTTCCTAATATAGGCACTTCTAAGTTAATTAATCCCAATTATGGTAATGAATATTACCAAAAAATAAACTAAAATGATATACAATCTAGATGACTCCTCTAGTCAAAACCTATTCATGTTAGCCACGGGTCACTTTCAACAGTCATACAAAAACCATATATCCAAATCAAGTGGATAAAGAATTCAAAATAAAATACAACATAATTTACAAATAATTTAAATAACCTTAATAATATTTGTTAAGGTTTTAAAACATACAAAGAAGAGTTCTCACTTCAAACTTCTAACGTGTGTGAGAAGGAAGACTTGGGGATAATAACTCACCCATTTCCAAACACTTGCCAAATTTAGAAATGAATACTCTGGGATAATTACTATAATTTTACCAAATAACTATTAAAATAAGAGGACTTTAGGATAATAACTTATGATGAATCCACATACTAGCTAAGTAAAATATCAATAGGCATAAAACTTAGAAATTCCATGAAATAAATATTCTCTAATTATTCTCATTGAATGAATAAAACATTACATAAGAGTCTTTAAATATATCTAAATTAAAAATTGGAGTTTACATGCATAATTACAAAAACTAAATACATCAATAGCTATCTTAAGCTAACTATCCAATGTTATATTTAGTGATTGCCATTTTTATTAACTTTCATCTTCTAGCGAGCATTTCAACCACTATTTTTCATATGTTTTACATGAAAACTCAAGTGGGTATAAAAATACCCACATTTCATTTATACACTAATGGATTATATTTAGCTCAATTTCATGTCTAGTTATAAAGATATACAACTTGTAATATTTTATGATTCCCCTAAAAAAATAAAATGCAATTTTTAGGACCCTTAAATGATTAATTATGGCACCATAAATATATGAAAATGACTGCAATTTCTTAGTGGATGATTGGATAGCATTTTTCCCTTTTATACCCTTTTTTGGTGCAAATGATATCTAAAACTGATTTACAGATCAAATGTTTTGGCCTTCGAAAGTTTGATATCTACATCATTCTCCTTTATTTGAAAATAACATAACTCCTACGAGTTTCCTTGATTAAAACCTTGACATTTATTATTGTAAAAATTTTCTAGCTCCTATTCTAAAATATAAATGTTTTATTCCTTTTATAATCCTTCCTACTATACCAAATACATGTTATAGTTTCCTTATCTTGTACTCACTATTTTCTTATCCATAACCTTCATTATCTTTTCTTTCTTATTCATTGGTGCCTATTGCATCCAGTACACTTCATCATATTCATCCCCTTCCTCATATTATCCATGAAAATCATATAAATCTAAATCATTAAATACTAGAGATATATTAAAATTTTGTGGTAGATTCACCTAATAGAATTGTCACAAATTTTCCTGATAATTTGGCATTAACCATTTTTCTTGTACTTTAACTTATTTTATGTCCATTTTAGAAGTAATTTTTACCTAAAATATATGATCAAAAAATACAATTATTAAAATACTTTTGACATTATTGTTACATTTTTCATTTCTTTATACTTTTCATTACTTTCATGTATATTTTTTCTTACTTCTTCTTGAAACTATTGTATGTTCTCCACAGATTTTTATACATCATCACTAACTCACTCTACAACTGGTAACTACAACAAATTTGAAATGCATAGTATTCATTCCACAAACAATCTAAAGTGATGGTTTTAGTATTTATTGTGTCACTAGACTATTATACACAAACTTGTATTATGGTAAAGCTAAGTCTCATTAGATGGGTTTTCCTTGAACTACACATCTCAATAAATTTCCCAAGCTCTTATTTATTACTTTTGTCTATCCATTTATTTATGGATGGTATGCACTAATAAATTTTATGTTATTTCCTATACTATTACATATACTCATTAAAAATTTACTCAGATATTTTATATCCCTACATGATGTAATGCTTTTTGAAATACCATGCAATCTTATCACATCCTTAAAAATAGTTATGAAACTCTAGTGGCATCATTAGTTTTATTACATGAAATAAAATGAACAACATTATAAAACCTATGTAAAATTAAAAAAAAAATAATTACTTCCTATGTATTTATAAACCCCAAGACAAAATCCATACTAAAATTTGTCCATGGTTCACAATGATCATTTCATTAAATTTGGACATATTCTAATCCATATTGAAAACCAAAAAGATGATAATTGGATTTTTATAGTGCCAATAATTTCAAATATTAGAATCTAATTTCACTAATATCAAATTACAATTTTGAGTTAATTGGAGTTACATATCATAATTTATTGATTCCAATTTTTTTTTTTTTTTTTTTTTGAAATTCAATTTATTAAACAACTAATATATATTATTCCAGTATATTGAAATAATTCAATTTTTAAAAAAATAAATGGTTAAGTAATATTTATTTTTGATGCAATTTATTTAAAATCAAAGAAAATATCCTCTCCCAATTGGAAGATGAGCTTAGATAATTTTTCAACTGAAAAGGTTCTTTGATAATTCTCCCCAAATTTAATGAAGCTAGAAAAATCATTATTTTAGAGAGGCTAATCAAGCTAAAAATATGATAGCCAATCTAGGTGAGCATGCACGTAAAAAAAGTGAATGCATGATATTTAAAATAATGATAAAAAATAGTATACTTTGGTAGCCTCATTGATAATAATAACCATTTTAATCAAGATAATATTAACTCTCAAGCATGATTAGGAAGGTTTGATAGCAATGACAAGAGAGTGTTTAATCTTTCCCATGATCATAAAGGTTTTATGGCAATGTGATAAAAGAGAGTATTAAATATATTATGCTTATATAGGATGGAAATGATAAAAGGAAGTATTTACTCTCCCACACTTAGAGGATGTAAATAATATCAAGTATTTATGATGTCAGTATTCCATTCTCTATTAAATTCTTTATCTTCATTAATTAAAAAATAATTAAGCTCCATTAAATCCAAAAAATGTCACTCCTGCTTCATGGTTATAAATATGTCATATCTTCCTCATTTCTATCCTCATGCCTTACCATATTTCACATATATCTACAATAATTTTGTTGGTTATATCATCTTCAAAATATTGATTTATCAAGCACTGACACTCTCTAGAGTAACAGTCAACCCACCCTTCATGAAAAATAAGTTGAGCCATAACCTAATCACTAATATTTTCCCAATTCTAAAATAATTTAACAATCTCTAATTAATTTTGAGCCAAGTGATGGGAGAAAAATAAACTTTGCGTGGCACCAAAGAATTGAAGGTGATTTGAGAGTTATACTAACCTAATAAAAAGGTAAAAGAAGTCCCACTGAGATATGGAAGGTGGATACATAATTACTTGTAGATATCCTTAAACACTAATTTTGGATCTAAGAGCCTCAAAATGAAATATGAACATGACACATCATCCTCAATTCTCTTTCACCTTCAATCCATTGAGGCTAAGCTATAAAAATCATTGAGATGACATTCCAAGTTTAAGACTTTTGATGTCAAGCGTATAGTTCATGTTAATCATAATTTCTCAACCTTAGCTTAATATAGAACCTTTTTAGGTGCACTTTCTATGGTTATAATTTATACAAGGAAAGATGATAAGAAAAAGAAACATGCTACCCTTCTTGACAGACATTTATGGATGATTGAGTATGATGGTCACCCTCTAGGTCTATCTTCAATCCAAAACATTATCTCTAGCCATCAAATTAAAATGGATAAGATTATCAAGAAGTAAAACATGTGTGTTATATTTTATCAATAAGTTATTTATATTATCATCAGTAAGGACACACTAGGTGAATTCTAATCTCACATGAAGTCATTCCTAGACTGATATGATGTAATTATGTCTGTAAAAGAATAGAAAAGTTGAATAATCTTATATATGTAATCTTTTAGTTAATTATTCTATTGTATAATTTGTTATATCTTCCTCCTGGATAGTAAATTCATCATATATACTCTATATTTAATTTATAAGTTATTAATGTATTTATATGGGTGATTGTCCTAATAGAATCATGTAACCATATCAAAAAAAAATTATCGTGACGTGTAGAATGGGAATGTGCCCATTCTAAAGAAGTCTATAATAATATACTAGCATATTAGCTTCATAAGTGATAATATTCTTCTATTGTGTACTGTTAATGCGAAATAATACTATTGTAGATTTATCTATATTATTTGTATTTAATGCATTGATATTCATAATATTCACTATTGGTATTTATATATTTTTTCAATTATTAAATTTGTGTTCATAATTCTCCATAGTATGGGGCATGGATGTGATCATGCTAATTTTTTGAGATGATGCCATTTTTGGAGTCACGTTCACATTATTCTCAGTATTTGAATTAACCATCTTGTCTATCTAAAAAAAAATTATGACACTCCATTGATTTATTTATATTTTAATTTTTCACATGTAAGGTGTTATGATTAATCAATGATTCACTTGGTGGTTCCCGTTACTTTGATTTGATTCATGGATATTCCTACTAAGGGATTTATAGGAAGAAAAATCACCCATTTTATTTAGGTGTTTGGCATTGGATTTAATGGCATCTTTAGTTGACTCACCTATCTTAGTTTTATTTACCCAATGTGATTTGCATGAATAAAGACTACTAGTCCATGAATTATAATTTATTCATTTTTAACTTATGCATATATATTGTACAAGATTCCATTTACTAGTTTTCAACTCGAGGTTTCATTTTTCCCTTATGTTTTTTCCATCACATCATTTATTATTGTTTATTAAATATTAATATTATTATTTTGTGTATAATGGGCACATTATACACATTAGATAATAGTTTTATTAACTAATAATCTAATATCCTTCACTTGTATACAATCTACATGTTCCCATTTTTGACGATGTTCTTGTTGTGACCATCACATCTATTTTTTTAGATAGGGGACCTCTGTGAGGATTTTTTTTTGTTTTTTGTTTTTACCCTTTATCGAAACTATTTTCAACCTCAACCAATTTCAATATCTGAGGCATCTATCATATTTCACTTTTTATGTTTATTTTATTGTAGTTATGATAAAGCCCCATTTGTTTATATTTAAATGTCTTTCATGGGATATTTATTTTGAAGAGATGAGTCTTGTCATGATTTTTAAAAGTTTTTTTTTCTTCATAAAAAATATAGAAGATAGGTAGGTCTTGAATTCCTAGTCCTAAATTCCATTTGGTCCCTCTTTAAATGCTAATTTTGATAGGTATGTAACCCTCCATTCATAGGTCTCAGAGATGTCAGAGTGTTAAGATACCTGATTGAATTAGATATATCCATGTGTACTCATGCACACATATTTGTCATAAGTTTTAAATTATTATGATACCTAATCAAATCAAAGATCACAATGTGTAATTGCACACTAAAATATATTAGAGCCCTAAGTAGTCTGATCCAATCAGATATCACCATGTGTACCCATACACCCAGATTTGTTAGAGTATCAAGAGGCCTAATCTAGTCAAATATCATCATGTGTACATTCATAAACCTAAATAATTGTACAACTAGGATATCCCTGATATGTTATACCCTTAAAAATGTAATACACATGGGAAATTTATGTATTCATGTCCATGGGATGTCATGAAGTTTAATATATTTTCATAAATATATATATGAATGTGTGATGCCATATATTATTCAATATATTAAACTAGGATATCCCATAAATTATTCAATGAAGTTTTTATCATGTGTAATTTTTCCTTTTATATGATAAAAACTTCATTAAATAATCCAAATAACATTGTAAATGGATATTAGTTAGAGTGATGCAACCTAATAAAAATAATACTTGTGGATCTCATTGAACATATATTTTGGTAAGAAATTACTGCATGGCACATAAATGAGATACAATCCCATTCTCAATCTAGAAATATTATGATCAATTAATAAGATTATATGAAATGAGAATAGTTATGTGGATGACCATTCCTAATGAACATTCTATGATTCATTTTATTTATAAATGCTATGATTTAAACTTCATCACAACAGTCAAATTTAGTTTATTTTGGGTCAATTTAAATTTCATCAAAGCATATCAAGATGATAGAGGAAATTTGAGTTATATTTTATATTAAGGCTAGAATTTTAAAATATGTCACTAAAAATTGAGTGGAAATACTATCGTATTAAATATATATTAATTACTCAACTTAATATCATGAAAAAGTTATTTATATGTACAAAAAATAATTGCCTTTGTTTATATATAAACAAACAATTCTAACTATCAACTATAAAATTAATCAAATTACATATAAATTATAAAATTAGTCAATAATATTTTATAAATTATACCAATAACTTTTGTACTTGAAAATAATTCCATCTCTCATTACAAAATTTAACCAAATATTATTGGGTTTGTATACATAACTTGTAGTAAATACAAATTATGTAATACTAGTAATATAATATAATCAATGCAACTAATTATTATTTCCTATGTTTCTAAAGAGAGAAACATATTTTGGTGTCGCCTCACATTATCTCACCATGTACATAATTGTGTGAATATTTTCCTATTAGAATGTACTATGATATAAAATTATGAGCTTAGAGGCAATACAAAGAAAATAGATTATTATTTTTTAAACAAAGAATTTTCTCACCTATGAATAATATGTTGTCTTTCCCATAAAAATGCATGTAATTTTATGGAACATTTTCTATGTTTTGAATGTATACTAGCACAATATTTGTTGTCTTTGATCTAATAATTCTATCTCTAATTTCGCACTATGATATCCCACATGTAAAAACAAAATATTTTTTTTTAGTAATTTAAAGCTTTGAATTAAATAAAATTATACTCTCAAGTTTAAGTACCTCAAATAAAATCCAATATCAAAATATTTATTTACAATCTTCAATAAGTCATGGATAAATGTACAACTAAAGTATTGGTAACATGAATAAGAAAATTTTGAGTGTTTGGTCAGTGATTTGAATTTAGTGGTCCTTGTAACCCCAACTATCACTCCTTATAATACCAATATCTACAAAATCCTTCCAAGTGGAACAATAATATCTAAAATAGTCAACCAATATAATAATTCTTTCTAAATAATTGGCTAATTACTAATATTTTATTCTAATAAAGTTATTGACATAATTGTGATAGTTTATTTTGAACATTTAATATTATAATAGAATTTAAATATTTAATTATTTATGATAAATTCATTGTTTCAAAAATATGTGGGTAAAATATCATAATAACAAAATTTTTGCGGAAAATTTCATTTTTTTAAAAAGTACATGTTTATCAAAAAATCATGATTAATCAGAAAAACATAAAACCTTAATATAAAAATGATATAAAAGTACCCAAAACTCTTTTTATTTAAATTTAAAGTATATTTAATAATAATAATTGATATATTAACCAAATATAAATTAAAACATTTAATGTAAATTGAATAATTCTCACAAAAAAGATTTTATATAAGTAGTGTAAGCTCATTTTCATTTACTTCATAGCTCAACACTTATCATAGATAAATTTAGATCTTATTTAAAGATGTTTTTTTCATCATCTGTATCTCAAATACAGGGTAATTATGTAAACAATGTTTCCATAAGCTATTTTCAAGTTCTAAACCCTTTTTTAAGAAAAGAAACCTTCATTGGAACCATAGAATTTTCTTTAGGTACACCTTTGTTTGGTGGGTTGATTGAAATATTGATTATAAAATAAAAAATAATCTTAGGTTAATTATAAATCATGTCTAAATTCTTAATAAATATTTCTTTATTTTTTTCAAAATACTCAAAACACCAACAAAATAAAGGACATGCATCCACTTTAGCAATTAGCAATAGTTTCATTGAAATTTTTTGTACATAGATATAAGTATTAGACATAAACCATAATTATAATTGAAACTATAAGGAAGCAACCATTATAAACTTTTTAAAATATCCTCTTGGCTATATATTCTTTTTGTTGACTTAGAATGTTTTTGAGTTAACAATCCTTCTATGTTGAGAAACAAATTGTTTTTTGAAGGAACTAAAGACTAATAATTTTGAGATTCATTTTTGTATTCAACTTATTTTTAATATTATTATAGTAATATTTTATTTAATGTTTTACCTACACTATTAATAATTTACATAGATTGTACATCATCTGTAGTCAAACCTGTACAATAATTTAAAACTATAATTATTTAAATCTTGTCAAACATAATCAAACCAACTGTATTGGGACTCGTCAAAAAGTTTTTAATAATTTATTATGAATTTAATAATAATTAATACATGTTTACAAGTTAAGTATGAATATTTGGTGTATGATATGATGTAGTTGATGTGTTTACAAAAAAAAATCATGTTCTACTAAAGATCATATTATCAGTTATATGTGACCTTTAACTATTTACTTATCTCCTCTTCAGTTTAAGTTGAGTCTTCATTTAATTTGTCATCTACATTCATAATTATTTGTAATGGATTAAGAATTTATACCAAAATGAAACATACATGTTTAGAATGGGTGTACATCAACAACTTAAAAATTACATAGATAACTATAATAATTAAAATTGGGGGACATACAATTTTAGAAAAAATACAATGTTATATATACTTCAATAGCTAGTGTTATATTATGTATTTAAAACTTACAATATGAGGGATTAAATTCAACTATATAAATAATTTAATGTGTAACTATGAAAATTTTAGGATATAATTATCAAACCATTTACATACATAGGGTGTCATGATATATTTGTATTATTGTTTAATCATCATCTATTACTTTGGATTTTTTCATATGCATATCTGTGAAATCATATTTAAAGTTATGAATAATTGCATCATATTTTTTCCACCATAAAGTACCAAAAACTAGGATGAGTGTATGATTAAAATTGATAACATGTGATCCCAAAAACTAATGGATATCTCATACTTAAAAGGGAACTTTGATAAGACAATCTCAATATCAGTTGGCCTCAAAATGTCCAATGGATTGGTGTCTGATTAGTCAATTTATATTATCAAGTATTCATCAAACCTATCATTTAAATCGTAGACACCATAAACTCTAAATACAACCAATAGTCCCTCAAAGCCACCTTCCTTACTCAAAATCTTGTAACATCCTTAAAACAATTCATTGTTTTCTTTAATATTTTCCTTGTAGATTCATAAAAATATATGAAACAAGTAAGCTTTAAGAACTAGAATAATAAATATGCACACACAATTCATTGAAATAAACCCAATGTAGGAGATTATATCTATAATATCACTTTGTGTGACATCGATGATATCATTGAAAAAATCTATAATAACCACTTCTAGACTAAGAGAAATATGTTATAGTGATCCCAATGTTTTTCCTAATATAAAAGGAAAAACACACTGATAGGTGAAATCATTAGCATCTTACTCCATTTTAAATAATTTTTAGTAACTGATGTTACATATAGTTCAAGGAGGTTGATTGAATCCTTTGATATTTGTAGACACCGAAATCGTGTCGACTCCCCTGGTCACTCCCCGTCTTATTCTTCTTCGCCTCTTTAACCCTTGTCGATCACTTGTTCCACCAACCTTGACCCTGGCAGCATGTAACAATGAGCAGAGAACTAAAAGCTAGACTCTGTCCTCATTGTGCATCTGCCGATGACGGTCTTTACCCAGCAGATGTCACCGACGTCGGTCACTTATCGGCCGACGTCGGCAATCCTGTCGACGTCGGTCACCATCCCGTTATCCGTTATCAGTTACCATTCGGTTCTCGATCGGTTTCCTGAAATGATTATCGAACCGTCTCTCAAAACCATCCCCGGGCCTTAATCTCCCCTCCCCGATCAGTCAATCTGGCTCCCATTTTTCTGACATCTACAGGCTCTCCAGCATCCAAACTCTAGCGTCCAAACTCCAGCATCCATCAACTCCAGCGTTCGTTCTTCCGGCACTGCACAGGCAACTTCGACTATGGCTTTTATCACGGCTTTTGACAGGTAAGTATTTTCTGTGTTTACTTTCATTTTCCTCTTGATTATTCTTTGTGCGCTATTTCTGCCATCCCAAAGCTTTAAACCCCCAGACTCGACTAAAAACCCCATCCCGACTCTGTCTAAAATCTTGTCCCGACCCTATCAAGACCTTCTGCAACTCGCCCAAACTCTGTCCAGAACCTGCCCCTACCGACGCCGATCACTACCCCGACCGACGACGGCACCTTAACCGACGTCGGCACCTTCCCAGACCGACGCCGGCACCACAGAGACCGACGCCGGCGACTGTGCAGAACAGTGCTGCATATCAGGTACGCATTTTATTTTCTATCATTTATTTCTATCATTTCATCTTTTATTATCTACTTTCATCCAATATTACACTTTTTATCAGTGGGTTGATATCCTTCTAGGGAGTCTTCGTACTTTCGGGATCGGGCGTCCGCCTGACAACCCACCATATCTTTGACTAACATCTTTTCGTGTTTTAGTCTCTTTTTCGCAGGTGTCATTCCTCCACAGCCAAAGAGGAGAATCTTTCAACGTCTGATTTCGGTGCGCTCAACTTTATCAGGTACTTCTAGCCTTAACCTTTTATTTCAGTTTCTTATTTCTTCTTTGAATGTAGAAAGCAATTTTGCATAGAAACATTCTGGCACGCCCGGTGGGACCCTAGGTCCTCCTTGGGTTCTTTCTTTCTTTCGTTCATTTAGGCGCATTAGGTTTCTTACTTTTTGCCTCCTTTCGTCTCTTCTTTAACGACATCATAAGCAGAACTAAAACGAACATTTCTTTCTTGCACTTCTAGACTAGCTAAACTCATATTCTTCAACTCTTTCTCCATTCATCTTCATACGAACAAACATTTCAACTTGGACATTAAAACACTTTGCATTCATTTCTATTTGCCTGCATCTCTTAGACCACACATAGTAATTAAACCGCATATTGAATTAATCTAGATCACTTCATGTTACACGACCAAACCACCTGCACAAAACAAACATTTTAACTTACCTGAGACAAGGCCCGACTGGGATTTCATCCCCCAGTGGATACCTTACCCGTCCTGGTGACCCTACTTGGATTTCATCACCAAGGGGGAAGCCCACTCCATTCTCTGGCGGAGTATAATCTCTAGGCGAGGTATATCTTGGCTAAGCGAAACTAGCTAACCACTAGAATCGTGAAGTGAGGGGAGCTTGCTCCTTAGCACCAGGCCACGTACCAGACCCTAACACAGACTTCTTGAGCACCATAACAAAACCCGAAACCTTCCATAGACTGCTTCTTCTAGGACCCGACTCACAAAGCCAATTTTCCTCTACACACATTCTAAGGCATAAGCCACTATAATCCTAATAATTTACTTCTAGGGTTTTAGGATCTGCTTGTGTCTTCATCTTTATGGTTCTTATCTGCTTGTTTGAGCTTGTGAGGACGTTCTTCCTTGCCTTGAATGGTTCTGACTCGTAGCCAAGCCAAGGCTCTAGTCGATCACGCGAGGCATCATCCTCTTCCGTCTACCCCACCTACAACCAACCCTATAATGGAGTTCAACTCAGAAACTGAAAGAACTCCTACCAGACCATCTCCGACCCAAATGCCTATTATCCCAGAAGGGGACCAAGATTTCGCATGATTCTTGGACCTCAATACCGCAGCCTTGCAATACTATCTCACGAATAGTCGAACGCGAGACTCCTCGGGCAATCCAATCTATGGAATGCCGACTTCTCTCCTTGAAACTGCGGCCGTATCAACGGCATCCGTAGTCTAACCCTTAGATACCCAGGCTATTACCTCAAACAATGACCAACCTCTTACCAACCATCCAAGTGTGGCTTCTCCTTCCATCGTTGGGCCCACTTTCACCGGGGTTTTGGCCCCCAATCAATCTCAACCCACTCAACCACTTTCTACCCCCTTTCAAAACTTGGTCGTCTCCATTCCGCCTACCCTTACTCCTATCAACACTAGGGTGGCTACCCATCCATTGGCCCATGTTACCTCTAGTCAACCTCCCATAACCACATCAAACCTAGCCATGTCTTCTATCCAACCATCCTTAGTCACTTCTTCTGTCCCTACAACTAGTCATCCATACGTTGTGCCCTTATTGGTACAACCGACTACGTCGTATACCTCTTCCAGCCTCTTTCAAGCGCCTTACAATCTAGGAGGTGCTCCACCTGCCAATCCATCAGTAGATATTATCAAGATGCTGATGGATAAAATGTCCAACCTAGAGACCTCCGTTATCGGCTCGCACAACACTCTCTCGTATGAACAAATTTGTAACGAGCCCATCCATCCTTCCGTCCCCATCAGACCATATCCCAGCCAGTGGGAACTTCCTAAGTTTTCTCGTTTCCAGAGCAAGGAAGACCCACAACAACATTTACGGGCATTCAGACATGCCTGCTACCTCATCGCCCATGATGATGCGTTACTCTTACGCACGTTTCCCATGTCTCTCTCAGGTGCTGCACTTGACTGGTACAGCTCTCTTCCCAGCCATTCCATCCTCACATTCACTCAGCTGGCCCAGCTCTTCCTTGATCATTTCTCCATCAATATCACCAAGAAGGTCTCCATCACAGACCTCTATTCTATCTGCTAGTTTGAGGATGAATCCATTGCTAATTTCATCACTCGGTGGAGGGGCCTTATCAATCAACTTTCATTTTCCTTACCCCAGCCTGAGCTTATTGAACTTTTCCCTCAAGCCTGCGCTAAACATATTTCTTCTACCTTGAGGGTTCAAACCTTCTGCACTTTTGACGAAGCCTTCACAATGGCTCGTAAACTTGAGTTACGTGCCATTGAGGAGAATAAAGTCAAGTTGCGGAGTAAGAATCCCAACTCCAAAACCAATGACCCCTCTTCTAAGCCTTCCTCGTCCAATTCTAAATCTAAAACTTCAGCAAATGCTGTGGTTGTTAGATCTTCTTCCTCTTCGCCTTCAACTAATCAATCTGAACCATCCACGTCTATGAGCGCCACTCGTCAATTTCAGCAGAGATACATACAGCGACAGTTTACTCCACTTGGAGAATCATACGCGTCTGTGCTGGAAAAACTCATCAAACAAGGGGCCATCAATCTCCCTCAGATCCGACCTCCACCACAATTTGATCCCTCACGCGCCATCCCTGCATGGTATAGGGAAAATGACTTCTGTAACTACCACCGTGTTAAAGGTCATGACATGGGTAACTGTAAAACCCTTAAAAACATATTCCAAGACATGTTGGAAAAGGGTGACCTCATCCTCGACAATCCTAATGCCCCTCTTAATCAGGGTATCGATATTTTCAAACAACCGTTTCCTAATCATCCACCAACCCAAAACAACGTCCAGACCTTGACTGACAATACCCATGAACATAATATTCGAACAGTCAATACGGTCTCGCCCCTCATTTCTAACCAACCCCAAGAGGTGAGTTCATCCATCAGTCCATCACATGTGGACGAACCTCTTTCTTCGGCTAGTTCTCCCTCAACTTCTCTCATTTTAGAGGACGCCTCGACCTTACCAGCACCGCCAATTTCACCATCTTCCTTCTTGCTTCCCATGGAGGACCCAACATTTCCTACTCCTCGACCACAAGTGGAGGGCACTATCATCCCTGC
Organism: Torreya grandis; assembly: GCA_037957365.1. NCBI lineage: Eukaryota > Viridiplantae > Streptophyta > Pinopsida > Cupressales > Taxaceae > Torreya > Torreya grandis. Next base: position 173,519 of record JARHVA010001867.1, on the reverse strand, counting down.
CCTTTACCCGCTTGAGGAGCTTCATTCTCCAGTTTCTTCTCCACCCAGGGAAGAACCTATCTCTCCTTCGTCTCCAACCAAACATGAACCTGTCACAACTTCACCATGCTTTGGACCTGAGACTCCTACTACATTCATCTCACCTTCAGTCCCACAACCGTCGACATCTTCTCAAGAGCCCAAACTTCATCCCGCATCTTCTCAGCCATTTTCCCGACTAGTGGAGAGACTCGAACTTCTCCCTTCTAGGAAAGTGGAACATCAGGGATTATGGGACCGTCTCACAACTCTTCAACAAGCCCAGGCCCTCTCATCTCATGCTGCTAATCCTCCCATGGCGGAACCTCCTAAGACTATCAACAAAAATCCGATCTCCACTTCCAAACCGTCTACATCTTCATCAACTTCATCAAAACCAAAACCCTCATCTACTCCACCTAAACCTATCAAATCGCTTGGCGTTCGCCCTGTCTCCAACCTCACTCATCCACAAGTGAAAGTGGACTTAACCCAGGCTTCAACTAATAGTAATCTTCAACTTAAATCACAAAATACTGCCAAACCACAGAGGCGAACGCCTCCTCTTTCTTCACCATTGCCCTCCATTTTGGGCCCGCATCCTTCAACCCTAACCAGAGTCCTTCCTGCTCCAACCTTTAATCAAAACCAATTGCCTCCTTTGCTTCCTTTACCTACCGCTAGCCTACCCTCTCCCAAAAGGGTGATACCTCTCACGAAGAGTGTACCGTCTCAACCTGTCATCGCACCATCAACCCGAAAGGTGGTATGAAAACCCCCTCCAACTTCGCCCAAGCAAAAGTCACCGACATTGCATACATCGATGAGCACGGATCCTTTAGTGGGTTCATACTCTTTAATATTGCAACGACTTTTGCAAACTTCTAGCATAACTCTTCCACCCATCAAGCCCTTTCAACCTCTCGGGTCTAAACCCTCCTGGTTTGACGACACGAAGATTTGTTTATATCATCGTACACCAGGACATGACACTGAGACTTGCTGTGCCCTCAAGGCTGTCATTCACCGTTATCTGGAGAAAGACACTCTTCTCTTTGAGGATAGTTTCGACCACCCCCTGACTCCTCATAAACCTTCCACCTCTTCAAATCCATCCACATCTCATCAACCAGTTACAACCCCTTCATCATCTTCACCTCCCATCTTTGAAATCAATGACATTCACATCACCACTAGGTCACAGAAGGACAAGGCGAAAGAAAAAGCCGTCATTCCTTGGACCTACCCTTTTGTCAATCCACCTCAACCGCCTAAGCCTAAGATTTCTATCCTTGGCGCGCCTCAACCCTCCTCTTCTTCTTCTTCTTCTGGACCAATCCACGACTCCATGTTGAAACAGCTTCACCAAACGCCTGTGAAGATGTCCCTCTACGATCTTATCCAAACCTCGCCCCAACATCGTCAGGCCCTCATCCAAGCCCTACAGGCAGCAGAGGTCCAACCCAAGGATCCCCAACCACTTGCTGCCCTTGTCCACTCCTTAGCCCCTATTGCCTCCATAACATTCAGCGATTCTGAGATTCCCACATCCAACACGGAAGATCAGGACGCCACCCTCTTCATCACTGCCTACATCGATCGGACATGCATTAAATGCGTTATGATCGACAGGGGCGCTAGCATCAACATCATCTCCACCCATGCCTTTGATCAGTTGGCTCTTCCCAAGAATTGCGTCTCCAAAACTGATGCGATCTTGTGCTCTTTCAATGACACTACTGCCACGACCATTGGCACAGTCATCCTTCATATCCGCGTTGGTCCACGCACAGTCCCGGAGCTCTTCTACATCATCGAAGGAGAGTTCTAATACAACATCTTGTTGGGCTAACCTTGGATCCGCACCATGTCCTGTGTCCCCTCCACCCTGCACCGTTGTGTGAAGTTTGAACATGACAGACAAGTCCATACCATTCCTGCTGACCCTTCACCTTTCAAAACATGCAACACCACCTACCGTCCAAACGATGTCCTCATTCCTATCAAGCCATCAACCTCAGTACCGCCTCCATCTGCAGAAGCTTCGACCAGTTCACAACAGCCAATCGCCCTTACACCTCCCCTTCAAGCGACAACCACAGACCCCATGGAAGATGTCTTCCAAAAACTTTCATTGAGAGAATATCACTTGCTAGCTTTAGACATGTTCCAAACTCCACAAGAGTATGGACGCCTTCATCACAGCTCCACCTACGACCATCGGATCGGGATGATCATACCCTATGGTCCCCCTCACCTCCACACCAACCTCGTCTATGGAGGGCTTAATCAAGCTCCTCTTGACGGTAATCCTCTTTCTTCACCTCAACCTTTCACATCAGATTTCTCGTTTCTTGGCAACCCCGCCTTTGCACACACTTACCTTTACAGGTGTGCATGGAAGGGTTTTGGTTTCGGACGCTATGAGCAGGGCTCCTATCAGCCTATCCAACCGCTCAATGATGACGACGCCAAGAAACGGTATGGTCTGGGATATCACGACCCCACTCAAGACCCTGTAGACCTTTATCCTAAACTAATCCCTGACCAATCTCCTCCACACTCGCTTATTTCACCACCTTCACCTACGGAGTCAGTGGTTTCCATTCCTAGTTTTTTTTTCCATAAACACCATCTGCCTAGACCCCTTGACTTATCAGCTCAATGGGGTGTCCAAATCTCTCCCTCTCATTCTTCCCAGCATGATTGAAGATGAGTCGGCAACCATCCACACTATTCATTGCGTTGACGATGACGCCATTCTTTCTTACATGGGTGCTAATGATTCTTTTATCTAGCGCTCCCTCCCTTCTGAGACCCAGGTTATGTTAAATGAATCAACCATTGACATCAACCTTCCTTCTTCTGATGTTCCTCATGTCTTAAAGATTGCCCAATCTTTAGACGCTCAGGAGCAGCTTGACTATACCCATTTCCTCTCCGACCATAGCAAGGCCTTTGCCTGGACTTACAGTGATATGCCTGGCATTGACCCCACCATCGTTACCCATAACATTGTCACCAAACCAGAGGCTAAGCCTGTCAGGCAAAAGCTTTGAAAGATGCATCCTCGCGTTGCCCTCCTTGTTAAAGAGGAGCTTCAGTGCCTCCTTTCTATCTCCTTCATCCAGCCCATCGACTATCCACAGTGGGTCTCTAACATCGTCCCAGTCACCAAGGCAATTGGGGGGATTCGGATCTGCACAAACTATCGCGACCTCAACCTAGCCTGTCCCAAAGATGACTTTCCTCTTCCTAACATCGACCAGCTTGTTGATCTTACAGCCGGCCATGAGATGTTATCTCTTATGGATGGGTTTTCAGGATACAATCAAATCCTGATCGCTCCAGAAGATTAGCACAAGACTACTTTCATCACCCCATGGGGGACTTTCTGCTATCAAGTCATGCCTTTCGGCTTGAAAAATGCAGGCGCCACTTATCAGCGTGCCATGACCTACATTTTCCATGATCTCCTCCACAAAATCATGGAGGACTATGTGGATGACCTTCTCGGCAAATCCAAATTTCGCCGTGACCATCTGACCATTCTCAACATCATCTTTTCTCATCTTCTTCAGTACCATGTCCGTCTTAACCCCAAGAAATGTGTTTTTGGGGTCCTCTCTGGCAAGCTTCTTGGCTTCATTGTTTCCTTCCGTGGCATCGAGATAGATCCCGCCAAGATTTGTGCTATTCTCAAAATGCCTCCCCCGACCAATCTCAAGCAGCTTCGCAGTTTGCAAGGCAAGCTCCAGTCCATTCGTCGCTTCATCTCACAGCTTTCTGACCGCTGCCAACCTTTTCATCATCTCCTTAAGAAGGACATCATTTTTACATGGGATAAGGACTGTCAAGAGGCTTTTGAAGCCTTAAAACGCTATCTGGTCTCTCCACCAGTCCTCATTCCACCTAAAGACGACCAACCCTTCTACCTTTATATCTCAGCCACTCACCATTCGTTAGGTGCCATGATCGTGCACCGAGACGAGCATCACCATGAGCAAGCCATCTATTACATCAGCCGAACACTGGTCGACTATGAAACTTAGTACACCCATATCGAGAAACTCTGTTTGGCATTAGTCTTTGCTGCTACTAAGCTTCGCCACTATCTTCTTAGTCACAAAACCTTTGTCATCACCCACACCGACCCTCTCAAGTATATGCACTCCAAGCCATATCAGAATCAACGTATGGCTCGGTGGCTCATGCTGCTTGCTGAGTTCGATCTCAAATTCATCCAGCAGAAATCTATCAAGGGGAAAACCATCGCTGATCAACTAGCAGATGCCCCTCTTCCTGACAATCAACCTTCGTAGTGTGAATTCCCTGATGAGTCTATCGCTGCGCTTTCCTCCGATGACACCACCTATCAGATGACTATGTTCTTTGACGGTTCCAAATGTCAACTAGGTGGAGGTGCTGGGGTTATTCTCATTCCATTCGAAGGAGAGCCCATGCCTCTGTCTTTTAAGCTCGACTTCGATTGTACCAATAATATGGCCGAATACGAGGCCTTAATTTTGGGACTTCAGACCGCCCTCTCTCTCAGCATCAAGTCCATCAACATCTTCGACAACTCGCAGCTCGTCGTCAATCAGGTCAACGGTTCATACCTTTGTAAAAATGAAATTTTGCAAAGGTACAAAAACCGTGCTGACTTTCTCCTTGCATCTTTCGACCATTTCCTCCTACAGACTGTTCCTCGATCCATGAATAAGTTTGCTGACACTATGGCTTCTCTCGCTTCCCATATCCCATCTTCCTCATCTGCATCCAGACTTTTTGTCACAGTGCGTCGTGTGCCATTGCCTTCGTATATCTCTCCTCACATTCATCATGTCAACACTATAGACCCTAGTCCACAAGACGCTTGGTATAAGCAACTTGTGGACTTCTTATCTTTTTCTGTCATTCCTCCCAACCTCTCTAGTAATGCACGATGAGCTTTTATCAAGCGTACTGCTCGCTATACCATGCTAGGGGGTCTTCTCTATAAGCGAGGCTTCGACGGCCTCCTTCTTCGCTGTCTCACCTCCACTGAAGCATCTCAAGCCATTCAACAAGTCCACGATGGGATTTGTGGTAGACATTTCAGTGGAAATTCGGTTGCCAAGCGCATCCTTCGTTTGGGCTATTATTGGCCTTCCCTTCATCAAGACTGTAGCGACTATGTTTGGCGTTGCATTAAGTGTCAGCAGCACTCTAACTTGCTTCATCTCCCCAGTCACGCCTTACAAATTGCTCAAGATTTCTGGCCTTTTTCTTAATGGGGTTTAGATCTCATCGGTGAGATTAATCCTCATTCGTCTCTTCGTCATCAATCCATCATCACAGCCACTGAATATTTCACCAAGTAGGTGGAATCCATTCCTCTCGTTTCCACAAAAGCCGACAAGATCATCGACTTCATCAACACCCCATCATCTGTCGTTTCGGTGTCCCTCATAAAATCATCACCGATAACGGCAAGTCCTTTAAAAACAAAACTGTCCAAAAGCTATGCGACTCCTTCGGCATCAAACTTAGTTTCTCTTCGCCTTACTACCCTCAAGAAAATGGGCAGGCCGAGGCTTCCAACAAAATTCTCACCAAAATTCTCATAAAAGTGGTCAGTGACACAGGCAGGGATTGGCACATTCACATTCCCTTCGCTTTGTGGGCCTACCGCACTAGCATCCGAACCTCTATGGGTGCTACCCCTTTTTCTCTCGTGTACAGAACAGAGGCTGTCTTACCTCTTAAAGTACAGATCCCGTCTCTCTGCATTTCTCTACATGATATCCTTTCCAACGATGACTTTCATTAAGATTGCTTAGCTCAACTTGAGTTACTTGACGAATGCCGTCTTGCTGCCCTTAATCATCTCCATGTCTATCAACGTCGCATCAAACACACCTATGACAAAAATCTGTGAGAACAAGATTTCAACATCGGAGACCTCGTCCTCAAGGAGAATCAACATGTGACCAATATGGAGCGAAGTAAACGAGGCAAGTTTGCTCCTAATTGGCTCGGACCTTTTATTATCACGCACAAGTATGGATTAGGGACTTACCGTCTGTCTTCTCTTGATGGACGCCCAGAACCTGAGCCTCTTAATGCGTTGCATCTACGACCGTTCTATTGCTAGTCGAGTACTCGTCCACTTGACACTTAATTTGAGCTCATCCCTTGAGCAATCCCCGTCCTCTTAGTCCTAGCTCCTTTCAACCCTATTCCTCTTAACAATTCCTATAACCCTTTTATGCGGTATGGATGCTTTGTCCTCATAAAAGGGAGTCCTTGACCTTCTATAATCTTGTCCATGACTCACATTTCTATAAAAACAAATCAAGATGTCAAAACATATCCATGGTCACTATATCAATATCAAAATCAAACAAACAGACTGCTCCCTCGAAGGACAGCTGTACTATCATTACTGTAATAAATAGACTGCTCCCTCGAAGGACAGCTATTCAAAAGCCTTTTTATTAAACAAAAATCTAGACCACTCCCTCGAAGGATGGCTATGACTAATCTGGCAATAAACAGCATTATTTTAGAAGCTTCCCGCATTGATCAGCTTCACAACCTGACCACCAAACAAATGACATCTCTATGCAGGCTTCCTGCATTGATCAGTCTGCGCCTAAAAAAAAAAAAAAAAAAAAAAATTGAACGAGTCACGGACTTGGCTTGTAGTTGTCTCAGGGTCTCCTATAAAAAGGGGCAAAGTTATCTTTGCTCTTAAAATGGGTTACCCTTCTTCCTCCTCCTATCACCCGCTCAAGGGACTTCGAGCTCACTTTAATGTCTAAGTGATTCGATTATCGCTCTAACATAACCACGGTCAACGACGTCACGCATGAATAGGGCTCTTGGTTCTCATAACCCCTATCTATGCTATCTTTTTGGTCCTTGTCAATGAAAGAGCAATATGCTTTTCACTTCTTCTACACTTTGGTCACATTCACCTTCATCACTTGTCAATCGACTCAACTCAACTCTCTTTTCAAACCATCAACCTGACCTAGCCTATTCACCCCAGTTTCTATGGACACTAATACACATGGAAACTATCGACCTGCCACAATTTATGTTCAGCATAAACCAATACTTGCTGAAGCATAAATAGACCTCAATTCATTTTTAGCATACATCCATCACGAATATGGAATATTGCTAGGGATGAAAAACCCCTCAACCAATGTTGCAGAATACACCATTTGGAAAAGGCTGCAACATCTTTTTTTTTTCCTCATCATTTCATCCAATCATTGACCAATCTATCAACCATTTTAACCACCTATCTACCACTCGAATGCCCTGTCTGAACTACATTGGTCTGAGGCCCTGTCACCAGGGCTATGTAGGCAGCACTCAGATGACATGACTATTTTCTGAGGTTAGCTCGACCATTCTCGTTTGTTCGTCTCTTTGATGGACAAACCTTCTTTCCTTCTTTTAACCATAATCCTGTCCTTAACCATGACCCATTTTATCCCTTTGACCCTCCCTCCCTTCCAAGGATAACTACATTGGCCTGAGGCCCTATCACCAGGGCTATGTAGGCAACACTCAGTTGACATGGGGTCTTTTGGGGTTAGCTCAGCCACATCCTTTCATCCATTCCTCCCCTCGACCACCAACCATTGGAGATCATGCCTATCTCTGCTGACCTTGACCACTTCCAAGACATTATTGCCTTGGTTGTTTTTGCATGTATGCTACCTCATGACTGGTTAGCAGAATTGTGTGCAGACCTTTTTGAACCCTCACAAGTATAGGATCACAAACCGGTTGATCCGCACTACTTATGGCTTTTTCGTGTTTCTAAGAGCACTTCCTGAGCCCGGGATACCTAGAACACGATGACCCATTTGGAGCTTTAGCTTAGATTGAGTGACCCGATCAGCAGACGACTAAATGCTGGGGCCCGGTTATTTCAATTTTGGCACTCCTCAACCCTTGACCTGTGACACTTTTGACCTGACCATCTCGTGCAGTGGTATGCGCGCAATCATGACTTTTGCAGCATTCACCCTCACCCCTTTTTCATCCACTCTTTGTCAAATCAGCACCCGATTCTCGGTTCCCTTCCCTTGACTCCTGTTTTAAGGGGGAATACCTCATCCATAATCGGGGCAACCTCTCTTTTTCCTATTTTGTCTTGCAGTTCATTCGAACAACCAACAAGACTAAATCAACCTTATCCCTCACCTGGGGCAATCACTCCTATTTTTGTCTTGCAGTTCGTCAGAACAACCAACAAGACAAAAAGGGGCAAATGTAGACACCGAAATCGTGTCGACTCCCCTGGTCACTCCCCGTCTTATTCTTCTTCACCTCTTTAACCCTTGTCGATCACTTGTTCCACCAACCTTGACCCTGGCAGCATGTAACAATGAGCAGAGAACTAAAAGCTAGACTCTGTCCTCATTGTGCATCTGCCAACGATGGTCTTTACTCGGCCGATGTCGCCAACGTCGGTCACTTATCGGCCGACGTCGGCAATCCTACCGATGTCGGTCACCATCCCGTTATCCGTTATCAGTTACCATTCGGTTCCCAATCGGTTTCTTGAAATGGTTATCGAACCATCTCTCAAAACCGTCCCCAGGCCTTAATCTCCCCTCCCCGATCAGTCAATTTGGCTCCCATTTTTCTGACATCTACAGGCTCTCCAGCATCCAAACTCCAGCATCCATCAACTCCAGCGTTCGTTCTTTCGGCACTGCACAGGCAACTTCGACTATGGCTTTTATCACGGCTTCTGACAGGTAAGTATTTTCTGTGTTTACTTTCATTTTCCTCTTGATTATTCTTTATGCGCTATTTCTGCCATCTCAAAGCTTTAAACCCCCAGACTCGACCAAAAACCCCGTCCTGACTCTGTCTAAAATCTTGTCCCGACCCTGTCAAGACCTTCTGCAACTCACCCAAACTCTGTCCAGAACCTGCCCCTACCGATGCCGGTCACTACCCTGACCGACGACGGCACCTTAACCGACGTTGGCACCTTCCCAGACCGACGCCGGCACCACAGAGACCGATGCCGGCGACTGTGCAGAACAGTGCTGCATATCAGGTACGCATTTTATTTTCTGTCATTTATTTCTATCATTTCATCTTTTATTATCTACTTTCGTCCAATATTACGCTTTTTATCAGTGGGTTGATATCCTTCTAGGGAGTCTTCATACTTTTGGGATCGGGCATCCGCCTGACAACCCACCATATCTTTGACTAACATCTTTCCATGTTTTAGTCTCTTTTTCGCAGGTGTCATTCCTCCACAGCCAAAGAGGAGAATCTTTCAACATCTGATTTCGGTGCGCTCAACTTTATCAGGTACTTCTAGCCTTAACCTTTTATTTCAGTTTCTTATTTCTTCTTTGAATGTAGAAATCAATTTTGCATAACATTCTTGAATACCTCATCCATAATCGGGGCAACCTATCTTTTTCCTATTTTGTCTTGTAGTTCATTCGAACAACCAACAAGATGAAATCAACCTTATCCCTCACTTGGGGCAATCACTCCTATTTTTGTCTTGCAATTCGTCAGAACAACCAACAAGATAAAAAGGGGCAAATGTAGACACCGAAATCGTGTCGACTCCCCTGGTCACTCCCTGTCTTATTCTTCTTCGCCTCTTTAACCCTTGTCGATCACTTGTTCCACCAACCTTGACCCTGGTAGCATGTAACAATGAGCAGAGAACTAAAAGCTAGACTCTGTCCTCATTGTGCATCTACCGACGATGGTCTTTACCCGGCCGATGTCGCCGACGTCGGTCACTTATCGGCCGACGTCGGCAATCCTGCCGACGTCGGTCACCATCCCGTTATCCGTTATCAGTTACCATTCGGTTCCCAATCGGTTTCCCAAAATGGTTATCGAACCGTCTCTCAAAACCGTCCCCGGACCTTAATCTCCCCTCCCCGATCAGTCAATCTGGCTCCCATTTTTCTGACATCTACAGGCTCTCCAGCATCCAAACTCCAGCATCCATCAACTCTAGCGTTCGTTCTTCTAGCACTGCACAGGCAACTTCGACTATGGCTTTTATCACGGCTTCTGACAGGTAAGTATTTTCTGTGTTTACTTTCATTTTCCTCTTGATTATTCTTTGTGCGCTATTTCTGCCATCCCGAAGCTTTAAACCCCCAGACTCGACCAAGAACCCCGTCCCGACTCTGTCTAAAATCTTGTCCCGACCCTGTCAAGACCTTCTGCAACTCGCCCAAACTCTGTCCAGAACCTGCCCCTACCGACGCCGGTCACTACCCCGACTGATGACGGCACCTTAACCGACGTCGGCACCTTCCCAGACCGACGCCGGCACCAAAGAGACCGACGCCGGTGACTGTGCAGAACAGTGCTGCATATCAGGTATGCATTTTATTTTTTGTCATTTATTTCTGTCATTTCATCTTTTATTATCTTCTTTCATCCAATATTATGCTTTTTATCAGTGGGTTGATATCCTTCTAGGGAGTCTTCGTACTTTCGAGATCGGGCGTCCGCCTGACAACCCACCATATCTTTGACTAACATCTTTCCTTGTTTTAGTCTCTTTTTCGCAGTTGTCATTCCTCCACAGCCAAAGAGGAGAATCTTTCAACGTCTGATTTTGATGTGCTTAACTTTATCAGGTACTTCTATCCTTAACCTTTTATTTCAATTTTTTATTTCTTCTTTGAATGTAGAAAGCAATTTTGCATAGAAACATTCTTGAATACCTCATCCATAATCGGGGCAGCCTATCTTTTTCCTATTTTGTCTTACAGTTCATTCGAACAACCAACAAGACTAAATCAACCTTATCCCTCACCTGGGGCAATCACTCCTATTTTTGTCTTGCAGTTCGTCAAAACAACCAACAAGACAAAAAGGGGCAAATGTAGACACCGAAATCATGTCGACTCCCCTGGTCACTCCCCGTCTTATTCTTCTTCACCTCTTTAACCCTTTTCGATCACTTGTTCCACCAACCCTGACCCTGGTAGCATGTAACAATGAGCAGAGAACTAAAAGCTAGACTCTATCCTCATTGTGCATCTGCCGACGACGGTCTTTACCCGGCTAATGTCACCGACATCGGTCACTTATCGACCGACATCGGCAATCCTGCCGACGTCGGTCACCATCCCGTTATCCGTTATCAGTTACCATTCGGTTCCTGATCGGTTTCCCAAAACGGTTATCGAACCGTCTCTCAAAACCGTCCCCAGGCCTTAATCTCCCCTCCTCGATCAGTCAATCTGGCTCCCATTTTTCTGACATCTACAGGCTCTCCAGCATCCAAACTCCAGCGTCCAAACTCCAGCATCCATCAACTCCAGCGTTCGTTCTTCCGGCACTGCACAAGTAACTTCGACTATGGCTTTTATCACGGCTTCTGACAGGTAAGAATTTTCTGTGTTTACTTTCATTTTCCTCTTGATTATTCTTTGTGCGCTATTTCTACCATCCCGAAGCTTTAAACCCCCAGACTCGACCAAAAACCCCGTCCCGACTCTGTCTAAAATCTTGTCCCGACCCTGTCAAGACCTTCTGCAACTCACCCAAACTCTGTCCAGAACCTACCCCTACCGACGCCGGTCACTACCCCGACCGACGACGGCACCTTAACCGACGTCGGCACCTTCCCAGATCGACGCCGGCACCACAGAGACTGACGCCGGTGATTGTGCAGAACAGTGCTGCATATCAGGTACGCATTTTATTTTCTGTCATTTATTTCTATCATTTCATCTTTTATTATCTACTTTCATCCAATATTACACTTTTTATCAGTGGGTTGATATCCTTTTAGGGTGTCTTCGTACTTCCGGGATCGGGCGTTCGCCTGACAACCCACCATATCTTTGACTAACATCTTTCCGTGTTTTAGTCTCTTTTTCACAGGTGTCATTCCTCCACAGCCAAAGAGGAGAATCTTCCAACGTCTGATTTCAGTGCGCTCAACTTTATCAGGTACTTCTAGCCTTAACCTTTTATTTCAGTTTCTTATTTCTTCTTTGAATGTAGAAAGCAATTTTGCATAGAAACAATATTCTCTTTTTATCTTCTATCTTTTACTTATATCCCTTCCCCTATTTGATTTTTTACTTTTCTCTTTGCATTTTCTAATTCCTCACAGATTTAAACAAAGAGAGTTTCATGTATATGAAATTTTTTGATAAATTTTTATGTATCACACCCCAAGATATCTACTTCTTCAAGAACCCATGAACTTAAGTAGTTTATAATTTTCACCCTTCAAACTCTAGTCTCCTTCACTCTTTTACAATAAACACTTAAAGTTTTTTCATTCATACCAAGGTTAATAATCACCTTCAACCAAACTTATCCACTCATAAATTTATTAATGAGTACATCTGATTCTTCCAACAACATGCTCATTATTCCTCTAAATAAACCTATTACTAATTTATCCAATGAATTTGAAATGAAAACCAAGTCACTATCTTTATTAGGGACACAATATAGCCCACCATTTGTGTAGAGATAAATTATTAGAACCCATTTTTTAAATTTAATTTGGAAGAATGATAAATTATAGATTAACACCAAATTTGTCAATTTTTTTTCTCATAAATATTCATAATATATTCTTCAAATGCATGTATGCATACATAAAATCAATTTACATTAATCAGGAATATAATGTAATTAAATGAATGTTTGTTTTCTTAATTTTATTATTAGTTTAGATAAATTAAATATTTTAAGTTCCTTATAGTTAGTTTCATTTTCATTGTATGTAATAAGGTGTTGTGGTATTTTTTCCATGATCCATAATGCCTTGCATTTGGATAATTGCTCAATAAAGTTTGTTTGAACCCATGGTTTGTTGGCCATATTTTTTATTGAGAATATTAATTTAATAATCTATAGTGGATTTAATATAAGGAATAAAAGATTAATTTTTATTTAATATATCATGAAAAATTTCAAATGCATGGTTTTTAGAATAATATTTATAGCTGTGATGGTATGTTTTCCATAAATGATGTAGAAGTTAGTCTCTAGATCTTGTAATTCATGCTAAAGATAAATGTCCAAGATATAAATAATTAATTTTATGAAGGTAAAAAATATTTACTCTCTCTGAAGAATCATAAGCTTACACAACATTGAACTAACTAGTCTATTAGCATTCGATAGATCAAGAGATCGATATTGGTATTTAAGAGGAGATTTATGACATCATTCAACTTAAATATTGAATGATTTTTCATTGAATATAAAACTATTAATATATTTATATGTTTGAGATTCAATTTTATTAAATTATTTTTCAACTTGCTTAAATATATTTTTATCCCTTGCAGATGCCCTTATCTCTTGGAAGCATGATACTAAAGTTTTTTTTCCAGCTTCTTTAATAGTTTTCTCCTTATATATGTAAACATCTTTAAATTTAATTTTTTTAATAAAAAAAAGGGGTAAAAACTTTATTAAACTTATAAAAATTGATTACAAATCACCAAAGGGCCAAAGCCCCAAAAACCAAAGAAAACCATAGAAAAACTCTAACGAAAACCATCACGCTCTGATACCACCTCTGTCTTCTCTAAGAATCCTCTCCAGGTTCTGACATAACTCATTGGGAAAATGAGCCCATTCATCCACCTTCCAACCATCAATATCTTCTGAAGCCCACTTTGCCAGGCAATCAGCCACCCTATTCCATTCCCTTGGAACATGTGCATAAGACACTAAATCCATGAGTGAACTAATCTATAATATATACTACACTATCAAGGATAGTTGCTAGCTCACATCCATAATCTTTCTCTAAAGGAGGATATTGATTAGGATTTATGAGTCAACTTCACACATCATCCTTCTCCATCTTAACTCATATGCTCTCTTCAAGGCATATAAAATAGCTAATCCTTCCATCCTGTTAATAGTTTGTTCCCCCATATGAGCTGAGAAAATAAAAACTACTAATCTAGAGGAGTCCCTACCAATCCCATCAATTCTCATTGGGCTTGGATTACCCCTAGAAGAACCATCAGTATTAATTTTCAAAAGACCCTCAGAAGGGGGCATCTATTTCCCACTCCTTTGAATTTTCTACTTCCTACATCGACCTCTCCTAACACAAGCTAAGGCTAGAGAAATACCTTGTATGCCAAACCTATCCACCATCTCTACATCTCCCTTTTCTAGAGGCAAAATGACCTCACTCTTAGCTTCTACAGTCTCCTAGATCATTCTTATAATTCTACTCCGTACTTGTTGAATCCCCAATTTTTCATCTCTAAAACTTCTACGATTCCTTTCTAGCCAGACTTGCCACATCAAAAAAATAGGTCCAACATACCAAGCTTCTTGCAAGAAGTGAGCAGTAGAGGGTGGTCTACCCAATCTCGACCAAAAATTAGTAAGGGAGGAAGTGTGCACACACTAACACCTCCACACATCCCAACAGGCATGCCACAATTAGAGAGTGAAAGCGTAGTTAAAAATAGATGTGGTGAATCCTCCTCCTCCCCTCCACATAGAACACATTGTGAAGGACCAACAAATCCCCTCTTCCTAATATTCTCCCAAGTTAGGCATCGATTCCAGGCCAAATTCTAGGTAAAGCAATTACACTTTAGCCAAGAGAAACTGTTCCAAACTCTTTTCCACCAAGGAACTTCCCCCCTTTTTCACATTATTGTGTAATCAATTCTTGATATCTAGATGAAACCATGCACTTCCCCTTAGAGTGAGGGGACCAAGCCAGCACATCACCCCCCTAAGTGTGTAGCAACTATGACCAATAAGGATGGTGTACAGTTCTATACACTCTGCCTACATTCCATTAATCAGCCACTCCTCTAGATTTTTCCAACTCGCTTCCATCAACTGGCCATGAAGAAAGAGAGATTTGTAGTCACACACCCTATTCCACCCTACTTCACTGAATATCTATGATAGAGCATACAAATGAAGATACTGGGTAATTATTGGGGGATAGCCATCCCAAGAGTCATTCTAGAATTACACATCTATCCCCCCTTGCAAATCTAGAATAGACCTCTCTTGATTAGTGCAGCTCCTTTTTTTAGAGTAGCCCAAATCACTGATCTACTCCTTGACAAACTGTACCTTAGGATATCTTTTAGGGGGACACCAAAAAAGTACTTATGAGACAAGATCCTAGCCCATACACAATCTTATTCCTCACACCATCTCTAATACAATTTGGCCATTAGGGCTATACCTGCTAGTACTAACTACCACAATCCTAAGCCCCCAAACCTTTTTGGGCTACAAAAAACCTCCCACCTAATAAGGCTCCACTTCATTAAAGATAGGTTACCCACCCATAAGAACTATCTTTCCAAGGAATCAAGGTCCTTAACAAAACTCACCAGTGCCACTTGTAACATGCACCTGTAGAGAGGAATAGCCTACACCATAAATTGGATTAGTTAGACCTGACTAGCAAAGGATAGGGACTAATTGGTCCAATGATTCACCTTGGCTCAAAACTTATTTAAAATCCCTTGCCATGATTCCTTGGACTATCTCCCTACAAATATAGGGATCCTAAGATATACTACCAAGAGGCTTCCAATTTGGAACTAGAGAATATCAGCCACTCTTTATTGAATTGGTAGTGGAGTGTTATAAAAAAATGGAAGACTTGTCATCATTAATTACCTATCTCAAGGCTTCTAGGTAAGCATCCAAAACACTATCAATATTATATGCCTCCCTTATAGTAGCCATGCCCATCAAAGCCACATCATCCACAAACTGTAGGTGAGAGAGAATAGGAAGGCCACCTCCCCATCTCCAGCCTTGAATTACACCATTTCTAGTATTTTTTTTAATCATCCATCCTAGACCTTTTGCCAAAAGGAGAAAAAGATAGGGAGATAAAGGATCACCTTGTCACAAACCATGCAAGGCTCTAAAGAGATGAGAATTCTCCCCATTAACCATGACAGAGAATGAATTCAAATTCACATAGCTCCTTACCCACCTAATCCAATCTTCCTTAAACCCAAAGGCATCCAGAACCGTCTAGAGAAAGGACCACCGAACCATATCATATGCCTTGGACATGTCTAGCTTCATAAACATAGCCTTCTCCCTAGACTTGGTCATGGAGTGGATAGCCTCAGTAGCCACCACTATCACATCCAAAATCTAATGACACTTTGCTCTTCTGAATTAGCACACCTAGCCACCTTTTTAACCTCTCTGTAATTAGCTTAGATATAATTTTATAAATTGCATTGCAGAGGGAAATGGGCTGAAATTGACTTAAGTGATCAGCCCCTTCCCCCTTAGGAACGAGAGCCAAGAATGTCAAGTTTAGGGCTTGGATCGTTTCCTTGCTATTCTAGGATTCTTGTACCACTGCCAATAAATCTAATTTGACAATTTCCCAAAATTCTTGAAAAAAATCAATCAGAAAGCCATCTAGACCTGGAGCCTTACCTTTTTTCATTATGAAAACAATCTTCTTTAGTTCCTATATGGTTATTGTTTGCATCAGCTGCTCCTTCATATCCTAAGAAACTAGAGAGGGAATGCAGGAGAGAATCTAATCCTAGCAGCCAATTCTCCCTACCATTCTTCTTTCAATAGAGAAGCAAAATACTATGTAGCTTCATTATAGATATCCTTCATAGAAGATATAACCTCTCCCCTATCCATCACCAAAGATGTTATCATATTACCATGTTGTCTGGCTCTAACTGAATTGAAGAAGAAGGTAGTATTCTTGTCCCCCTCTTATAGCCACTCGATCCTAGCTTTTTGCTTCCAAAATATTTCCTCTCTTAGCTCCCATTCCTCCAAATTCTTAACAGCCCTCACTTCTTCCCTCAATAAAAACTCGAATAACCCCTCCTCCTTGATCAATTTGGTAATGCCATTTAGCTCCATTTGCACCTCCTTTTTCTCCTGAAAGATGTTCCCAAAGCTCAGAGTATTCCACCATTTAAGCTAGTACTTCATGAATTAGAGAAGCTTAGTAGAAATGTACATTGTTGTACTAGTAGCAAGCCTCCCTATTCTCCACCAATCAGCAACTTGTCCAAATAGGTCTGGGTCCCTAAACCACATGAGTTGAAACTTGAAAGGTGGCTTTTGATGCAAACAAGTAGAAGAAAAAGTAAGCTTAATGGGCTAGTGATCTGAGCCTCTCTAATCTAAGATCTCAAAGATTAAAGACCACAAGCCACCCACCCAAAAACAAGAGGTCATAAATCTGTAAATGTGCTCAATAATGCAGCTTTTACCCACCCTTCTATTTTTCCAAGTGAACTACCCATTACATGGCTTAATATCCACTAGGTTTAGTTCCAAAATCTTGTCTCAAAGCAAAATGGAAAATGGCTCAAATCTTGCACTACCTCCCTTTTTTTATTTTAAGTCCATGATAGCATTAAAATTGCCATCCATAATCCATTACAGGTAAGGAAAGATTCTATGAACTTGATGAATATTATTCTAGACAAGAAGCTTACCTTGAAAATTAGTAGGGGCATATACATTCAATAGAAGAACATACTCCCTTAACTCAATGCATAAGGAGACCATAGATAATGAAGATTTGAAGGTGATCTAAGACACCTATTGAACCTTGCGTGGATTCTAGAGACAAGCCATGCCTCCTGCAGACCCCTAGGCACTTATGCACTAACATAAACCTTGCCTCCATAGCTTAGGTGCTAGACCCATCATATACTCCATGAAAACCTTAGTTTCTTGAAGAAATTGAATATCTAGATAGTGATTCATGTTCAATTCCTAAACAGATTTTTGTCTAGGACTGTTGTTTAAGCCCCTTACATTCCAAAAAATAATAATCATTTTGGAGGAGACAAGAAGTGGGAATCTAAGGTCTTGACCAACCCTGACTCAACCAAATTTTCCCTAATCATTTTTATCCTCTCCATGTCCTTCTTCCATCCTAATTTAACAATTTTCTTAAAATCCCCCTTCTTACCATCCTTCTAAAGAATTCCCAAGTGAGGAGGAGCCTTACCTCACTTATCCACCTCTATAGCCCCTATTTGTGTTGGGAGATCCCCAACCTCTACTCCCTGAACCAGATCAGTGTTTGATTCAAGAGTAGTCTATTCCCCAACCTACCCATCCATGATCATAGGTAAGGTAGCTTCCTCTAAAAGCGTTGAGTGAGAAATGGAAGAATTTCTAGCCATTCTAGACCCCCTCACAAGGTTCTCCACACTAATCAGTATTAGGTTAACTTCTTGCTAGCCCAATTCATCCAAAACTTTAAACCTATTAAATAAATCTTCATCCTAACGCTCCATTAGGGACCTCTTATGATCTCCATTTTGGCTTTGAGCCTTAACCTACACAAAACCTTTAGGATCCTTGCCAACACTAGATCCAACCTTCTTCCCTTTGTCAGCACCATTGGCACTACTCAAGGGAGGTGGGGGTGGAGGTTGCTATTCATCCATTTTTGCCTTCAAGCACCTTCTCACCAGGTATCCATACTTGTGACAAAGGCAACACCTGAAAGGGAGGGTCTCATACTCCAATTGTTGTACCTAAGAGTATGAACCCATGCACATCTCCACCGCATTTGGCAAAGGTCTACTTAAGTCAATTTCCATGCAAATTTGAGCAAAGGTCATGACTTTCTTACCTAAGGTTTGTGTGGAAGACCCCACTAGATTTCCTAGCATTGAAGCTATCATTTGAAGAACATCCTCATGGCAGCATTCAATAGGAAATCTAGGTAAATGTACCCACACTGGGACCCTTTTTGGCAATTCCTCAGTAGGATTAAATCCATCATGCCATGGTTTCACAAAGAGCCCAACCTGATTATAAAAATAAGGTCCACCTTGAAAAACCCTATTTTTATCAGCCAAATAAATGAATGCAACCATGAATAAATTATTTTCAAGTAGCATAACCTCCATCTCACCCTCTAACTCCCACACTCTTCAAGTCAAACTCTCTAGAAAGTGTAGGGAGACTCGCAGTCCCAAAAACTTGTAGAATAGTTAATGCTTGGAGTAATACTCCACATCTTCAACTATCATATCAAATGGGATTACCATCTTTGGTCTCTCCTTAGAGTGCTCTAGTTATCCATTAACCTTTTTAATCCTTGATCCCCCCATCGAGCTTATGTCAATCATCCCTAGAGTCTGGCTAAAAACCATATTTTCTAACATCCTGGCATCCTGGCCCTGCTTATTCCTGCCTACCACTTCACTAAAACTCTTATCCATCCTGGCCTGAGTTAGCTCATTCTGAGCCATAATCATGCCCCTCTTAATCCATGCCTTTGCTTATGTGTCCACCTCCCTATTCCTTCCTTTTTCAAATTGTCTACCCTTCCCTTCACAGCCCCAAGATTCACTAAAACAAGCTAGGGCATGACTGCCCTAGCTTGGCGACGAGTTGCAGACCTCGTCCATGTGCTCAATCTTTTTGATTATTTCCTTTTTAAATGTAATTTTTATTCCTCAATTATTTTCCCATATTAAATTGGAATTTTATGGATGAAGTGAGTACATATTGATAAAGTACTCTGAATGTTAGTTTAATTCATTTACAAATAATTTCACTAGTTTCTACTTTAGTTGTGTCTCCATTTATAAATGATAAAATTTTATAACCATAAGAATAACATGAATCTTTGTAATGTTTTTTGAAATTAAACATGCCATTTTTTATATATAATGTAACCTATTTATTCATTTGAATAATTTTACATAAGTGATCATTATTGTCTATGTGATCCACCTTAACCCTTATTACATTATTTAAAATGTATATAGTTTTTTGTACAATATGAAATATTTGATACTCCCGTGATAGGGAATGAAACAACAAAATGTCATTATGATAGTTGTATGGATATTAGATTTATATAAAACATTATTCATCTCTTTTATCTTGATCTAATGCACCTTTAATAATTGAAATATATTGGTAGGGAACACTACCCAAAATAGTCATTATAGCTCATATTGTAAAAATTTAAGCATAATTTGTTAGTTTAAATATATCATGACGAAATTTAAAATTTGACATGTTTTTAAACCATGTAAAATAAAAATATTTAGATACATTAGTCATTAGATCATTATTTTTTTTGAATGGATGGCTATTACTTAACTTTGTAATGTATTAACATAAGATTGATAGAATAACATAAACATCCATTATTATTAACCACTTATTGATAATAATATTATAAACTCATGTATAATAAGAACACATCCATTAAAAATAAATGATATAGGAATACTATGAACATAAAAGGCCTATATTTTTACTATCTTCTATAGATTACATAAGTTAAGAATATATGGCATGTTGCTTATAATATTTATGTGGAATATTTCCCATTATTTTCATGACAAAGTTGTGATTGTTAGTTCGTTTTCCTAGTTATAATGAATTTTTATATATTTCAACTAATACTGATGATTTATCTTATTTTTTTAAAAGGTTAAGATATGTGTGTGTTAACAAAATTATAATTATTCAAAATTAACCAAAAAAATATAATGGTTGATGATTTGATTCATCACTATAATTTATATTAATTCAACATGGAATGGATTATACTTTGATTGGATCATAGAACATCCTTATTTTTTTCCTTACATTTCCTTGATTTTTGTATTTTTTTATCAAAGCTAGCTTAGCTTAGATTAAAAATATTGTTGTCTTAACATAAAAGACATCAATTATTTCAATATTATTCATAATATATTCATTTATAATGGGTATATACACATTATACAAAAGAAAATATTATTGACTTCCTAAAAATTTGTAATTTCCTAATTATTCTTAGATATTTCATGGTGATGGCCCTGATGAATATAATTCATGGAGCCCAAATGATTTTAAAAATTGACGAGAATTGGGTTCCATTATTGTATAGTATCATGGATTCAAAGGGTATGCCATCATTGGGAGAAGTCATTAGTTTATATATCATGCATTCCATAGTTGTCATCGATAAACTAGATCCAAATATATACATGATTTCATATTTGGTCTTTACTTTGTGTACCTATATTATTAGATTCTTGTGTAGAATTTGGTTTTTGCTATGTCTACATATATTATTAGATTTTTGTGTAGAATGACAATATTTTCATCTTGGAATATTATATTCTTAAATGATAATTGCATAAATTCTTAGACTCTTGAGTAGAATGTGCATGTGTTCCTTCTACACAAGATAATATTATTGGATTCCTAATTGATAGTTACATAAATTATTATATTATTGAAAATAATAATACTATATTATTAATTTATAGTTTCCTATATTATTATAATATATTTTTGTACATGCCCATTATGAAAAGATAAGAATATCAGCTTTCTAATTGATAATTACCTAATTATTCTTATATTCTTATGATAATTGATAATTACCTCATATTATTATATAATTTTTTATGACCAACAAACCCCCATGTCGAATTGAAATAGGGACCTATATAATTACTAATTAATCATTACACACTACTTATATGGCCCCACCAATTGTCTTGTGCATTTCCCTTATTATTTTTCAATACACATTAGATAATTATTGTAACCATAAACAATATAAATTGAAACAATAATAATAATCTATTTCACATAGTAATTAAAAATACAAAATCATATAAATAATTTAATATTTATTATATAATAGTTCATCATTACATGGACATTCAGGTGATGAGGCACTTTGGTCTATGCATACACTACTAGGTATATTAGAGTGGATATTATGTGTCTCATCTCTTTAATATGCCATAAAATTTTATATATCAAATCCCATCATCACCTAGGTGCTTTAATATAGTTAATCCACTACCCATTATCTATATAGAGTCTCATATTTCATCTTGGTTATATGTGTTGAGCTCACCATTCTCACACAACTTTCTATTTATCTTTATATGTTCCTTATGATTCCTAACCTTTACCCATATAAACTTGATGGACAGATTTTAATCTATACCAAGTCATATTTGGCTACCTAAAAAATCAATGCTTGATATTCCATATTTCATCATTATCACTCCTTTGATTTGATACTTTTAGTCTTTACTTTCCTGTATTATCTCAAGAGGGGAACTAAATATCAAAACCTCTTTTCTCTGACCTCACACCCATGCACACATAAAGTAATCACATAATACAAGTAAAAATGAAATATTACATAGGAGTTTCATGTTTTTAGATATTTGGCTTCATATAGGTGTTCCTTGTCTTCTTCCTTACAACAACATCCTCTTCATAAGAAAACCCCACCTTAATTGCAACTCCATTTAATAACCTTATTCATATGATATATATATATATATATATATATATAGTTGTGAAGGTTATTACAATTTGATCAAGTTTATAGGTTGATATATATTTGACTATTACTTTGGATCCCAATTTTATAAACACTTGTATATCAATTTTGTAGTTAAGTGATACCTCTATACACTCAACTCTAACATTTCAAGGTTGAGTCATGTGTTGAGCCACTTAGCCATGTAGTCAATTAATTATAACTTTTTTGTCATTAAGTATAAAGTTAAATATATAATCCTAGAGTCATACCATAATATGAGACATCTACAAACATAATTTACTTTATCTATAGTTCCTCAAAACATCACAAAAACATAATAGATAAGAATATTCATGAAGAAGATATGAGTATTTTGACATTTTTATAATAATATTGTAATTAGTTTTGGTAGTCAATTGAATAGACAATAGATCCATCGATACTCATTATTGATCATCTACTTAAGATAGATATTTAAGGTTGATAATTGTCATGCTAGTGATTTACACCCATTTTAAAAACTACCCATCCATTAATTCCATGGTTGAACCATATATCAAGCTAATCAAATCTAACATTGCACGGATAAGTCAAGCCTTATGTATACAATCAAAACTAGATAGTTTCATAACATTTACTCTTCAATAATATTCAATATTAGAGAAGTTAATGAGCTAACATGTACAATTGGGGATACATTTAAACTAGGGTCATAACTAATAATGGATCTACTAAACCTAAACTAAGGAATATCCTATAACACTATGGTATAGGAGAGGTTTCAGAGGCCTCTATTCAAATTACATATTGTGATAAACCTAGATAGGTCTTTATGATTGTAAATAATATTAAACAAGATATTCTACTAAATAACTATGCAAACTAATATAGTAAATGCATATACAAGCTAGTATAGTGTTCACCAAAGCTTATGTCACAAATGGGGAAGAAAAAAACCATGGAAAAACAAATATATCTATAACATAGATAATAAATAAGCAAGGAGAGACATGAACAAAGATATTTTACCTCTACAAAATATATTTATCAAAATATGAAGTGATAGGAATGTACTTACCTTTGTTGAGGTGAACCTACCATGCCTCAATCTCTCCTTTGTCTAATGGTGATTTGAAAGAGGTTATTTTGGGATAGTAAGCATCACAAATATAAATCAGATATAGGATACATG
>JARHVA010001867.1:142500-145000 GCA_037957365.1 Torreya grandis | reverse complement strand
AAAACTATGCATAAATTACTTTAAAAACTTCAAAAATAAACATAAAATGGGTATATAAAAATAATGGTAACACATAGGATCTATATGGATTGGTCAATGAACAAACAAAAATATATCTTAGATCTATACAAAAGAAACTCCACTCTGATAAGAATAAATTTTGATAAATGGGAAAAGCCTTGTATAAACAAACTCATAAATGGATGGCTACAATAGCTATATCTCTAATATCATGAAAGGAAAGTCAACAAGATTTTTTCAATCCAAATATATAAAGAATTAATATAAAAATCATCACAAGAAGATATATAATATATGAAAAGATGATATACAAAAACAATTAATAATATCATATAATATCCAAAAAATAACTTGCTTATTATAAAGGAGAGGCCTTGCATATATAGGAAAGGAAAGACAAGAATAAAGGAAAAACATACCAATGTGGGATAAATTCACAAAAGTAAAAACTAGGAAATATATAAAAACCATCTATATAAACTATCAAATATGAGAATCAACTATAACACTTCCCCTTGAAGTGAAGCTAGGGGATAAAAATAGCCAAAAAATAAAGTGGCATATCTATAGTCTAAGTCTCGACAATAAAGTCTAATCAAGTATTCATGTATAATATATATCCATGAAGTTGAGAAAGTTAAAAAAACCCATAGTAACTAAAATCCCCTAGTCAAATGATGTAAAATAGAGCAAAGAAGGAAAGTAAAGAAAGAAGGAAGGACTTCATGTGAAATCTCTCTTAAGGAAAACTTCCTTCAACCCACATGAAGATAAGTACTATATATCTTGCATGGATGGAAGTAATGTAAGGAACCATATACATAGGTGGTGTAATAGTCCTAAAAATAAAATTTTATTCCCATTAATGTACATTCTTCTTGGGTTCTGTGAACAAGGTGTCCCAAATACACATCAACTATAAAAATATCAATGTTAATATGAGAGACAATACCTTGAAAGATTCTTCCAAGACCTCCATGATTATATCACATAGAGTGAAGTATGCAAGACCCAAATATAAGATTATGTTTCTCAATGGAACTAAGCACATAAGTAGTGGGATCCAAAGTGGGAAAAGTAACACATGTAGTTGAGTGGCATATAAGTTATCATCTGACATTGAGGTGGTCGAGTGACACCAAAGATGTCATGCAACACTCAATATTTCATGCAACACTAAATTTATTATATGGCCCTATATCTGCTTATGGTAAAGCAAATGCCATGAAAAATGTCGATCTATGCATATTAAAATTGTGGAAATGAAAAATACATGTAGTATCAGGTGTAGGAACAATGTCCAAATCAAAATGTGCAACAAGAATAGGTTCTTCATGGAAATCAACATCTAAAGACATATCCTCACAAATAAGATGATTAGGTGATAAATGATAATTTTTTTTGTCATAATAAAATTAATCCTCAATAATTCATAATGATGTCTCATTTATTATCTCCAAAATTGATAGTGAAGGTGCCAAATCCTCAAGAATCATGTCCTCTCGATCAATGAAATGAATACGAGTACAAACTATATGAGGAGTAATAAGTGCCTCAAGAAAAATATCATCAAAAAATAAGTTCTCACTAATAGGGAAAATTACTTATATGTTATCATCAAAAAATAAATCCTCACTTATAAGAGGAGGATGAGTTACCACTGGTGCCTCACCCATGTCATTGTCATCATCAACAAATAAATGCTCACTAACAAGAGGAGGAGGAAGTAAAATAGAAGGAAGTGGAGTAAATGAGTGTGAAAACAAACTATAAGACTCAATATCATTCTAAAATAGGGATAAAGTATCATCCCAATCTTCCTTTGATGATGTGGAACAAGTTACACAATTTTGAAAACTATTTGAAACATAGAGGATAATCAAACAAAGAAACTCATCTTGCATGGATGCAATCCATGCAAGGTCTTCCTCATCTATAATGTGGGGAATGTCACCAAGCATAAATCTACATAATAATTTATATTGTAACTATATTTTCATTTTTATATCCCAAATAATATATTTGGATGTGTTGATGGGATCCATTTTTGAAGCATAAGAAATAAGTTAGGAAGAAGAAATAATGATCCTTGCCTCAAAATAACAACTCATTTAATAATGAAAAAATAATGCCCCCAAAAGTGTAATTCCCCCACATATTTTTAACTTTATAATTTATTAATTTTTACAATATAAATGACCACAAAGGATGGATAATAAAAATCATATAATTTTGAACAAAATAGAACTTGATTTTGAGTCATGTTCAAAAGTTGTAGTTTTTACAAATTTCCTACCATTAAAATGGGTTAGGTAAGTAAATATTTAAAAAAAATTAAACTCACTAAAGATTAAAAAATGATTTAAAACTTCATGAATATGGTATAAATTTTCAAAAAAAAAATCCAACAGTTTATTTCACAGTAGAAACCAAGCATAGGTTGTCAAAAAAGGGTGAAAGCCAGCTTCAGGAAGACTCT
>JARHVA010001867.1:0-137500 GCA_037957365.1 Torreya grandis | reverse complement strand
GATCTTATACAATGTCATTAAAATGGTATATTCATAGATGATATTCATAATAAGCTATGGGTAGTGTGTCTCACCCACCGGATAGGGATAGACATGATAGATCACAACCCTAGAGCTATTTGATGTTATTGTATTTTGTATCATGTATTGTATTAGACATTTTATCTACAGATATATATGTTTCTAGATTTTTTTCATTTATATTGATTATTTATGTCTATTGATGTATATTTTATTTATATCACATGTGTTTTAGTTTCTTGTTACATGCCATGAAAAAATATTTGATATGTTTGGGATTCTTTTATAGAAATTAGTGAACCAACACATGTTTAAAAATAATTATAAATATAGGGAAAAAATAATGTAAAATGTGTAAATATGATGTATAAAATATTAATGAAGTATACTACATAATAAATCATGATTGGAAATGTGTAGAACATAAAAAAAGGAAATAATGTGTAAAATAAACTAAAATCAATTATTTGAAAAGTTTGTATGTATAAATGTAATATCTAAAACATTAAGGATAATAAAGAACATTAAGTCAAACTAAGTAATGTGTAATTTATAAATGATGAAGGATAATAAATAACATCAAACATACTAAATCAATATGTTAAATATGTAAAATGAATCATAATGTAAAACATTCTCAATCAAATATTAAGAAAAATGAGGATAAATTGAAACTGTTAAGAAAACATGAAACATACTAAACTAAGATGGGAAGTATGCAAATGAATAGTAAATCAAAATGTAAGACACAATAACTCAAATATTTTAACATGTAACACAAAATGGTAAGAAAAATAAGAAATAAATAGTAAGAGTGATAGTTTTAATTGTGACCAATCATGGTATGGAACTTGTTAGGAATATTATATGAGGAAATTTTGGTATTCTCCATGGTATTAAACTAGAAATCACAAAGATAAAACCAATGTTGTGAAAGATAATATTGGGAATATTGATAAGAAATAAGGAAATGTTTGTGAGTAATGTCTAGTCTTATCCAAGGTCTTCTACTACAACTCCCAAAATGAAAACCCTTAGGGTATGATCAGTTAACAAAACATATTCATTAAGGGGGAATCTTGGGATTGTTATAATTATGTAAGGAGTGTAAAAATCATGACATATATTTTTTAAGTAAAACCTTAGCAGTCATGAGGAATTCTAGGTAAATAGGGATATAATAAGAGTCTACTGGATGTTAAATACAAATAGTATTTGTTCCTAATAAGTTTAAAATGTCATGAGAAAATAAGTGTAGTACTAGGATCAACTCATGAAGGTGAATTATAAATGAAAATAAAATGGACCTACCTTCTAACATCGTGTTCCCTATTCCTTTGTAGCCCTTATAGTCCCATCAGTCTACTATGAATATTGGGTACTTGCATTAGAAATTAGGTAGCACTATATATAGTTTTGAAATCTCTTACTCCAATCTATAGGCCTACCACACCCCAATAGACCTTAGATATATTTTGAGGACAACTATGGAGTTTGAGCTTTGGTTATAAATAAGAGATGTGCTTAGATATGAATCATATCTTTTGGTGTGATTTTGACTTTTAAATATTTTTTTTCCTTTTGATCATTTCCTTTTTTTTAATGATTTGGATTTTAAATTTTTATGGATTTTTCAATTCATCCTCCATATGTATTTTCAATAACCAATCATGAGTGATAAGTAAAAAGTTAAAATGATTTATAGGCCTTGGTTATAGAAGAAAAAATTATTATATATATTGACATGTATTTCCAAATAATTAGATTTTCCTAAAAATTAACATGTGATCTCAACTATTAACCTTCCATGTGCTTAGTATGAGAGAGAGAGAGAGTAAAATGAAGATAATGAAAATCAAAAGATATATTAAGTATGTAGTGTCAAAATGAGAAGTATGTTTGTTAACTGATCATATGGTAAAGATAGGATAACTAAGGGATGTGGGTTTTAAGTACCAAATCACAATAATAACTATCTCGATTTTTTAAAAGACCAAACAAGTATAAGACAAAGGTTTTTAAGAAAAATTAATCCATGCAAAAGAACATTAAGCCATAAGATTAAAACATGAGATATTTATTTTAATTAAAAAATGTGAAAAAGTAGAGAAAATAACCCATGAGACAAAAAATAGGAAAACTACCCATATATACTCATAAATCAAATCCAAATCATATAATAATGTTATAGATAGTGTGATATAACAAAATAATGTGTTAAAAAATACTTATATTTCTCTCCATAAATTTCATCGATAACATTTGACACATATTTATGTAACTATATTTTGATGTTGATTAGTCTCATAAATGTTTGTTAAAACTCATGAGAAGACTTCATGTTGTATCATCTATATAGAGAAGATTTATATTATAGAATCAATACATTTCTCTTGAGGTATCTCCTCTATGGGATACCCAATATGTGGAATAAGTGTTAAAATTTTAATTATATATTTGTATTTGTGTAAAGGTGTGGGATAAAAAGGAGGAGGATCCTTCACCCATGAGTGATCTATAGCATGGTGTTGAGTCGATGCAGGTGTAGGCTATGGAAAATCATGAAAATGCTATTGAAGCAGTCACCATATATTAGTATGGTGTGTATTGAATTGATTATAAAGACAATAAACCTCCCCATGTTGAGGAATATACTCTAAAATTACCTTAATAGGTGGTAAACTCTTTACTTCTATATTTGATTTCACTATGTGAAAATTATCAATGTATTTCCTATGATAGTCGTAATTAGTTGAAGAATGGTTGTGTACCATGATAGAAACACATACATCTAGTAAAAAAAGCTCAAGGTTAGTTATATGTGGTCGTATAATAAGGTTTCTTATACTATTTTTGAGTACTAAAATATTTTTACCAATGACCAACAAATATATGGATCTCATAATAAGGATCATCTACCCATCGTCTTGTTAAATGATCAAGCTTAGGCAAAGGTAGTATGCCATAAACAATAGGAGAACTTAGAATAATATCAAAACTAGGTTGAAATACATGAATGGTTAAACTCACATTGGGTTGAAGTAGTGTATAATACATCTCTAGAGGAAGTGAGTTAGAAGGATTATGGAATTTAGAAAATTGGTAAGGTATCATCATGGCATAGTCTATAAGCATACTCCAAAGAGTAACAATATTGACTAGAAGTGTAGTGTGTGAATGATATATATTGAACCTATGAGCATTATAAGAAGAACTAATATTAATTACTATAGTAAGAGAAGGAACTATATGGATAAAACTAATAGAATGTTGTAAAGAAGAAAGATATTTAAGTATCTCTACATTTTTATCTTGATAAATACAAATAAAAATAGATCATCTAGAGATTATCCATCATCATAATCAATATTATAAATGTCAATTGTACATGAATAAATGTTGTTATTAGTATAGGAGGCATGGTTTATATAATTATTAGTGTTTTCTAAGGTAACCATAATTTTTTCACATAGCTGCTGATGAGACCGAAGTCATAGACAAGTAGGTAATTGAATGATTATGTTAGGAGAGAGATTAAAAGTTTTGAATTTTAAACTTATATGGTTCATTAGCATCTGAATCTAAAAGGTTAGCTGGTATGTCTCTTATTAATTTAGGATGACCATTATAAACTCTAGTAGAGTTGATAGGATAATTAAAATGTTGTGATTAATGAAATGAGATTCTAGATAAGGATTCAAGGGTGGATATTTTAAAAATGCCTCTTTCTTGGAATTGTTCAAAATTTCAAGGGTTTGTACATCTTTTGATCTTATATATAGTACCATTATAGGTAAATTCACCGTATTGACATGTTGATGATGTAGTTATTCTCATGTGGTTTATCCAAGGTCGATCAAGCAAGATATTGTAAGAGAGTGAAAAGTTAAATATCATGACTTTAAAATGTAATATTATTGGGGAAATCATGATATGAATCCAAACACAACCTAATGGAAGAATTTTTTATTTGATCATATGCTTGAAATGTACTTTGCATGGATTGAAGATTGCATTCATAATATCCAAGTATTTTAATGAAATATAAGGAAACAACATAAGTGCCTAATCCTTCAATAATTAAAGGATGTTTGACTTGGATATCTCTTATTTATACACTAATTAATAATGGTGGGTCATCCAAATGAAGTAATATATCATCTACAGTCATGGAAGAGATAGGAAATTTGAGTTAAAGAGAAGTGTCTACTATTTAAGCAACATAGATAGACATTTATTCACACCGTTTGAGGATGTTATCTTTAGATCCTAATAAATTGGATTCTTTCCTTATGATTAGAGGTTTATGAATGTTAATTTCCAATAATAATTTCATTAATCTATTTTGATGATGATGAGATGTTATCCTAAGTTCTAAGAAAGGAATCTAAGATGGGAGATGTGATAGTTCCACTATGAAATCCCATTCATCATAATATAATAGAGTATTATTGGATAGAGGTGCAAAATGTTTTATTAAATAATTTTTAGGTGGGTTGGAATTACATTAAAATTTAAGTTGACAATGTAATTTTTTTAGATTTTTTTAAGATAGGTTGATTGTTTTTAAGCACTTGTTATATTTTAGGAGATGTGGTTGTATCTTTGGGAATTTCTTATTGTTGAGTAGAATAAATATCAATTGATGTTTGTGAGGTATATAATTATGTTGTATTAGTTATAGAGGGAGTAGATCTTACATTAATGGTATGAGAATTATTATCAATTTGTATTATTGGTGTTGTTACTTGAGTGTTTGTGGTTACACATGCCCCAATTCTATGAGATTGGATGGGTAAGAGTCTTCAACAATGTATGATTTTGGAAAATTTATTATAGTTGGAGGTTGTATATTGATTAATATAAGAATATAATATCCTCATATTATTCATGTTGACAACATTATCATTATTGACATTAGGTTATACAATAATTTCAACATTTTTAGTAGTACAAGGTTGATTAGAGTTATCTTGGTGGTTAGGAAGAGGATCCTTATAAATAGATAAGTGAGTAGTGGCTTGATTTAAAGCTTCATTATTGGTTTTAGTTTCATGATCCTTAGTTTTTATCTTGTAAGCTTGTCATTTACCTATAAGTGATTTTTGATCAAATCTAGGTCTAAGGAGATAATCCATAGAAAAGTTTCATAATTGGAAATTATTTTCATGAGAATGGCCCCAACTTGCATGAAATGAACAAATTTTGTTAGGATCATACATGTTTTTGATAGGGCACATAGGATCAAGATCTCATGGGGAAGGTCATAGAAGCTGATTTTGAATTTATACTAGGGAAAGAGGTTTGTGTATATCTACATTATTACCTTGAGAAACTATGGAACTAGGATGAGAATTATTATTTGGTATTGGAGGATTATGCTCCATGGAGTGATTTAGAGAAATGGCTTAGATGATGTTTATGGATTCGTAAGTATCTATAACACCATCATTTGTTACATGTTTATTCTTATCTTTCAAAAGCATTAGAGTTTTATTAAGGTGTGTGAAGGTTTAAATTGGAAAATAAGGAAATCTTGATTTTTAACTTGGTTTAGGGCTTGTTCTAAGGATTTTGAGGAAAGGGTCCTAACATAGTATTATAAATTAGGATGAAGAGGATTAATGATTAATTGTAAGAGGTTTTCATCTAACATATTATGTTTGGATTTATTATACAAAGATTTCCATCATTTAATGAATACTTGTGTTGTTTTGGATTCTAATTGTTTATAGTTGATAAAGTGGGCTAGGTTATTTTCCAAAAGTTCACTAGTTTAGAATTCTTAGACCAAAGCATTGACTAGGTCTTCCAAAAAAGTGATAGAATGAGTTTTATGTTGGCTATACCAATCTAAAGTATCACCTATAAAAGTTTTATCTAGGAGTTTGGTTGAAATAAAGGTATTAAGATTAACCCAATATTTATATATATTTATGAAGGTTTTCAAATGTAAAATTAGATTGGTGGATCCATTATGTGTAGTAGGAACTATTCTTCTTGTGCCAATGTTTGTAATATGAGGAATAAGAGGTTCATTTCATAAGTGTTTAATATTTTTTCTAATAAGTAGGGGTTATGGTATAAGGTTACCATGTGCATCTCTAAGGGGAGGTGGGGGGGTGTATTGGGGTTTTGTATTGCCTATTGACTAGGTTTAGGTTGGTTATGGATATGTAATAATTAGTTTTACATTTGCATTATTCATTTCAAAATTAGTCATTTCATTAAGAATTTGTAATAGTAATTGATTAATTTTAATACTATTTTGACTAGTAGAAGCAACATTTGATGTATTAGTATTATGTGAAGTATTAATATTTTGAGATGCACTAGAAGCATGAGATGTAGTAATATCATGTGAATCACTAGTGACATGAGAAGCACTAGTATTATGAATTGTATAGAATTAGGTATTAGTGTGGGTATTTTGAAGAGACTAAATAAGGGTTACACCTACTATGTTTGTAGAAACACTTGGCATGGAGGTGAAAGAAGACATGGAGGCTGACATCATAGTGTTAGAAGAGGACATGATAGAATGTAAATATGTATTAGAAATAATTAAATGACTTTACGAAAATCTTATGTAAAAATTATGTGAAGGTGAATGGGTTTCTCAAATATGAGGTCTCATCATGAGGTTATAAATGATTATAGGAACTTACCTCTATGTTAAGGATTTATATTGATGAAGATAATCATTTCAGTCATATACTCAAGTAAGTTCCATCTTATACCATTTTCATGAATAAGGGGCTAAGAGTCATAGAATAGGGAAGAGTCCCATAGTTTTTAGTTTAAATGGTAACATCGATATTGCTTTGATCTAGGTTAGTTATTGCAAAATGTGTGTTTCAAAATTTATTAGGATTAATGAAACTCATCACATTAATATGATTTTGCTCTATATCATCATCAAATAAATATTCCATGATAAAATAAATGATTATTATATTAGGTTGAGCTGGTCAATTGATTTATATAGGAAGATCAATAGAACAACTTGTTTAATATTGGATTGAGATAGTCTAATTAGTTATGTAAAAAGATAAACAAAAAAACCTATAAAATAATGGGTTGATCTGGTCACCTTACTTTTATAAGAAGATAAATAGAATAGCTTGTAAAATTATTGAATGAGTAGGTTGACTTAGTTTTGTAGGAAGACAAATCGAATAAACTATAAAATATTAGGTAGAACAGGTTTACTTAGTTATATAGGAAGACAAACAAAACAACCTATAAAATATTGGGTTAAGTAAGTTAACTTAGCTCTATAAGAAGATATATAAAATAACCTATTAAAACATTAGGTTGAGTTGGTCAACTTAGTTTTATAGGAAGGTAAATATAATGTCCTATGAAGGATTTGGTCGAGTTAGTCGACTGAGTTCTCTAGGAAGATAAAAAATATAACCTCTAAACTACTAAGTTGATCTGGTTAACTTAGTTCTAAATAAAGACAAATAGAACAAGCTATAAAAGATTGGGTCAAGTTAGTTGACTTAGTTATGTCATTGTAAAAATGATTTAAAATGGTCTAAGTTTGGATGATTTAGTCTTTAGTTGCATAAAATATAACTAACCACACATGAAACTAAGTCAAGTTTGTTTATCTAGTTACAACACACATCATAAAACTTGTATCTATATTGGATAATATAGGTTTGCAATACAACGTAGAATAGAAAACATTAAATAATAATATTGATTCTTAGAGGATAACTAAATAATTTATCTGAAATAAGATCAATTAGTTGTATCAAAGGTTTTGATTGAAAGTGTAGTCTCCCAAAGATACTTACTTGTCCATTAGATAGTGCCAGCCCAATGTTTCAAGGCATTGACTATGAGGGAAGTAACATTCCTATATCCCACTAAAATAAGTTTCAAAGTAAGGAGGAAACTTATTTGTGATAATAATTAACTCATGCACCACAAAAACAAATGGATGGCTAGATTCTTAAGGTTTAATAAAGAAGGAAATCCTAGGCGTTTCCAAAATATGATGAAGTAGGTTGAGACTAAAGACTATGTTTAACTATGTACTATGGATATGAGTATTGGGGAAATCACCACAAACTAAAATATCTATAAATGGTAGATAATTATTGTAAATATGGTATTGATTGTCCCTTCATGATAGTAGATAAGTAGTTTGAAAACACTAGTACATATTTTCTATGGAAAGCCAAATAAAGTGAAAAATAATGTCAAAAATCAAAGTTTTGAATGTTATTTTGTATTATTTAGACTATAAATAAACAAAAAAAAAAACTAAATCAAGTTTAATTAATATCCATGTAGATTAATTTCCCTTTCTTTAACTAAGAGAAAAATAAATAGAAGGAAGTCAACCTAGTCAACCCAGTTGTGGAAATAGAATGGAACAGAGTTGAATTGATCAACTTAGTATATTTAAAGACAATATAAAAGGATCAAATTAAACCTATTAGATGTATTTTTTTTATATAAAATATATAGAAAACTATGTTAAATATATTTTACTTAGTTGACTATAAATCTATAGTTTTATATAATTAAAAAATTGGTAAAAATAATACTAAAATTTAAATTTTGAAAAATAGTGGGAAATAGAATTAATTTAAAATTTTATATAGAGTAATTAATAATATATTTTTAATCAACCTCTCAATTTAAATTGAGTATAACAATTTTATCTAGTAGTTTATTTGAATTTTTTGAGGTATTGTTTTGAACTATGTTGTATAGATAGAATTTTTAATGTATTGAGGGTAATATAGAGTTTAGTTAGAGTTGAGTGGGTTGAATGAATATAAATAAAAATTATAAATGATAAAAAAAAACTGTCAATTGAATATACCTATTATATTGAATAAAAATTCATAAAAATAAAGGAATCAAGCTAGTCAATTCATTTAGATGTCAAAAATAAGAAAATAAACTATATCGATATGGTCAATCTATTTTTTTTTAATTCTAGAAATTTTTGCATAGATCACTAATGAAATCAATAGGGTCACCTTAGTTATATATCCTATAAAATTGTACCCTAACTAGGTGGACCTAGTCAACAAAGTTATATAAACCTACATGTTGATAATTTGGCCTCCTAAGTGAAATTTCAACCCTTAAAATTTACAACTTTAGTTGTCATGTCCTTTAAGCTTATGTATGTCATCAAACACCTTGTAAAATAATAAAATTGGTATAAATAGGGTCATTTTGAACATGTCAAGTGGTTTCTAAGTCAAATTAATCCCCCTTTAGTCTGTATCATTCTTAGAAAGGTGGTAAATTAAATTTATAACATTTTATCCCACTCTCAATGTGTTTTATTACCCATTTTATAATGCCTAAAGGAGGTTTTGTGATAAAATTATATGTATGCAATATAAAAAATAAATAATTTTTTTTATAAGTTAATATAAACATTTAAAATCTTTAGAGGAATCTAACATATCATCTCCATCAACTTTTAGGTAGAATAGACATTTTCCATGGCAAAAAGAGAGTTTTCAACTAGTCTATATAGGTGTGTTAGAGCAAGATCAAGGTCAATCACACATTGATTATTTTATGTATTCTAGGACTAGATCTATGCTTTAGAGGGAGTTTCAAGTCAAAAATGACCAAAACATGACCCCTTTCCTCCATTGAGCTCTTTACCACCTCAAAAAATCTAGTTAGGTTTATGAATGGTATGGACATGACAAAGAAGTTGAGTACTTGATATTTTTGGTAGAGGG
This sequence comes from Torreya grandis, assembly GCA_037957365.1. Classification (NCBI taxonomy): domain Eukaryota; kingdom Viridiplantae; phylum Streptophyta; class Pinopsida; order Cupressales; family Taxaceae; genus Torreya; species Torreya grandis. The sequence goes on along the minus strand of JARHVA010001867.1, from coordinate 127,745 downwards.
GACCTTATATAGATTACATTTTTTATCATTAGTTCTCAAATTTTATTTCCATCCTTTATAAATAATCACTAAGAAGGTAAAGGGATCACAGTGTCTTCTTCATCTAGGTAGGGTATCAATTTACTTTATTTTATCCATTTATGAGCATGAAGATAGAGGAATGGAATTTTAGGAGGATTATAATGGGTCTATACAACCATTCTAAATCATTATCATGAACCACTTCACATGTGTGAGACACTAGGATGTAATAAATCTTTAGTTTAGGTAATATGTAGGTTGACAACATTAGGGTTATTGAAACCTTGAGGTTTTCAATAGCAGCAAAGTGTTAGTGAGATATACAAACTCTTCAGAATCCCCCTTAAGGCTCTATAAAAATGTATTTTCAATGATTATATGAGGCAAAAAAATAGAAATTAATTACCTATAATTTTCACATGTAGTCAATTAGTTTAAAGAAACCATTGTCAAAATATCACTTTTCAAGCCTCATGAAAGGTGTTGATACTAATTAAAGAAGCTTGAAGGGAGTGTAACACATTAAAATAATACAGGACAAATACCTCAAATATTTTTTTAACACCAAATAATCAAGGGTCCATAGTATTCATCTCTAGGTGAACAAGAAGATTGTGTGGACTAAGTTGAACTATGTAGGGTTCAAAATCTTTTAGTCAATGTTATAATGGTTATAGAATTGATTAAGATGCTAGGTAAGTATCTAAAATTTAAAGGAGGGTATCACATAGATTAATCAATTTATATGTATCTTCAATCCAATAGGTCACAAGTTCATAAACATTTATCTTGCAAGGTACCTAACTCAAATTTTGAACTTAAGAAGTCCTAACAAATCTACATAAAGTGTGGATCTTATTTGAAGGTGTCTTCCACTAGAATGAATGACCAAGTTGGTCAAGATACCCCCCATACTTAAAAACAAATTTAAATGGATAATTCAAGTTAAAATAGGAATATTAGTCATTTTTATCCCTATTAAGAAGACACAAAAATTACAACTAGGCATAGTATGCCTAGGTAGATAGCCACATGCCTGTCAGTATATATGTGAAGAGGTCAAGGTTTTCATGTGAAAACATAAGCATGTGGGATATATAGGTATATTTGAGGTACTTCCTAATATTTTTTAATTTTATCACACTATCAAATACTCACTTGAGGAAAGAAACCTCATCACTCACTTCTCACACAGTCAAAGAACTCAAACTACCTCTTGCAGCTCAATATCAAAAGGCAAGATAGCTAAATGGAAGATGGATTGGTTAAAAAAAACATAGGCCTATACTGAAAAAGGTAAATTATGCAATATTATTTCAAAGATGAAAAACCAAAAAAGAAATAATCCGAAGAATCCATTTGGATAATCTAAAAGCTAGTCTGAGAACACCTATAGGTAGGGTCATGAGTGGAAGAGTGGTAGTTTGAGTACCATGTAGAGAGGTAAAGTGAAAGATTTAAAATATGATCTCCCACTTGTTTCCTAAATTTTCACAGTATCCTATTGGCTATTTTTTTCCCACATACCAAGCTTCTACCTAGATAGAGAAGTTAAATAGAGTTCCTAACCCAAAAATGATTAGAAGATGGAAAAAGGAAGTTTTAAAGAGCTAGATCATCATCAAACATCATGAATGAATGGACTAGCAAACTCGATTGTCCATTTTATAAGTATGATTAGAATTTTAGGAATATAGAACACATATCAATATTAATGAATTAAATATGGAAATAATATTTTGAAACTACAATATAATAGAGATAAAAAATTTGTGGTTCACCCAAAATGGGTTATGCCAACATAGAAATAACCAGTCCTTATTATTCAATCCAACAAATGAAGGAAAAAAATTGCAATACATCCAATGCAATATATTCTTCACTCACACATAATATGTTATAGTGATTACAATTCCCTCATATCAAAGGAGGGTTACATATTAGGAAAAAAATGCATAAACATAATTTTTACTATTAGATCTATGACCTAATAGTGAATAGTCTAGATTTACTATGAAATTACAATATTTTATAATGCATTTTTAACGAATTTTATATTTAGGGGCCCTTCCCCAAACCCCTATTGGGGGGATCCAAATAGGTCACCACCCTCATAAACCCTCATGGTGACCCTAGCTGGGGGGTGTTTATCACCCATACCCCTCTTGTTAGGATCTGGGCATTAAAATAAAATCAGGCTCCACCATCTAACAATCTCCTCCTTAAATACTAATTGTTGTAAGTCAACTTCTATAACTCTTTCTTGAACTATTATTTAAAATTTGACCCTATCATGTTTTCATCTTCCTTATTATCTTTGAAGACCTATTTAATTTTAATAACTCTCAAGCTTCTCTTTAATGACTATTTTTGTTAAAATATCTACAAGATTTTAACTCATATGGATCTTTTCCAACTTCAATTGACCATGCTCCAAAATTGAATGAATGAAGTGATACCTAAGTTGTATATGTTTAGTTCTTGAGTGGAATGCTGATTTATTTGATAAATTTATCACACTCTAGCTATTAATATATAACCTAAAATATTCTTGCTTTTGCCTTGAGTCTTCCATGAACCATTGTATCCATATCTTCTCCTTGCTTGATTCAATAGATGCAATATATTTTTCCTTTGTAGTTGATAAAACTACTATATTCTACAATTTTAAAATCTAACTAATTGTTGTTTCACCAACCATGAATACATAACCTATGGTGTTCCTCCTACCGTCTAAATATCTAGTAATGTCTACATCAACATATCCTTGTAAGATAATATCTAACCCTTCATAACATAAATTTATATCGGTAGTCCCTCTCAAGTACTTGAGAATCCACTTGACTACATCCCATTTATCATTTCTTGGATTATTCATAAACCTATTGACAACTCCCACTGCATGAGCAATGTCTAGTCTAGTGCACACCATACCACACATTAAAGTTCCAACTTCTAAATCATAAGGTACTTTGGACATGTAATTTATTTCTTCTTGTGTTTTAGGACACTGGTCCTTGCTTAATTTGAAGTACCCTCTAAAATGTTTACTCACTAGTTGTGAATATTTCATATTGAACCTGACTATCACCTTCTTGATGTAGTTTTCTTAAGACAATGTAAATTTTCTATTTTTCATATCTTTTTTTATTACCATACCAAATATTTTCTTTGAAACAACAAAATCCTTCATTGCAAATGAGTCTACAAGTTTTATTTTCATTTGATTTATATCATGCATATTAGAACATATAAAAATTATGTCATCTACATACAATAACAAGATAATATATCTACCATTATATAATCTCTTAAAGTAAACAAAGTGGTTAGAATGACATCTACTATAACCCTATTCTATCATAAACATGTTAAATTTCAAATACCATTGTCTTGGAGCTTGCTTTAGGCCATACAAACTCTTCTTCAACCTGCACACCATTTTCTCCTTACCTTTAACTTCGTATCCCTTTGGCTACCCCATATATATTTAATCTTCCAAGTCACCATGAGGGAATGATATCATTACATCTAAATGTTCAAGGTGTAAATCTTAAATATGTACCAAAATTGTAAATAGTTATTATAGAATTCATTTCAAATACTAGAGAAAATATTTCATCAAAATCTATACCTTTTTTTGAAAAACCTCTTTACAAAAAGCCTAGCCTTGTAATTCTTTTTGCCTCCATCTTCTTCTTTCAACCGATAAACCCATTTATTCTAAAATTTTATTTTACCGACAAGCAATATGACCAAATCCCAAGTTTGGTTATGTAACAAGGATTCCATATCCTCTTTCATTCCTTGCTCCCACTTCTTTCTATTTTATACTTGCATTGATTCTTCATAGCTTTTTGGCTCACCATTATCAATCAAGAATAAATAATAAAGTGAAGGAGAGTATCATACAGGTAGTCTAATTACTCTGGTAGATCATCTAACTACACTTACAAGATTTAAAGGTACTTGTATTTGTTTCACATACTATTTTTTTTTTACTTTTAGAATTTCATCAAGTATTACATATTCAATATTTGGCTTTTTTTGTTTCTTTCCCCCCAATTGATCTCTGTACATAACCTTCTCATTAAAGATCACATTTATACTCCTAATGATTTTTTGATTTTAAAAATATCATAAATGGTAACCAAAATCATTAACTTCATATCCAATAAAACTACATTTCTTGGATTTTTCTTCAAGCTTTGTTCTATTTTCTTTATCAATATAGACAAATGCTTCACAATTGAAAGTATTTAAAATGAATAATCTACCTTTTTACCTATTCATAATTCTTATACAATTACACAATCCAAAGGACTTGAAGTCCCTATATTTATTAAATAAATAAAATTATCCACAATATATACCCAAAACTATAAGGGCAACCTTGCATGTAATCTCATGCTCCTTACATGCTCCATGATTGTCTTATTCACCCTTTTTGACACACCATTTTATTGTGGTGTTCTTGGAACTATGATATCTCTATGAATCCCATGGTATGAACAATAATTATCAGATTTATTGCTACAATATTCACCTCCATTGTCTAATCTTACACAATTTAACTTATTTCTTGTCTCCTTCTCAACCAAAGTTTTCCATTTCTTAAAATTATCAAAAACATCAATCTTTTTTGTATAAAAAAAACCTAAATTTTTTATAGTTGAATCATCAATACAAGTAACATAATAAGAACAACCACCAAGTGATAATACTTGAGATGGTCCCCATACATCCATATGCACAAGCTTTAACTTTTCATTATTCTTTGTCTTCCCAACTCTAAGAAATTTGACTATATTCTATTTTACACACACATAGTGCTCACAAAAACCCAAATTCACCTTCTTAAAATATGGTAGGAAATTCTTTGAGTGGAGAACTTTTATCCCCTCCTCACTCATGTGCCCAAGTATGTGGTGCCATAATTTTGTATCCATTTTTATAGTAGCTAAAGAGATATAATAGTCAACATTAGCATTAGATAAATATAATTTACCTACCTTCTCTCCTTTTGTTATTACCAATGATAATTTAGTGACCTTCCATGAATTTTGTACAAATGTAGCTATTCATCCCTCACTTCCCAATTGCCCTCCTAAAATTATATTTCTTCTCAACTTAGGAACATGCCTTACCTCTTTCAACAACCATTTATTTCCATTCTATAATTTGATATGTATCTTTCCCTTTCCTATAATTTTATAGGGTTCACCATCACCCAATTAAACCTATCCAAAATCACCTTGATCATAGTCTTGAAAATATTTATTTTGGGATGTAGAAAAAAATGAATCCCCTGAATCTAACACTCAAGAATCATTAATATGATCTAAAGAAAGGATTAAATCATCTTGTAACACATCACCTAATATATTTTCTAATTAATTTTTATCCAGTTTGCCATCTCCTTATTTTTCATTTTTGAAACCAATAATATTTCTTTATGTGTCTTTTTTCCCCACAAATATAACATACCAATTTTATTATGGATTTATATCTACCATTCTCAAATTTACCATGATTCCTTGGGCCCTTTCCTCTATCTTTTTATCTTCCCCTATTATTCATAGTTAAATCATTACCTGATGTTTCACCTATGATTTTCCATCATATTCCCTTGCTAAGAATAACACCAATAACATCATAAAACTTTAATTTGTTTGAATCAAAGACATAATTACTCACATCCATGACCAAGACATTTTAGCTTTCTAGAAATGAGCACATTATCAAAATATCCCTAACCTCATCATCAAAATTTACTCCTATAGAACTTAACTAATTTGTGACCATGTTAGATTCATTTAAATGATTAGCAACAAATCCACCTTCTAACATTTATAGATTATTGAACATTTCATAAGAAATACGTTGTTAGAGGCTGAGGGTTTTTTATACTCTACCTAATTCCTTTATCACATCTACTATTATCTTTTATTTTGAAATATTGAAGGCCACTAATGCCACCAAGCACAACTATATTGTTCCTAGTGTCTTTCTATCAAGAACATCCTAATATTCATCCTTCATAATTGCCATCCTTGATAGTCTACCCAATGGTAGGAAATGATCCTTCTTATATAGATAGTCCTCCATTTTCATCTTCCATAATTGGTATTTTTGGCCATTAAACTTCATGACTTTAAACATTCCTTCTACCATTACTCCCACTAAAATTAGGAACCTTCTTTTCTATGAGTTTATCTACCAAATAAGCCTTTGGCTTTGATACCAATTATTAAGAATATAGAACACATAGTAATATTAATAAATTAAAGATGGAAATAAAATGAAAAAATTACAACACAATAGAGACATATATTTAATGTGGTTCACCCAATATGGTCTATGTTTTCCACCCCCCATAAACCCCCATGGTGACCCTAGTTTGGGGTAATTACGCATCCACACCCACCATCAAGAACTAGGCATTAAAATAAAATTAGGCTCCATCATCCAACATAAAAATCCTCTCAAAGCCAAAAGATGATATTAACATGAATTTATTAAACCATTATCTAAAAGTTTCATGACTTGATGAGCTTGTTATCTCAAGTTACAAGAATTTAAAGTTGAACAAGTATAATGAGAAGTTCATGTAGAATTCAAATTTGAGTTGTTTTGAATATCCATTTAAATTCAAATCTTACCGAGTTGAACTTATGTCCAACAAGTATCAAAATCTTAGGATCTTGAGTAGAAGATTTATGGCATGTGGTGATTAACAAATCTAGTGGGACCAAAGATCTAAAGATGAACATTTGATCATGCATCTAAGATCCAATGGTGTGTTTTAGGTTAATAAGTTAGAGGATATAAATATTAAATATAATGATTCTAAGTGTCATGATCATAGTGACCAAGTAGATTAATGGTGTGTGTTTGATCAAGTGGAAGGAAATTGATGGCACATGTTAATTCAGACCAAGGAGATTGATAATGCATATAAGGTCAAAAGTAAATAAGCTCATAATGAATGGGAGGCCAACATGTGGTATAATCACATTAAATAATAGAGTTGATAGAAAGATATTGAATATGAATGAAGAGATAATAATTATCACAATATGAGAATCCTGAACCAAGATTGATAGTTGATATCAAAAGTCAAAGATAGGAGATTTTTAGTACAATTTTAACATGGTTTAGGTCAAATTAGGGAGGGTATCTCAAAAGGGCATGTGTCACCATTAGATTTAATTCAAAAGGACATAGTCATATATTCATGGGTTATCAATGAAATTTTTTTGACACCATTGAAACATAGTATGAACCTCTGCTTTGAAAATTTGGAATGTGTAGGGTCTATCTTCTGGGGTTGCATTATTATTCCTTTATTGTCTTCATTTTTTTAAATTAAGATCTATGCATAAAATTAGTTCTCATATCCCAAAAGGTTCAAAGGTAGAGTAGGCATATTTAGATCTAATGGAGATCAAGAAGGAAGATATGTGACCTATAAGATTTTCATTGATATAACTACTATAGGAAAACTAATTAATGGATTGGTTTTCAATCTATAGTAATACTTATCATAAGATATTAAATTAGGGGCATATATAAATGGATCATAAGATACTGAATTAGGGGAAAATATAAATGGTTACTAAAAAATTTCTCATATTCAACAAAGCTAGATCCTCAATAAGCAGGTACCTATAGCCTCTAAAAGTAGACACGAGCATTCCTCTATGAGGTCCATGGATATGAGGACTTTATCCTCATAATGAAATCAAGTGGGAGGTGGAATAGAAGTTCAAGGAGTATTTTTGGTGATTGGAGAAAGTAGTTGGAGTATTAATTTATATTTTAGAGACTTTAAATATTTTTTCTGATAGTAAGCCCATGAATCATCATTCAAAATAGATTATATTATTTTAGTGGATCTCTCAGCCAATGAGAAATATTTAAGATTATTAGATCTAAATTTAAGTTAACTTGTTAATGAGGGATAGCCATATTTGGATTAAAATGTGGTAGATATCTCAAGAAAGGTGGTGACAACTCACTAATTTGTTTCTTGATGCATGCTCTTCCTCTCTCTCTTTTCTTTTTCTCTATATTACCCATTATTTATGATCTTTAAAAGGATGGTCATTTTTTTGAATATCAAGGGAATATCTAAGATATTAAAAGATATGATCATATTAATTATGCTAAACACTATCAATAATTTTTAATAACTACCTCTTTATGTAATAAGGGACTTTCTTTACAAATCTCTTAGCTTGAATTAGTGTTTAGTGAGTTGTACATGATGGCATTATGTGAAGGAGAATATTACTCATCCATTATTCTCCTTTTTGAACTCCTTTAGGGTGTTTTAAATACATTTCAAGTATGTATTAGTATTTTTCCTAAACCGAGTCCATGAAACACGTATGCAATCATCTAGTCGATGAGGTTGTGTGAGCTAACATTATCTTCTATAGATCTAGTGTGGGTTAAGGCTTATGGGAGTTTCCCATTTTTATTTGGTGCATCACATTTTAGCCTCCTTAGGATCCCTTTTACAATTTTATACCTTTACCTTATGATAACATTAGTTTAATAAATCCATCAAGAGGAATCCATCCTTCTCTAGAGGTTCATCCCCATCATATCTTACCCATGGCCTAGGGTTATCCCAATATTATGGATTAGATATAGGGAGCATAAAGAACTCTCTCCAAGGGTGTATATTAATACCATAATAATTTTTGGTAGGCCCAGTGGGACTTTACTATGTTCTACATCTCACTAAATGATTCTTGGTGTTGACTTTTAGTACAATCAACCTTTGGAGGCATATTTTCAAATATCAATGGTGACTCCACTATGAACATCAATTCATATAAATATTCTAGGTGCATAATCACCATAATTTGGTATGTATCATCCCCCATTTTATAGAAATGCATATTCTTTCATTCCTTATCCTTCATATCAAGCTATCAATGTTCATGGCTTCACCCCAAGTGGCGCTCAAGATTCAATGTATCAACTTTGTCTTAATTTGCCTCTCTATAGTCAACTAGAGAAAATCATTAGGGAGATATGTCTTTATAATTTAAAAGGAATTAAGATAGGTTGATAGGGAAATAATATTACTATATGAAACATTATAATCTTGAACACCAAGTTTATGATCAAGAGTTGAGGTTTCAAGAAGAATACTCGGTTAGGCAAGACAAAGTTCTAGAAGAAAATGACTTTAAATTATTATTTAGATAGATATAAGCTAACCATAGACCCCAAATACCCTATCTAACACATGTTTATGATCAAATATAACCCCCTAGTCAACCTTATTAGGTATCATCCTCATCAAGAGCCAAACAAGATATTAAAAACCATTTAGTTGAGGAATATGAAGACATCCCATCTTGAATCTTCTCCTATACTAATGACCTTGAATATGGCATACCCTTGATTGTGAAACCACCCTATCCCACACCCATTTATGAAAATGAGAAGGTGGATAATCCTTATCCTTTCCCCTCATGGAAATTAATCGAGGATGGCACAAAGAAGAGAGAGAAAGTGTTAGTTGAGGTAGTCCATAAACTAGCTCAAGGAAAAGAAGTGTTAGCTCATCTCAATGAGCTTACCATACCAAATTTTCATGAACATATATCCCTCCCCAAAGATCCACTAAAGATATCCTTAAAAGTACCTATCTAGAAGGATAATCTCTTGAGTTAAAAGCAAAGTAAACTTTTTCACCCTCCCAACATCTCCCTCATGGAGAAAGAACCTACTTTGTAAAGAATAAAGGAGGATATTGCAAACATATGTGAACATGAAAAAGATAACACAAGTTTTTATGATGACTATATCATGATAGTTATCACACTCCATTTAGAGGAGAAGAAATTAGGTTAGGACCAACTATTATGGCATGGATTTGACACTAATGAATTAGAGCTTGAAGATAATAATAATGGCTTCATATTTGAATAAATGGGTATTTAGGTTATAGTTGAGAGAAAATTATATTTTTATTTATTAAAATAGATTCCATTTGATGGGGTTGAAGATGTGGATGAGAAAAGTGCAAAAATTGATGTGGTTGCAGTAGTCAACCAGTTAGTTGATCAGGTTGAAAAAGTCATAAATAAGTAAGAAAAAGAAATAGAGGAGAAAGAGGATCAAAATGAAGAATTGAAATAAATATAACATGAATTAATAGAATAAATAGAGGTTATAAGTCATAATATTCATACTCTATAGCATGATAATGAACTTGTAAATTAGGTTGATGAGTCTAACTAGTCTCAAGATGAATTATCTATCGAAGGCAGTATTGATGTCTTTAAGAGTGAAGGAAAATGGTCAAATCTAAATCCATGATAACATGAAATTATAAACCCTACATGGATTGATGATATACCAAATGTCTCATTTAAAAGTAACAAAATTGAGGATGCTATTGAAGTTGGCATTATTCTAGATGACCAAGAGGATGTTGGATTTTGGGATGACTTAGAATTTTTTTTCCTAAGCCTAGAAAGTCAACCTTCATATTCAAGTGATATATTAGATGAGGAGGTTGTAAGTGATTAGATAGTCAATTTTGTATCAATCCTTAAATAAATGGACCAATATGTTTACATTGGAGACATGTTTATCCCATTTCATCCTCTTGAGAACATATTGTAAGAGTCATCAAATAAGAACCTTAACCCATCAATCATGAGCTCTCAAAATCAACGTGTTTTCTATACTAGTTAACCACAAGTGATTGATTCTAAATATTTTCCATAGAATCTAGGAGTAAGATACTTGTAAGTTATAGCCCTACACATATTAGAATAGTTTTCTTATTTTCCTATAAGTTCCTTGTGCACATTATTTTCCTATTGTGTGTTTCCTTTCCTAAAGTGCCTTGGGCACTTTGTTTGTCTTATTTATTGCTGTTACTATTGATTCAAGAGGAAGTTATCTAAAGGGGTATCCTTTCATAATTTCATGTCAACTAAAATAAAATACTTGTGACTCCATGCCTAATGGACTAGACAAGGCAACAACTAGGTTCTCAAGTATAGTAGGAATGCTTCCCTATGAGTCATTAAATATGTTGGACAATTTTTGCCCACATAACAATATTCTTCTTGGATAGAAAATTTGATAATACTTCTTGATCCATAAATGACCAAAAGATAGCAAAGAAAACTTTGAAAAGGTAGACCATCATCAAACATCATGAAGAAATAGACTAGTCAACTCAAATAGGAATTTTATAAGTAAGATTAGAAAGCTTCACAGAGCCAAAAGATCATATCGACATGAATTTACTCATGCCTAAATCATTCTTTGAAAATTCCATGAATTGATGATATTTCCATCTCATGTTACAAGCATTCAAAGTTGAACAAGTAAAATGAGGCATTCACACATATGTTATATTTGAGCTATGGAAAATAACCATTTAAATTAAAATGTCCCTAGGTTAAACACATATCGAATAGGTTTAAATATCTTTGGAACTTGGGTATAAAATCTATGGTGCATGCAGGCTAATAAATCTAGTGGAACCCAAAGATCCATTGACATACATTTGATTGTTCATCTAAGATCCAACGGTGAAATCATGGTCAACAAGTTAGAGGATCTCAAGATTAAACATAATGGTGCCAAATGTCATGATTAAAATGACCAAGAAGATAATGGTGCCTGTTAAATCAATCATAAGGATATCAATGATATGAATTCAATCAGACCAAGGAGATCAATGGTGTGCATGAGGTCAAAATTCAACAAGCTTAGATCGAATATGAGGTCACCATGTGGCATAAGCATGTTAAATCATGGAGATGATAGTAGGATATTGAAGATGATTGAAGAGTTGACATGGCCACAATGTGAGAAGCCTAGATCAAGATTTATGGTCAATATAAAAATTCAAAGACATGATATTTTAAGTGAAATTTGAATATGGTTTAGGTCAAACCAGGGTAAGTATCTTAAAGGGACATGTGCCACCATTGGATTTTAATAAAAAGGACATAGATAATGGGTAGTTAACAATAAAGTTTTGATTTTATTAAAACTTAGTATGAAGCTTTGGTTCAAAGTTTTTGAATGTGTAGGGTCCATTTTCTAGGGTTGCAATATTATTCCCTGACTATGTTGCTTTTTTTAAAGAAGATCTATTCATATAATGAGTTATAGATTCCTACAAGGTTTAAAGGTAGAATAGGTCTATTTATACCTAATGGAGGTCAATAAGGAAGATATGTGACTTATAGAATTTTCATTGATATAGTGAATATAGGAAATCCAAAAAATGGATTGGTTTTCAATCTATAGTAAGACTTATGCTCAGATATTGAATTAGTGAAAGATATAAATGCTAATGAGAAAGTGTCATATATTCAACATATCCATATCCTTGATAAGCAGGTACCTATAGCCACTAAAAGAAGACATGACCATGGCTCTATTAGGTCCATGGATATGAGGACTTTTTCCTCATAATAAAAGTAAGTGGGAGGTGGTATAGAAGTTTAAGGAGTAGTTTTGGGGATTGGAGAAAGTAGTTGGAGAATTTATTTATATTTTAGAGATTTTAAATATTTTCTCTAATAATAAGACCATAACTCATCATTCAAAATAGATTCTTATCTTCTAGTGGATCTCTCATCCAATGAGAAAGCTTCAATATTATTGGATCCAAATATAGGTTATCTTGTTGATGAGGGATAGTCTTGATTGGATTAAAATGTGGCAAAGACTTCAAGAAATCTGGTGATAGCTCATCAATTGATTTCTTGATGCATGCTCTTCCTTTATCTCTTCTCCTTTTCTTTATATTACCCATTCCTTATCATTTGTAAAGGGATGCTTATTTTTTGGAGTATAGGGGGAATCTATGAGATATTTAAAAATATGCTCATCTTGATTAGGCTAAACCCTATCAAGCATTTTCAATAATTTCCTCTTGATGAAATAAAGGACTTTCTTTACCTATCTCTTGCCTTGGATCAATGTTTTATGAGTTGTGCATGATGGAATTTTGTGAAGTAAAATCTTCATCATCCATTTTCCTCTTTTCTAACCTCATTTATGGTGTTCTTCAATATATTATAGGTCTATATTATTGTTCTACCTAAACCTAGTCCATGAAACACTTATGCAATCAGTTGGTTTATGAGGTTGTGTGAGCTAGCATAATCTTCTATAGATCTAGTGTTGGTTCAAGCCTATGGGAGTTTCCATATTTATTTGGTGAATCACCTTTTATCCTTATTATAAACATTTTCCCCATTTTTAACCCTTTTCCCTATGAAAACATTAGTTTAGTTTATCCATCAAGATGAAGCCAACCTTCTCTAGAGGTTCAACCCTATCATAGGTTACCTATAGCTTGGGGTTATCCCAATATTATGGCTTAGTTATATAGACCTTAGTAACTCTCTCCAAGGGTGAATATTAATCCCATAACACTTCCATGGAATTTTATTATTCATTTAATGCATAAAAGAGCTTAATGGCCCAATTAGGACTACTAGGCCTAAACAAGCAGGTAAAGTAAAAGAGGAGAGTGTTGAACCTTGAATAATAGTGAAATACAAGATTCAAAAAGAGGTTGTCTCATTTATTTTATAAATTTTCACAATGATTCCATTGTATTTGTCTATTCATTGGAAAAAATAAGAGCCTAATGGCCTTATTAGGCCTAAACAAGAAATTATGGGTATGATCATGAGTAGAAGACTGGAAGTGTTAGAAAATGTATAGATAATTGAAGTGTAAAGGTGAATAAAAACTATTTTTACTTATTTCCTAAATCCATATATATAAATTAAATGGTTTATATATTTTGGATTGAGAAGATCCAATGGCCTAGTTAGACCTAGTAGGCCTAATTAGGTAGTCAGAGGTCTGTGATTGAAAGTGAATAAATACTGCATGTTTGAGGGGTGTTTGAGGGTTAAAATAATTAGAGAGGGAGGATAAAAATTTCATAATGTAAATTTTGGAGTTTTGGACTCAATAAATTAGGATAAAACTCAATTTTTAGGCCTTTAGGGTCAAAATAGCCTAGACGCCTACAAACCCTAAGTGTAGGAATGAGAGGTTTGTATATATTTGAAGGAGTGGGCAAGGAAACAAAAACATGGAACATATTTAGTGCATTTTAAAATACCCCTATGATGTGTCATAAGTTAAACCAAATGTATTTTCCTCCTTTCTACCCTATTTTCCTTCATCAACCTCCCATAATGCAGGTTTTTCAACCCGAGAGCAACTTTCTTCATATTGGAGCTATACAAAACATATGAATGGTGTCCTTAATAGCTAGGAAAGGTTGAATAAGGTTATGTACACAAATTTATATTAATTTTTATTAAATTTAAATATCTTATGGATAAGAATAATCATTTAGAGGTTATATAACTTTGAACCTACATAAACTAGTCTTAAGGACATGATGGAGGAAACCTTGAAGATTTTGCACCCAAATGCATTGAATTAGTTTTTAATACTGTTAAAACTCATATTTCACTTTGAGGAGGTTATATACATGATATTGGTTATAAAAAAACCTATATGTATTCATTATAAACTATCCTTTTCTAGGGTTTTAAAGCCAAAATAGAGTTTTGAGCATGTTGAATAGTTTCAAGTCATTAATGAGTGTAGTGTGAAAAAATATTATCGATCATGAGTGTGCCCTTGAGAGAAAGAGTTTTATTACTCACCCCTATTGGAACATGTAATATCTCTTAGGTTTAGGTGAATTTATAAGGGATATAATCTATTGATAGGGATGGCTCCCTTGGTACTTTCACTAACACTTAATCCTAACCTATCTATTGATTCTAGCAATGAAAAGGGTGAAAAATTCACTATTTGCAATGGAATTGAAAGAGAAATTGGGATGGATGTTATGTGCCAATGTTTTATGAAAACTTATGCTTGAAATGACACTCTTATGAAATAGAGAAAACTTTCACACATTCTCTACACTTAGGGATGACTTCTACAAAAGTGTTTTAGAAGGACTTGGCAAACTCAATTTATGTAAGGAATGAGTGTAGATAAATTGAACCCAAATCCAATGATTTAAATTAAAATGATCTAGAAACTTAATATGACCTATAAAAATAAAATATATCTAATTAAGTTATAATAACTAGATAATGACATAGGAAAACAAATGCTTCACTAGATTATATCGATGACAAACACATACGCTTCACTCAAAAAACATAAACAATCACGGAACAAAACATTTTTATTTATCTAAAAATGTGAGTACACATCTTGGTACAATTTTGGCACAACAAAAATCAAAGAGTGATAAAATAAAATATATAAAATAAGTTCAAATAGGAAAAATAAATACTTGGAGATAAAGCAACCCTAAAATAGGGGACTTCAAACTTGGTCTTACATTTCCTTTGGTGATACATATCCCTTATTCACCCCTTTCAAACACTAATAATTAATATTTTGGAATGGAAGAGAAATTTTCAATAATTTTTTGAACTTTTTAACTTTTTCATAATGTTTGGTCAAGCCTTGTCCACTTGGAGAGTGCCTAGATTCATGCTTTAACCCCTAGATCTTAGCTTACATGTCTCCTTGGTGAATGAGTCCCATTAAATTAGGGATTAAATTAATTTAAATTACTTATTTAAAACCTTCATGATGCTAGTGAATGATGTTTCAATACTTACACAAAATTTTTAGGAGACTTCTCCAATCTTCTTGACTTTGTCCTCAAGGTGGGTGTAGGAAGAGCAAGGAGACCTTTTAGAGCTTGGAGACCTTTTAAAACATGATAAACTCAAATTAAATACCTTTAATGAATTATTTAAATTTAAAATATGGAATATAATATCATGGATCATTTTGTTAAATCCTTATTAGGATTCATATACCCTCATTTAGTCTTTTAACCCCTTAGTTCCTCGTTTTTCACTAAGGCGTAAAAGGCAAAAGTTGGTATTTATTCAAGTTTTCATCAATTTTGTACATATCCTCCATGGATGAATTATAAAGATAATAAAATACCTATAAAGAGGAAATTTGATCCATCAAACACTCAAAAATACTTGGGTTTACACCAAAACCATGCATTTTCTCTTAATTCCTTATATCTTTTTTAAAGATAATATCCATTTATGGGAGAATATAGAGAGGATAATGAAACTTTGAGGACATTTTAAGATACCCTCTATCCCCTTACGTACCCACAAATAATTTGGTGGCTGCAATCCAAGTGAAAGTTTATTTTCTAGCACATTTTTAAAAGTCAAATTAGGCCTAATTAGCCCTCATAAACCTAGAAAGTGAAAATATTTCTATTGATACCAAAAAAACGTTTGAAACTTTAAAAAAAACATTTGACTAAATTTTCACATGCTATAATAATGATAGATGTCAATTTTGGTGGTCTGAAACATTGTGGAGGTATGACATCCTTGAAATGGCCATTGACAAGCTTGCCTTTAAGAAACATTTTCCAACTGGCCCATAATTTTTGAATGGTTTGTAACTTATGATTGATATCCTATATATTTTTAAACTTTTTCAAGTAAAAAATGTCTCAGTGAACCTCTCACATTGATTGGAATCTTTTAACACTATTTAGAACCCATATTTTAGCTAAATTTTTTTATACACTTTTATACAAGTGAATATAGAAACAAAAATGTCAAGGATTACATAACGGTATAATAAAACCTATTGTATTTTCTAGTAATAAAATGTGGAATTTGAAGATTTTTCCAAATCAATCTTTGCAAACTGGTCCAAATTTGGGTTTTAGGAGGGTTTAAGGCTTATACAAGGTCTTAATGATTGTTCATAAAGAAATGACATCAAAATAACCTAATAATTACATAATATATTTTTTTAGATACCCATATAACATCTCAAAAAACCACTAAATCCCATGCAAAACGTGAAAGAAGCTATGAACATTTGAAGTTGCTCATATGGTGGCTTGCTTAGCACTCTTCAGGACAGAAAGAGGTCATGTTTGAATTTCAGTTCTCAAAATTCATTAATACTATTTTGAATATTTCATAAATATTTTATAGACCCCCCATATTATTTTCAATTATTTTTAAGTATTGGTTACCCCTTTATATGCTTATGATAGACTGATTAGAGTACTTAGGGTTAAAGACCACCTTACCCTTGCAAGCCCTCAGAGGCACTTTAACTAAAAAATGAAACGTTTTTTCCCCTATGATTTTATTTAGGTAAATTTTGTGATTATAATATACCTTTTAATCAATTCATGTGGTCTGAAATGTATTGTTTATGCACTTGACAATCAGGTGCATCTCTAGGTCTCTTGAATATACCCTACAATTAGAGAGGCCTAGGTCTGAGAAAAAATAATGGATATTTACACTACTAATATTACCTGGATAATATCATGGAAATATAAATGAACTAATTACCACAAAATATAAAAATTTAAGACCCTGATTGCACCCTTAGATGCTACAAAACTCACTTTTTACAAAATTAGCTAGTTAACTACCTAGTTTTTCATGCTTCATGGTTATATGACTAAGTTTATCTTGTTTAATATTGTCATAATGGCATGAGGATGATAAAAATTTAATTTTAGTTTCCTAATACTCCAGTTATATTTATCTTGGCCTCCATTAATCTTTATCAAGATACATAGACACCATCACCACATTATCTCTTCTCATTACTTACTAACTTGTACCCTAACAACACTAGTTGTAAGTGTTGATTAGTCATTAAAGGGGTATTTTGAATTTATAACTTGTGATTTATTATATTTTTTCACATATTTATCTCTCCCAAGTATTTTTTAATATTTCTCACTTCTTCTTTTCACACCTTAGCACTTTAATGTCATATTAGTAATTTGTTATCTCTTATTCATACATAGCTTGTGTACCCTCCAATCAACTTCAAATCTTGTTTTCAAGGTTGTAACTAACTATATACCTAATTTAAATCTTATTTAAGTAACTTTATCATCTCCCATTACCATATTCTTATTATAGTCTCAAACATCTCCAACCCAAACCACAGTTTGCTTCATACATAATTTAGGACAGAGTTATTCCATACTCTACCTTTCAAGAGGTTTGAGTTGTCATGGGGCATGGGTATATGGGAATGAAAACCATTGATTAATTTACAATGTATAATATAAATTATCATTTCCATATTACCACATTTATCCTACCCTTACACTTATCTTAGCTTCCTAAGACTTGGCTTCAAACTTGCTTGGTGCACTCAAAGCTTGTCTGCCAATTAAATTAGTTGTAGGTGTTATTCCCATGATGAAATATTTAATTAATGAAACATTGGAATCCTTTTACCATAATATAATTTATTATTTCATCCTCATAAATTTTATCTCCTTAATTTTAACTTGGATAAACTACTTGATTTCATTTCATTACCCACTACACAGTCAAACTCGTAACATCTCCATACATAGTTTTAGGTTCCTATTTATGATTATAAACTCATTTTAAACTTGAGGATTTTGTATATATATCATGGTAATAATAATTTATCAAATATTTATATATCTTGACAAAAATTACTTGTCATTTCCAAATATTTCACCTTAACATACATATATGCTCTCCATTGATCTTATTGAACCATTATTTTCTACTTTCCTTGATATACTAACCTATGTGTCTTCATTTATCACCTTGAATATGAAATAGTCACCTTGAATATGAAATAATACTCATTATCAATATAAAATGCATTATATAACTTATTATCTTATTCAATTTTCCTCACAAGCATATAATACCTTGAAGTTATTTCATACTACATAGAGACCAACACTCAACCCTGATATTTAACCTTCAAGTACAGGTTAGTTATAGGTGATTAGGGTATTTGACTGAGAAATGATGTTTAGACACATTTTTGAATATTACCTTTTTTCTCAATTCAATTAAATGTTCTTTATTCTTAGACACTAAAGCATTTTCAAAGCTACTATATTCCTTCTCTTGATCAGTTTTAGAAAATGAGAAAGTTTGTCTAACAGGCATGTAGCCTATCACCACACTACAATTGACTATGTTATCTGATTTTTGGACCATAATTTTAACATTATGACCCATAAAATGGTCCATGAAATTATATGTATCCAAGGTTAAGTTTGAAATAATGATCACTTTTTGAAACCATGAGATCCTTTAACTCTTGGAGTAACCTATAGGTGGAGATTCTTCATTGTATGAACTAAAATCAATATTTTAATCCTTTTTTATCATTTAATTACATAGAATTGACCTCAATAATTTGTTATCACTCACCATTACTTCTTATTTATATCCCACTTCACTGTATAAATCATAAAAATAAGCATTCACACTTGTAGGTAGTCTGATTATTGATATTGTTTCCCTTGGGGTTGTAGGTGGAGATTGTGAATATAGGTTCTTAGGAAAGTATATTTACACTTGAAAATTATCTCATAACTTGATCATAATTCCATATTAAACTAAATATTGATTAACCAAAACTATCAACTACACCTTCAAGTCTATGAACCTCAATATTTAAGCTTAAAGATCCTACTTAGCCTTCAAACTGACTATAAGTGTCCATGAAATTGGATGTAAGTTTGGGTAAACTAAGAGAGAGGTGAGATAAACACTTTATATATATGTTCTTGGATTATTTAATTATTTTTATTCCTTTTTTTCTTTTATTAAGGCCTCATCAGCTCATATTACCTCTTTAGGTTATAGTTTTTCCTTAATTTCATTATTCAAACCAACATTAAGATAATTATAGGTACGTTGCACTTTGTACAGATAGTAGATGGATTTTCAATGTTTGACATGTCTATATATTATTAATATTTAATGGAAAAACATATAACACCCTTATAATTTACTCAAACCAAGAACTTATGACAAGTCTTAAGATTCTCAAAACAAGAAGGTCACAACTTGAAACTTGATTGATTATGACATCATTAATGGTTGTAGGTGATTATTGTACATCATCCAAGTCTAATAGTCACCTTATTCTCCATGTATCTCCAAGCTATCCAAATGTTTGACTATGGAAATGTTGATGCCATGGATTTGCACTCGAGGCAGGAGGCCGAGCTCTTGCCTTTCCACACACAACAATGGAAACTCCCCTCTCACCTGTGGGACTAGTGAAGCTAGAGGGGAGAGTCTCTAGATAAGGGCTAGCTCCCTCGGATGTATCTTTTAGGCCCTGGTTTCTCCTACTATTAACAAATAAAATGGAAAAAGGGGGGGGATGAAAAGGGAGAGAGAGATGCTAAAAATAGAACCTAAGCCTAAAAATGAAATGGTGATACACCAAAAAAGTGTGATCCACTTAAGCCCGAACATACAATTTTCACCCAGAAGAAGTGCCCATACACTTCATCTGATGTGGGAAAACTCTTTTGTGTTAATGAGTCAGGGGTCCGTGGAGATATAGGGAGGAAGGAACTAGTAAATGTATTATGGGATGCACTTTGACAGCCTATTCACAGGCACCTATATTCCTCTAGGGACACTTCTGGCAAACCTTCAAAAGAGAAACTCACAATGTACTAGACACGGTGGAGTCATTCTATGAAAAGCATCAAGGACAATGACTTAACATAAAAGAAAACATAGACATATGTGTGAATGCAAGTCTAGATGGAGGTAAAAATGCTAAGTCTTGATTGAAGGTAAAATCTAGTAGAGCTCTGCCTTACAAGCCTGAGAGATTTTTGGGTAGAGTTTTGCCTTAAGGCTGAGAGTCGATGGATCCTTCTCAAATGAGAATGTTTAAAATATATAGAAAGAGGAAGACAACTTGGCACTTCCTGGGAAATATTTTGGCACCCTTTTCTGCCAGTGGCCAATGTGCCTTCTAAACCTTGGGAAGAGGAAACCACTATTACTGATGTCATTCTTCTAGAAGAGGCCTGTTGGAACCATGTTGTACAATCATCAAGATTGACTTTTGGCATTCAAGCATTAATGTAAGAACATGGTCATGCCTCTTTTTTGTAAACAAACTATAGTTTGTCCCCTCATCAATGCCAATTAGAGAAAATAGGTTGCACCACTCGTCTGACAATAACTCACCTTCCCTTTACCACTTAGACACTTTGTATTTTATACTCCTTGTCTTCCTCCTGCTCTTTCAGCCCTCAGGGGTGATCTTCTTGTGGGTCACTACATTCTTTGGACTCTTTCCATTGTTGGCACTCAGGTAGTTCAAAAAATGAATGGCTACTTCACTACCTTAAAATTGATGCCCGTGTACCTACCATTGCTTTAAATAATGAATAATCTACCTTCTTGAAATTGATAATTTTTGGGATGTCACCGTCCTTGGAAAAAGTCATCAGGTCCTTTCGTGGGCTTTTTTATGGGTTTTTTGCTTCGAGCTTTTCTTGTGGACAAAAACCCACAAGAATTGTCTTAGTCTTTGTCCCTTCATTTTTGGCTCTTTTTTTTGGCCCCTTTCTATGGCTTCTGTGCTTCGGGCCCTTTGGCTTTCCTGTCAGGTGGCGACCTTCCTCCAAATTCCATTAGGCCTTTTGTTTGAAGGAATTCCTTTAGATAAAAAGTCTAAAAGAATTTGGCCTCGAGTCTTCCTCACACATTCAAAAATCATTCGAATGCCTTGAAAATTTTCCTACCATTTATAAGGGCATTTAGACTTAGAGGTGCCCTCCACAACGGTATTTTCCCTTCAGCTTTGGGACGCACCCTTGAACCAAGGCATTGAAGCAACCCGTTGAACCAAAAATGGTTCAACAGTTCAATCAATTCAATGGTTTAACATTGTGCACTGAGCTGATTGAACCAAGATAATGATCTTGCTGATGAACTAATAGCGTTAAACTAAGTTGATTGAAACAAGGCAATTGAACCAATCTATTAAACTGAAGGCATTGAACTAAATGATTGAACCAATTTGTTGAACTGGTTCAATGGTTTAATAGTACATGTTGAGCCCCCTTGAACTATTTGATGAACCAAATGTGATTGAACTAGGCATTGAAATTTAAACATTGAACCCATCGATTACACTCAGGCCAATTGAACTAGGCATTAAACTTTACCGATTGAACCAATGCTGAACCTAAAGCCACTTAAACCTAAGTCGTTGAACCAAGCTGAAGTAATGAACTAGTTCATGAACTAAGGTTGATGAACTCATGTAACTTGAAATTTATTGGCTCTAAATAACAAGGGAAGAAGGGGACCAATTTTTGGCCTATTGGGAAAAAATGGTCAATAAATTGGTGACTCCTAAGGGAAGCATGCCTGTTATGCTTAAAGACAAATTGACTTACAATCCAATGGGCACAGAGTCAGATGTAGCTTTGAAGAAAGGTTAACAATAGCCCTAATTGATCCAAGAATCAAACATGAAGCTTTTTACCTGATACACAAAGGGAAACACACAAGGCTAAAAACACTACCTATGCAAACTGCACTTAGGGAAAGTAAGAAAAGAAACTAAAAACAAACTACTATATACAACTAACTAAGAATATTTGCCTCCCTCCTATATCAAAGGGAAATTTTCTTAAGTCCCCTTCCTATCAAGAAGACTTATGGTGCCAGACAAGTAGCTGAAAAAAAGGGAGTTGGTGACCTGCTCCTCTTGCTTGACCTGGATTGGTTGGTATCTAAGTGGATCAGATTTAAGCATGCTTCCAACATATACATACACTACTTGTTCTTGGAAGCTTTTTGAATGTTGGCCCTTCATGCTGGTGCATTTCACCAAGAAATCAATGGCTTTTGGCTCATCACCGTAAGCCCTTTCATCTGTATAGTCCCTTTGCAATGTATCATGGTCTGACCCATTTCCTTCTACTTCATTGAAGACTCTGTTAGACTCATCCTCTGCTTCCTCTTGACCTTCTTAAAGAAGGGTGATAGTTATGATGTCTGAAATGGAATCACAAAATGATTGATCATCCCACATAACATCACCTCTCTATTCAAAGCTCTCTTCTTCAAGGCTTTACTCAAGGAAGATCAGCCTCTCATTTTCCTCCTCAAAAATCAGGATCTCTAGATTTTCAAAAATATTTTCCTGATCCTCCTCTAATGCAGGCTCCTCAATGTAGTAGTCTTCCTCATCAAAACAAAAAGTAAGTTCTTCAATCAAAGGGGGAGAGAGCCCAACATTTTTATGTTCCTCCTCATATTTTTGGAACATCTGCATGTATGTGTGACGTGTGTCTTCTCGATTAATGATGGGGTCTTCACAAGGAGCATCAATGATGATATCTTTTTTATTATCACTCATCATAGACTCCTAAAGAACTATAGATTGGATCTTTTGCTCCTCACTCATTTCCTATAGAGTAGGTTACTCCTTGAGAAGGGATGAAGTGGAAAAAATATGTGGAAGAGGAGGTAGTCCATGAGCTAAAATTGTATGATTCTCCTCCTTCCATCTAGCCAGTACTTCATCAATATTAGGTGTGGCTTGATAGCTCTCTTAGGGATGTGTAGACGGGGTGTGTTCAAACATAAAATGTACCATTAGGTCTGAACCATCCATCACATACTGGCTGAGGAATCTCTCTCTGGATTCCAACTCTATAATTCTTCTAGCCATATCCTCCTAGAAGTGCCTTTCGTGGAGGTCACCAGCATCATCATGAGTAGGAACAGCCTTATCTTCTTTAAGGTATTGAAAAAAACCTTTCTTCTCCTCCTTCTTGTCCCATGATTCTACTATTTTTCTCCAATTAAGGACCTCAAAATTAGAATTTTGCTCATGTGAACAGGTAGTAGCTTTGTTTTCTCCAAGGTCCTGGGGCTCCTCCACAAGGTCTAAAAGTTCTCTCTTTCACAAAGCAAACTCATCCTAGCCTCTATATATTCAATTTGCTTGGCTAGATTATCCTGAAAGAGTCTTTCTTAGAGGTCACCAACACCATCCTCTTCATTACTTTGGGTTGGTTCCTATCATTCCTTCCTCCAACTTGGAATCTACACATCATGTTGAAGGACTTGGGGAGGTTGAGGAATTCTAGGAAGAGACTGTTGATGCACCCGAAGAGTCTCTAGAAGAGGGATGAGTTGGGTCAAGATTTTCCCCCAATGGAAGATTCACAATATAAGGAATTGAGAAGATTGATATCCATGGGAGGTTGCTCTAATGCCCTTTGATGTTGGAAAGCCAAGCACATGGGATTGAGAGCAGATGAATTAGGTGAATTGGATTGAGCAAGTGCCATCTGATAGAAAGGATTTGGTGTACAAGAGGGGGCTTTCTTTAGGATAAGAGGGGGCATGCAAGGCTGACTACCTTGAATGAATGGATTCCTCCATTTTATTACATCCTCTTCCATGGACTGGAATGCCTAAGCTTGCTTGAAAAAACATGCCTCTTTATACATCAACTCCTACTGATATTTGTACTGATCCTCCAGTCTGTCAATCTCCATCATCTGCTTCTCAAATTCTAGGGCCATTTCCCTTATCATTGCAGGGCAACTAGGAGAGCTGCTTGAGGTGATTCTTTGAAAATTTTGAGTCTGATCGAAGTCATATGAAGGAATACAAGACCCATGATTTTGTGCAAAGGAATTATACATACAAAAAGTGATTTCTAATGGCACTAGGCTGCCTAACTAGCTGATTCAACTTAGAATCACCATTGGTGTTGATGCAAAATCCTCCAAAGGCTAGTTGGTTGAAGAACACACCAAAAATTCTTTAACTCTTTGGACAAAACCTATCCTAGTTGGTCCCACTAGGCATGCCAAAAATTGTTGACACCATGGATTTGCACCCAGGGTAGGAGGCCAAGCTCCTTCCTTTCCAGACATAACAATGTAAACTCCCCTCTCACCTGTGGGACTAGCAAAGCTAGTGGGGAGAGTCTCTAGATAAGGGCCAGTTCCCTCTGATGTATCTTTTAGGCCCTAGTTTCTCCTACTATTAACAAATAAAATGAAAAAAGGGGGGATTAAAAGGGAGAGAGAGATGATGAAAATAAAACCTAAGCCTAAAATGGAAAAGGAGATACACCAAAAAAGTGTGATCCACTCAGGCCTGAGCATACACTTTTCATCAAAAAGAAGCACCCATACACTTCATCTAATGTGGGAAAACTCTTTTGTGTCAATGAGTCAAGGGTTCGTGGAGATACAAGGAGGAAGGAACTAGCAAAGGTGTTCTGGGACACACTCTAACAGCCTATTCATAGGCACTTATATTCCTCTAGGGACACTTTTAACAAACCTACAAAAGAGAAAATCACAATGCACTAGACATGCTAGAGTCATTATATCAAAAGCACTAAAGACAATGACATAACACAAAAGAAAACATAGACATATGCATTAACGCAATTCTAGATGGAGGTAAAAATGGTAAGTCTTGATTGAAGGTAAAATCTAGCAGAGCTCTGCCTTACAAGCCTAAGATATTTTTGGGCAGAGTTTTTCCTTAAGGTTGAGAGTCGATGGATCCTTCTCAAATGAGAATTTGTAAAATATATAGAAAGAGGAAGAGAACTTAGCACTTCTTGGGAAAGATTTTGGTGCCCTTTTCTGTCAGTGGCCCATGTGCATTTTGAAACTTGGGAAGAGGAAGCCAGTATTACTGATGTCATTCTTCTAGAAGAGGCCTACTGGAAACATGTTGTACAATAACCAAAATTGACTTTTGGCATTCAAGCATTAATGTAATAACATGGCCAGGCCTCTTTTCTATAAATAAACTACAGTTTGTCCCCTCATCAATGCCAACTAGAGAAAATAGGCTGCACTGCTCGTTTGGTAATAACTTACCTTCCCTTTGCCACTTGGATGCTTTGTCTTTTATACTCCTTGTCTTCCTCATACTCTTTTAGCCCTTGAGGGCAATCTCCTAGCAGGTCACTACATTCCTTGGGCTCTTTCCATGGTTGACACTTAGGTAGTTCAAAAAATGAATAGCTATGTCATTGCCTTAAAATTGATGCCCACGCACCCGTCATCACTTTAAACAACACCTAATTTGCCTTCTTGAAATTTATGATTTTTGGGATGTCACCGTCCTTAGAAAAAGTCATCGGGTCCTTCGGTGGGGTTTTCCATAGGTTTCTTACTTCGGGGTTTTCCTATGGACAAAAGTCTGCAAGAATTGTCCCAGTCTTTGTCCCTTCATTTCTAGCTTTTTCTTTAGGCCCCTTTTTGTGGCTTCTATGCTTTGAACCCTTTGGCTTTCGTGTCGGGTGGTGGCCTTCCTCCAAATTCCTTTGGGCCTTTTGTCTGAAGGAATTCCTTTCGACAAAAAGTATGAAAGAATTCAGTCTCGAGTCTTCTTCATGCCTTTGGAAATCATTTGGCTTCCTAGAAAAGTTTCCTACCCTCTGCAAGGGCATTTTGATCCAAAACTCAAAATTTTTGGTTGATAAATATCATAATAACATAAAAATAACACAGTAATAATGAATTCTCTGAGAAGAGATGTAGTATTACTCAAAATCACAATACAAATATATGCTTATCTCTGGGAAGAGATGTCTATCTTTACATTTCAGGTTACCTCTTCTTTTATACACAATTTGAAAGCATGGGGAGGATGTGGAAGGTCACCAATATCGAGGGAGATGAAGTGGTACGACTTCCAATATTTAAAACAATACATAATTTGAGGAATTACTATTTTTAGAAACTTACTATTTTTAGATAGCACTATTAAAATTGAAATTTGAGGCACTTCCATTGGGTTTTCGTGGGTCAAACTTCATTTAGCAAAGCTCAATTCCATTTTAAGATGTTCCCCTCGTTCTTATCTTTCCAATGGTTCAAACAGCGAGTCAATTGGAGCTATGGTGCAAAAGTTATGGCTCCCGAAAGTTCTGTCATCAATTGGGGTGGAACTGTTACCCGAATTGTCACCTAAATTGATGCCTGGATCATTCCTCCCTCCTTGAAAATAAATGGTCCCCATTGCATCAATTCTCCCCATTAGGTGTGGTAGTTGTTTCTTGATTTGATTCTCTGTGAGCCACTCACCTTGATGGCTAAGTTGGCCCCTTTTGACCACTCGATAAAGCGGAATAGAACGTCCTCTGGTTGTCTTCATCTAGGTATCCACAATCTGATCCTCTTCCACTGGAGCAAAACTCTGTGGATCAATTTCATCAATGTCAAGCTGTTCTACTATAACTAAAGTGTCCAAGAGAGGTGGATGATATGGCTTGAGGAGCTCCACATTGAATATTGGGTGCAGACCAAGGTAGGCTGGGAGGTTCAACTCAGAAGCATTTTCTCCAACTCTTCTGGTGATGGTGTATGGACCATATCGCAGAGGCCAAATCTTTCTATGTGGGCCTGCAAGTCATTCCTTCTGGAGCCACAACCAGACCTTGTCACCCACAGCAAAATGGTGTGCAATCTTATGTTTATCATGGCATTGCTTGTACTTTTGATTCATCTTCTCCAAGATGTCATGAACTTGTTGCTGGAGGTGTTGCATTTGTTCAATAAACTTTGTAGCTTTTGTTGCCTCAAATCTTCCATGAGGTGTGTATTCCATGGTGGAAAATGGAACTACTATATCAACTGGTGTCATGGGTTGGAACCCAAAACATACTTGGAATGGACTGTGCTTGGTCGAGCTGTGCAGTGCCCGATTGTATCCATGTATGAAAAGAAGTCCCTCATCCCATGTGCATGGATGTTTGGAGTGGTACATTTGAATCATGTGAACAATCAAGCAGTTTACCACCTCTATTTGACCATCAGTCTATGGATGGAAGGCTGTGGACTTCATCAGCCTAGTATCCATCATCTTCCATAGAGTGGACTAGAAGATGCTCAAGAACCTGCTATCTCGATCTAAGACAATGGACTTGGGAAGACCAAAATGGAGCCATACATGACTAAAATATAGTTGAGCAGTTTCCTCAGCAGATATATTTTTTTATAGGTAATCATGATAGCTATTTTTGAAAAATGATCAACTACCACAAAAATACAGTCCTTACCATGTTTTGAAGTGGGCAAACCTGATAGAAAATCCATTGAGATGGATTCCCAAGGCCTGGTTGGTTCTGGCAATGGCGTGTACAATCCTTGCTTCTTATTTGTCAGCTTGGCTATTACACATGGGGTGCAAGATTTGAGATATCTTTCCACATCCTTTCGCATATGGGGCCAGTAGAAGTGTTTTTGAAGAACTGCCAATGTTTTCTCAATACCAAAGTGTCCAGCTGTCCTACTGAAGTGTGCTTCCCATATCATCTTTTGTTGTTATACAACAAGAACACAGATGTGTCCCATATGATAGAGGACATTATTTTACAAATAGAAATCAGAAACATGTGTACCTTTTTGAAGTGCTTGGTATGTAGCCACAAAGGTAGGATCTGCTTCATACAGGATACCCCAAGTGGCAGTCTCATGTCTGCACAGGTCCAAAACTATTGTGAGTGCAGTAATTGGTGGGTGGCTCAGACAATTTGTAGCTATATTTGAGCTCCCATTTTTGTGTTTGATTATCAAGTGGAATTGCTAAAGATATGTGGCCCACTTTTGATGCCTCTCATTTCAGAGCTTGCTTTGTGTCTGGATGAATTCCAATGGTCTGTGGTCAGTGTGGATGACCGTTTCCTTTCCCAAGATGTAGTGTTTCCATTGTTTGCAGGCTTGCACAATGGCATAGAGCTCCTTATCATATGTTGGATATTTCTTGACTGTATCAGTGAAAGTTTCACTATGATATGCAATGGGATGGCCATGTTGCATGATGACAACTCCCATGGCATATTCAGATGCATCTGTCATCAACTCAAAAGGTTGATGCAAATCTAGCAAGGCAAGAATAGGGGCTGAGCAGAGTCTATTCTTAAAATTCTCAAATGCCCTTTACTATATTTCACCCCACTAAAATGTAGCTTTTGCTCCTCCTTTAGTCACTTGGGTTAGTGACCAAGCAACATGTGAAAATCCAAGAACAAACCTGCGGTAAAAATTTGCAAGACCCAAAAAGATACGAAGCTCTGTGAGGGTCCTTGGTGTGGGCCATTCTCGAATAACCTGAATCGTTTCTGGATCAACATGGACCCCTTCTGCATTCACAACATACCCGAGGTACTGAATTGTTGTCATCCCAAATGTGCATTTGTCAAGATTTGCATACAACTTGTGCTCTCGAAGAGTTTGAAGCACCTTACGAACATGTTGCAAATGTTCTTCCCATGTTCTGCTATAGATGAGTATGTCATCTAAGTAGACAACCACAAATGAGTTAGTGAAGGGTCGTAGGATGTCATCCATCATCCTCATATAGGTTGTAGGTGCATTAGTTAAGCCAAAAGGCATAACCAACCATTCAAAGAGCCCCTCCTTAGATTTGAATGCAGTCTTCCAGACATCAGTGGGATTAATGGGAATTTGGTGATAACCAGATTTGAGATCAATTTTGGTGAAGAACTTCACACCACAGAGCTGGTCTAGCAGGTCATCAATCCTGGGGAAAGGATAGTGGTTCTTCACAGAGATTTTATTTAGGGCTCGATAGTCAATACAAAGCCTCCATGTTCCATCTTTCTTCAGTGCCAAGATAATTGGGCTACCACAAGGTGAAGAGCTTGGCCTGATGTGACCCTTTTGGATCAATTCTTGAATCTATCTTTTTATCTCATCATTCTCCAAAATTGATCTGTGATACACAAGACTGTTAGGCAAAGGTGATCCTAGGATCAAATCGATAGAATGTTTTACCTGGCAATGTAGTGGAACTCCTATGGGTGACTTGAATAAGTCATCATATTCTCCTATGATGTGTCTTATCTGCTTCTATTGTTGTGTTGATTGCATAGTTAGGACTGCAACATCAGCCTTCATGGATTTCTGTGGCTTGACCACCATGAGGACAAATTCCTTTGTTTTCTCCACCAATCTCTTACATTGCTTCGCACTGATCAAGGTGATAGATGTGGGAGGTGGTACCTCTGGTACCCTATAGTGTTATTTTCCAAGGGTGAGGGTAATCCTTCGGGTTCGTGATTCATAGATGCCATGTCACTCATACATGAATGGCTGACCAAGGAGTACATCACAAACATCTAGATTGACTACATCACCCAAGACTTCATCTTGGAATGGTTTTATGGCATATGAAAGAAGACACTGATGGGTGACATAGAGGTCTCTCCCTAGGCTTAGCCATCCAATACTATAGGGCTTTGGATGAGGCTTCACAGATAGATTTAGACTTTTCACAACTTTAGCAGAGATTAAATTCTTTTGACTCCCACTATCATGAATGAAATGTAAAGGCATACCTTTTACCCATAGTTTGGAGTGGAATAATCTTTCCTTGTCATCTGGTCTTTCCCCACGATTCTGTGATGAAGCGACAATGGTGTTAGCCTCAGCATCTACAATTTCTTCTTCATCCTCTTTGACTGTGGGTTGTGTATGAGGCAGAGTAGTGGACGTCGAGTATTGTGACTCAGAAAGCAATGACTTGATGGCTTGACATTCTTCTTTGGAGTGAGTCCCAATTTTGTGGTAATCACACCATTTTCCAGCCTTCCCTTTCTGGGATTTCTTATCCTAAAACTCCTTTTGCTTACAATTTGGGTCTCGTGTTTGACCTTCCTTATCACTTTTCCATTTTGAGGGTTGACTCTTCATATTCTTTTTGCCATTCTTCTATTCAATCTTCACTGCAAATTTGTATACCTCACTGAGGGTGTCTAAATTGAAGAGTTCCATTTCCCCCGTATGTATCATTGTAGTCCACCACGATATTTGAGAGTCTTATGTTTCTCACTTTCTTGAATGCCCAACCTTGCAGACAAAGAATGAAAAGTGTCTGTGTAATCTTGAACAGATTGGTCCTTACCTTGGCGAAGTTGTTGCCACTATATGTAGAGATCATCATATGCTCCGATGGGGTAGTACTCTTCTTTCACTACTTCTACAAAATCATCCTAGGTAGGTTTTGCCTCAAGGCCAATGTCATCTATGCTGAACCTTATTTTACACACTTCCCACCAGTTTTTCACAGGCAATGTTGATTTCAAAAGAGCAAAAGTAATCTTTTCTCCATCAGTGAACTTATTTATAGAGAAGTAGGAAGACAATTGATCTAACCAATTTTCTACTACATCAGCATTGATTTTACCTTCAAATGTAGGAATATCAAAATTTACCTACACCTTGAAGGTTGTTGGGGCACTAAAAGGTCGTTCCCTGGATGAGGAGCTAGGAAGTGGAGCCACGGAGCCAGGATTTCCCATCGGAAGTGTTTGAAGAATTTGGGCAAATTGTTGTAGCATATGTGCTTGTTGCCATTAGAGGGCCTCATTCACCATTTCCTTAAAAGGATTGGATGTCTCGGTGTCTTCCGCCATTTGAGGTCATTTGGAGCAAACAGGTGGAAAATTTGGAAGCTCTGTTGTTTCCCACCCAAGCTTCTTATAGCCTGACCTCGTCCTCGGGATCATACACTCTCAAGGCAAACCGCTCTGATACCACTAGTCTAAAACTCAAAAGTTTTGGTTGATAAATATCAAAATAACATAGAAATAACACAGTAACAATGAATTCTCTGAGAAGAGATGTAGTATTACTCAAAATCGCAATACAAATGTATGCTTATCTCTAGGAAGAGATGTCTGTCTTTACATTTCAGGTTAACTCTTCTTTTATACACAATTTAAAAGCATGGGGAGGATGTGGAAGGTCACCAATCTTGAGGGAGATGAAGTGGTATGACTTCCAATATTTAAAACAATACATAATTCAAGGAATTACTATTTTTAGAAACTTACTATTTTTAGACAGCACTATTAAAATTGAAATTTGAGGCACTTCCATTGGGTTTTCGAGGGTCAAACTTCATTGAGCAAAGCTCAATGCCATTTCACAATGTTTCCCTCGTTCTTAGCTTTCCAACGGTTCAAATAGAGAGTCAATTGGAGCTACGGTGCAAAAGTTATGGCTCCCGAAAGTTTCGTCATCAATTGGGGTGGAACTGTTACCCGAATTGTCGCCTAAATTGATGCCTGGATCACATTTGGACTCAGATGTGCCCTCTACAAGGGCATTTTCCCTTCAACTTTGGGATGCACCCTTGAACCAAGCTGTTGAACCAACCCATTGAACCAAAAATGGTTCAACAGTTTAATTGGTTTAATGGTTCAACACTACGCATCGAGTCGATTGAACTAAGTTGATGATCTTGCCGATGAACTAATGGTGTTGAACTAAGCCAATTGAAACAAGGCAATTGAACCAATCCATTGAATTGAAGGTGTTGAACCAAATGATTGAACCAATATGTTGAACTAGTTCAATGGTTCAACATTATGCATCGAGCCCCCTTGAACCATTCGATGAACTGAATGTGATTGAACTAGGCATTAAACTTTAAACATTGAACCCATTGATTGGACTCAAGCTGATTGAACTAGGCATTGAACTTTACCAATTGAACCAATGCTAAACCTGAAGCCACTTGAACCAGAGCCACTGAACCAAGCTGTAGTGTTGAACTAGTTCATGAACCAAGGCTGATGAACTCATGCAACTTGAAATTGACTGGCTCTGAATAGCAAGGGAAGAAGGGAACCAAATTTTGGCCTACTGGGCAAAAATGGTCAACAAGAAACAAATAACAAAGAATAGTAGGGAAATAAAGAATGAGCTATTACCTTAAATAGTCCTAACTTACCTTAAAATCTACTAAATTGAGTTTTTAGCTTATTTCCTTCATGATTTTGATGAACTTTGTAAACCTTTTAAGCTATCATATCCAATTATAGGAAATTATTCACCTTATTCTTTGATTTGGAACATTCATAACATATTCAGAAGGGTATAAATCTTCTTAGAAGGTCTCTCAAGTTAACAACACAATAACACACAGTCTTTAAGTGTTATTTCAGTCATTTAAGGCTCTAAACTAAAAAAATTTGTCTTGATGAAATGACTTTAGTCACATTTTTACTCTTAGATAATTATTGGAGGTATT
Organism: Torreya grandis; assembly: GCA_037957365.1. Classification (NCBI taxonomy): domain Eukaryota; kingdom Viridiplantae; phylum Streptophyta; class Pinopsida; order Cupressales; family Taxaceae; genus Torreya; species Torreya grandis. The sequence continues at coordinate 94,767 of JARHVA010001867.1, read as the reverse complement.
CCATGTTATCCCACATTGCCTTATAACCTATTGAACACTAAAATCAATCTCACTAAATACATTTGTACCTTGTTGAAGAGACTAACTAAGGTTAAACTCTCTCAAAGGAGATATATTTACAATGTAAACCTATGAAAATTTGATTATATTAATTATTTATTACATGAATTATATATTTAATTAATAACCTTTGAATTTTAATTATTTTGCTTAACTCAAGCTCTACTCCAAAACTGGCCCAAAAGGAAATTCACAAAGATAGTGAAGGAAACAAGTTTTATGTTATAAGTACCTTCTTATAAGGACTTATATTAAAATAAGATTAAAATTATATTAATTACCTATAAAATTATCCATAAAAACCATTACTCTTCATCAATTTAAATAGGTGTAAGAACACACCCCTCTCAGATGCATAGGCCATAGTGATTTATTGTCACTATGAGTGATTTTTAATAATTATGAGGCCACTAATACATGAAAAAATTAATATTAATTTAAATCTTACTTTTACCCCTAATAATTTCAAAAAAATTATCTACTAAATCTCTCTCCTCTTTTGGTACCAAGCATTTGAAAACTACCCTTCTAGAGTTGCCAAGGAGGTTGATATAGAAGAAAAATTATTTTTTTATAAATTTTTTCACCTAAAACTTCGTAAAAATTAAGTATATGAACCTATGGTGACCTAATTAATCCTTTTGGAATATTTTATCATAAAAAACCCCTTCAAAAACCTATATAATTGCCTTAAAAGTCTTGTTTTTTCACTGAAAAAGCCAATTGATAAGGAGATCTAATTAAAATTATATAAAATGTGTTATTGATTATTTAAAATGTATGATCAGGTGAATAAATATGAAATTAATTTTCTTCCTAATCATATACCATCAAAACCTTATAAAACTTTCCCCAAAGGTCACAAAATGATCAAAATTGCATGGAAATGAATCATGAAGTTAGTCAAAAATGTGATCAACCTGTTTGTTCATATTTTAAGAATAAAATGACCTTGAAACATGATATTAAACTCATAAATATAATCTAGAATCTTATCACTACTAAAAATGGCTTGGAAAGCCCAAAAAATAACTAGTCAAGCACAAGACAAATGAAGGACAAAACCTTAACTTACCTAATTGACCTTCAAGCCGATTAATCAAGGTTTTAGATGATTAATTTAAGGACTTTTAAAGACTAATATACTGATAAAAAATAAAAAAATATAATGACATGTAAAGTTTCAAATGATAAGGGTGACATTTTTACCTGTTAGGTCAAAATTATCAACATTTTGGTGGCTCAACTGGGAAGCATGACTACTATGATTAAGAACGAGACCATTTACATGACTTTTAGAATCATAAAATTACATTTAAATTTGGTAATAATGATTAAAAATATGATTCATGACTACAATACATATTTGACTTGAAATAGGACCACTTTTTCCTCCAAAACAAGGAAAAAAACACAAAAAACATGGGAGACTAACTAACAGATCAAATGTGAAAATAAAACACTTATTTGAGACAAAACATAAAAAACTAATCTTCCAAGAGATCACTTGGAGGGAAACAAAAAAAATAACTATGTACAAGGAACTTAACTCTCAATATCAATGTTTCAGATGTATCCCATTAAGTGGGATTGGAAGCTCCTCACCATCCATCTTTGCAAGTTAGAAGGCATTGAGGGATTTGAAGATAAAGATTGTGTATGAGCCACTCAAAATGGATTTAAACTTAGTATTACTTCCTAGTTTAGCTTTGTCTTTGTCCCACTTGAGAACCAAATCTCCTTCTTTAAAACTCTATGAATAAGTTCTTTTGTAAAAGTTGTTATATGCTTGTGCTTAAAGAATTTACTTGGTTAGCATGGACTTATTTATAATATCTTCCATCTCGATAGGCTTAGAATACATGATCTCCATTGTTTCATTCTCCAATAACTCAAGATGATGCATTAGTTATAAATTAGGAAACTCAAGATAAATATGTAACCTTGATTCCTTACCATAGAACAACTTGTATGGAGAATTGGCTATTGATATTTTGTAAGTGATCCTATCAACCCTTAGAGTTGATTTCAAATTTATTTTCCATGACCTCTGATTATCTTGAATAGTCCTTATTATGATCTTTAGTAGGTTTTTATTGGTAGACTCATCAAGGACATTACCTTTTGGGTTGTAGTTTGATGAAGTGCTAAGGTAAACACCATGTTGAATAGCCCATTGACTCATCCTAATTCTCATAAAAGCCTTTAAATTATTTGAAATGATGGTTGAAGAAACCCAAAATCTAGTAAACAAACCTTCATAAAAATCTATTACATTGGATTTATTTGATTCTTTCAATTCTAGTGCCTATATCTATATCATGAATTAATCCATAGTAATAAGGATCCATTTGTGACTTGATCTTGAAGGAGGATTAATGAGGCCAATAAATTCCAATCCCTATTAGATAAATGGTTTGTGCACCATAATTAGTTGGAGAGGTAAGGATGTAAGTTTCAATTTTCCTAAAAGCATAATGCACTACTTGCGTTTCCTAACCCATGCATGATAATCAAAGAATATTCTTGGCCAATAGAACCCACCTCTCATAATATAAAGGGTTGTTGTTCTTGTTGATAAATTCCCTCAACCATGTCCATCATAGAACTCTTCAAGTAACCTTTGTGTTTGGCTTAGCTCTATACACCTTAGCAACATACCATTGATGTCTTTATTGAAAAGAAGACCATCAATAAGAAGAAATGGAATGTATTGCAATATGAACTATCTTATTTTTGAATAACTTAAATGGGAAGGATAATAACCATCTTTGAGATATCTTACCAAGTTATGAAACTAGTTGGAAGGTGAGGTATGATCAGCTACAACTTCATCATTTAACACTAAAATCACATCATTAGCCTCTTATAATCCTTAGTCTAAGTGCTCACAAAGCAATTTACCTCTAATAATCTTTGTGACCTTAATTTACACATCATAATCTATTATTTTTATTATCCAACCATCCCTCTTATCATTTATATCCTTGTTCAAGAGGAACTCCTTGATACCTAGATGGACAACCATTAGGCATATCCTATTGTTATATAATAAGTATATAAACTTATTGAGAGATATGATTACCAAAAGGACATGATTTTCAATAAAATAATACCTTTTTCATATTGCTCCCAGCCATGGCTAAAGAAGGCTATTGGATACTCAAGGCTTCATCATTCTAATAATAAGAATACCTGAAATGGTATCCATGTTACCATATGTGTACAAGATGAAATATATTGTGAAATATGGATTTATGAGTGTAGAAGAACTTGATATTTATTTATTTTTATCTTAAAAACTCATCATTCCTTCCTTGTACCAACTAAAACTTTGATTCTTTTTTAGCATAGTTGCAAGTAGCTGAGCTAAAGTGGAAAAATCTTAAATATATCTTCTTGTAAAATTGATTTTTCTTAAGAATTTTTGCAAGTCACTTTTATGTTTAGGTAAGTAAAGATCGAGAATTGAATCTACTCTTTCAAGATCTATACTTAAGCCATATTTTGAAACCCCATGTCCATAAAGCTTACCTTCAGGAACCAAGAAGACACACTTTTTCAAATTAAGAGATACCCCAAATTACCTACACCTTTTGAACACTTGTTTGAGGTGGAACATGTGCTCACTTTAAATCTTTGAAAACATGGTTATGTCATCCAAATATATAAGTACACACCTATTAATAAAACCTTGGAATTCCATATCCATGGGCTTCTAAAAGGTTACTCCATCATTGGATAAACTAAAATGCATCTTTTTATATGCAAAGGTCTCCCACTTTAAAGTGAAGGATGTCTTGAATTGGTCTTATTCCTTAACCATTATTTGATAGTAACCACTATATCCATCCAAACAATAGAACCTATTTGAACCTACAACCATATAGAAAATTTCTTCCATGGATGGCAATGGATAATGATCTTTAAGGGAAATCTTGTTCAAATCCTAGAAGTTAACACATAGTCTAATCTCACCATTCTTATTGCATATTGAAAAAAAATTTATTACCCAAGTTTAGTGATTGATTTTGAATATAATGGTAGACCTATGAGCTTATGAAGCTCAACTCTTATCAAAGGTTCATATTTTGGATTTATGGGCCTTTGCATATGTCTCACTAGTTTAGTTTCAACCTCTAGCTTAATTGTGTGTTGATTTAAACTTGGGTTAAATCCTTTTATATCACTATATTTACATTAAAACACATCAACAAAACTTTTACATAGTTCAATGAAATCTTTTTTATGAAGGAATGCATACCTTACCTGATTCATGTTATTACTAGCTATAATCTTCATATTGGCATAGTCATATTCTTTAGTTGACAATGATGACTTATCTTTTATCATCTAATCATCACCACTAAATATGTCCTCAAGTGTGGCCAATAATTTAGGTAGCTTATTACTTTTTAGTTTCACAATATGATCCCCATACTGCTGTAACAACTTTGACTAAGTACTAGATGATAACTCAACCTTTGCTTACAAGAACATAATAATATGATTGTCATCCTCTATTACTTGCTTAATATCATGGTTATACAGAATGGAAGGCCTCACAACCACCTTAATTTATGATGAAATTTTATCATTTTTAATATCAAATGGAATGCTAAATTGAGCCCCTATAGAATCCAACCTATTAGATGTTTATTATCATTTCATGATATTACCTAAATATTAAAATATTTAAAATACTCAAGTAAGTTCCACACCCTATTCATATAAGATATAATAAATGTGTTTTTTCATAAATTAATACCTCTTGCTTTATGAACTATAAGTTCACTATCACCAGTGTCGATTCTCATCTTTCTAAGCCACTACAAACCATGAACTAATGCCTCATATTTTGCAACATTATTTGAAAAACCAAACTAAAACTTAATTGAAAAAATAAATTTTATTATAGATAAATAAACATTATTATAACCTTGGTACCTTGATTACTTGATCCATCAACGTATAACTACCATAGACCTTCATTAGATTTATCATCCTTCACCATGACTAGAATTAGTACATCATTTTATTGGAGGAAATAAACACCAAGTCCCTCCTCATCAATCAAATTTTAATGATCATGATCATGTAAATTTGAGTCTCATTCATCAAGGAACAAATATGCAACTCCATATAAATGTGAATTAGTTTCCACTCCACTAGTTTCTATCACCTCATCTGAGATGACAAAGTTTACACCACTTGGCATATATGCATCCAAATGGAAATGTGAAATGCGTTTAGATTGGATTATTACATTTTTATAATAGCTATCCCAAATAATTATGTAAAATATTCTGATAAGTATCCCAAATATTTGAGGTGAAGTCTCTTGATAAACACATGGAAAAGTAAGGAGGCAAGTCCACCACAACTACATCCTATTGAATGGTAATATTTGGACAAGCATGTACGGTCAATTCAAGTTATTAATATTTTATAACTTATTTATTAGTTATCCTTCCAATTTTAATATACCTTTTACATTTTATTCATAAACTAAATCAATCTTATCCATAATTTGCTTGGGCATAATAGTGTTACTGGCTCTACCATCCACCATGTAGTTATGAACTAAAGTGTCACTAAATATCAAAGAGAGATAGAAAGGAGGAGTATTATTTGATTTTACCTTAGTTTTTACACCTTTAAAATACTATGTACCTATTTTAATTTTTTTTATTGGTTGGCTTGAATTAGTCAAGACAACACCTTCTTTCTCAACTAGTTTTGAAGACAACTTGAGAGCTGAAAGCTCTTGAATGAGTATGTCCTTTTATATTGGAATATATAGGGAATACCACATGAATATGATGATTTTAAAATTATTTTTTTGATTCACTATATTTAATTGAGTCCCAGTAACCTTTGGCTGCACTTTTTCAACCATTGGATGTATATGAAGTAAAGGTACTTGATGAACATTTCTAGATTCAATATTTTGATTTTTCTTAGTTGTTAGGGTAGCAACCTAATATTTGGTACCTTCAAAAATAATAATAGGAGTAATTTAATCATGAATAACATATTGAGCCTCATCAATGTATCTTCTTTTATCTTTAGTAACTATAAAAACTTGGCCATTTAGAGTGCTAGTCTCACCGCCCTAATTGAAAGGCACATGATCATCCATTTGCCATTTTACATTAATGGCATCAAGATGCCCTTGAAATTGTTGAAATTATCTTTGTTGTACTAAACCTTTTTATTGGTATTTACCTCCTTGAAGATAATACTATTATTGTGTTATTTGTGGAATAGTCATGCTTTATGACACCAAGGCTTAGTTCTGAACATCAATGAGATTGAATGGATACCAAATTGAGTCTTGCATCAAGTTATTTTGAGGTGGTGTAAGAAAAATATTCATTGAAGTGGAAGGTGCATTAAAATAAATAGATTCATATGGTTTATCTTAAGTTATATCTCTTTAAGCTTGGTAGGATGGTCTATTTTTCCTAAAACATTAATAAGAAATCCTTTGATCTTTGAAAGGCTGATAGGTGGGTTGATTTGTTTGTTGATAAGATATATTTGCCTAATATTTATTCTTCTTTAATTTTACTATTTCATTTATAAAATAATACAACAAAATGTTTAGTTCTCCAAACTCACTAGCTTGACTATAAGGAGCTATAATTTGGGCTTGAAGAGGTGGAATAGGAGCCAAAGATGGAACTTTAGAAGATTAAAGGGATATAATAGAAAATAATTTTGGAAAGATAGGCATTGGAGGCCTTGTAAATATCAAACCAACTTGTATCATACTATTCTCTACTCTTATTTCAACCTCCTAATCATCTATAAAAGTATCACCACCCATTGACTATATCATGACACTAATGTTAGAATTAAGGGATCTAGGATAGTATAAGAAGGAATAATTTAGGGATGGCGTAATCAACAGATTTATCCTACTCAATGTTTTTTAAAATTTGAGTCTAAAGTTAGTCATGAAGTCATGAGGATCGCTATTTATGGTTGCTAATTATTCAACTAAGGATAGGTGCTCAGATTTGTCCTAAAATTATTTGACTAAGGCTAAACCTAATTCATCATAAGAAGTAATAGAGTTTAGTGGGAGGTTTTTATATTACTGTAGTGTTTTTCCTTTAAGGAAGAAACAAGCAGACTAATAGCCATGTTCTCCTGAATAACATTTTAGATTGAATAGAGGTTAGAAACATCTTTGATGCACTCAATAGTAGTTATTTGATATTTTCATGAGAAGAATGGGATACTATTAAGAGATGATAAAACTATGTCATCAAGCTAGGATAAATTTAGTGGACTACCTCTATTGAATGGGACAAACACTTGGTTTTTGATGGACATTTGGATAGTGGGACTTTTACTATTTTATACAATAGGATGACTAGAACACAGATATTGATTTTTAGGATAGGGGTTTGTCCTATTAAACATTGATATTTTGTAAGAAGTAGAAATAAACTCAATCAACTCAAGAAGTAAAAATAAAAATAGATTTTGTAAGAAGAACACAATTAACACAACAACAAAAAAAATGGATACCAAGCTGAGGAAGTTCATAGCCTTCCATCTACAAATTGATGGTCAGACATAGTAGTGAACAAGTAGGCCTTACATATTTCCATAAAGCATAGTCCATTCTAAGTATGTGTCAGGTTGAAACCCATGACACCAAATGATATAGCCATTCCATATCATCCACTTCTATTGAACAATTCAATCATAGAAAAACAACTAGACATTGGTAATCTTGATCCATAGAGTTTTTGTCTAGTGGAGAAGGATCAGATTGTGGATACCTAGATGAAAACAATAAGAGAGTGCTCTACTCTACTCTATCTAGTGGTCAAGAGGGGTAAGGTTAGCCACCAAGGTGAGTGGCTCATAGGGAATCAAATCAAAACAAAACTACCACACTTGATGATAAATATTGATGCAATGGGTACCATTACATCTCAAGGAGGGATCAATGATTTGGGGAACATTTCAAGTGATAATTTAGGAAATGGTTCTACCCTAATTGGTGGTAGAAATTATAGGAGTCATAACTTTTGAACCATAGCTTTATTTTACTCCCCATTTAAACCATTGGAAAGATAAGAATGAGGAGAACTTGGTGAAATGGAATGAGCTTTTATCAATGGGTTTCTACCCTTAAAAAGTAATGGAAGTGTCCCAAATTTCAATTTTAGTAGTGCATTATAAAAGTAATAAGTTTCTAAAAATAGTAATTTCTTAGATTATGTGTTGTTGTAATTCATGGAAGTCAAATCATTTCATCTCCCTCAAGATTGGTGACCTTCCACTTCCTCCTTCCACCTTAAAAATAGATATAAATAAATATGTATCCTGAAAAAGAAATTAGACATCTCTTCCTAGAGATAGGCATATGTTGTATCTACAATTTTGATAAATAAAACATCTCTTCTCAGAGATAACATTATTATTTATATGTTCCTGAAATATTCTTCAATCAAGACTTCTAATTTTTGGATAGTCAAGTGGTATCAATGTTATGGGAATTGGTATAAAGATATAATATAATGTCATAGGTGAAGCAATCATTATTCTAAGTTATTATGAGTTTAAAGGGACCAAATATTAATTGTGTCATGATAGATTTGTGTTTATATATAAATCAAGGATTAAGAATCTCTTAAAGAGATTGTAATAATATAGATAGAGTTTGAGATAAAATAAATACCTCATTGGTCTAATAAGATCAATATATAAATGAGATAAATATATAGAAAAAAAGTATTATAAACCTAAAAATAGATAGAGAATAAATTGAAGGTTTTAAAGTGTGTAATGGACCAAGTAAAAAAACTCATTAGACCTAATCGAGTCATAATTGTTTTTGATATTGTGATTTTAAGTTCTGGATTTCCATCATTTTTGGTATCAAATCTAGAAGCTCTTTGAAAATGGATAAAGTTTTGAATTGGTTGAAAGATAATGCAATTTTGATTGAAAGTGGTTAGAATTCATAAGCCAAGTAAGGCTCAAAGGAAGATGAAGAGCTTAGTGAAAGCTCTAAGAGATAGTACAAGAAGGAATACTTGAATAAGATAACTAAAATACTAAGGTGAAATAGACTTAGGTGAGGCATGATAGAGAAACAAATGAAAGAAAGACATATGAAAAGGATAATAGAAAATATAATCCATAATGAAAATAAATATATTGATTTTTTTAAAGCCAATGAGGTTGTGAGGTGTATTTGTTGTAGTAAAAGTGAAAAGAGAAGTTATAGATGGTTCAGGCAGTCACCAACTCTGTTAAGGATTGATAAGACAAAAATCATAGTGATTGCTCTTGATATAGATAAAATGTGAGGAGGACTTGGACATAAGTGTCAAAAGCCTTAGGTAAGATGAAACCTAAGGTGAGACGACAAGTGAATCAAGATGAGAAAATCTTGCTTGAAGAAGTGAGGAAATTGATGGGGAAACTACCAAAGAAGGAAAACTAGTTAAGAATACAAAAAGAGAATGAGAAAAGGAAGAAAGAGGAATATTTATAAAATAAAATGGATAAGATAAAGTAGTAGATAGAAATAATGACACTCATGGTAGAGTGTGTGAAAATCCCATGATGTGGATGGAAATTGAGAAAAAGATTGAAATGGCCAATCAAGGTGATAGTAGAAAGAAGGACAAGGAAAAAGTTGAATGTTGCCTTGAAAAGAGAATGTAGATTATTGAGAAAACAAAAAGAATTATGAATTTATGAACTAGAAATAGGATCTATGTTGGCAAAAGATGAGATAAGAAAAGAATACTAGTTCACAAGCTTTATTGAGGACTTGCATAAAGAAGATATTGCAAAGGAAAATGAGCCTCAAGTTTTTAAATCTAAAATTTCCTTTGATTATTTGTTTTTAGTTAAGATGGTTGATGATAGAGAGAAGGCTCATTGTATGGCCTTAACAATTGAAGACATAGATGTAAATAATTAGGTGTAGTAGTTAAAGAATATGGAAATAAATCAATTGATTTTAAAAGTGAACTTTTTAAGCCAAGGAGTGAGCTCATGTAAAAAGAAGATGAAAAAAATGAAATTTTAAAAGATGAGTTTTAGGTAACCATTGCCACACATGAAGAAGCTAATTATTTCCAAAAATAGATACTATGTCAAATGAATACATAGATAAGCTATTTTATGGATTGATTAATATTTTGTATTTTATAAGAATCATGAAATAACTTGACATATTAATTGAAAAAGTTAGTTGCTTGAATTAAATTACCTTATAGGGAAATAGGATTGGTAAACTATCAAATGGACAAAAATTTGAAGGAATAAGTAGCACTGTCTTGAAAAACAACAATGAAAATTTTGTGATAAAAGTAATGAAGACAAGTCCAATGCTACATCCATGAAGAGTTTCAGGGCCAAGACCAACTATGAAGATGGTCAAGTGGATAAAATATAAGTTGTTGTAGCTAAGGTAGAATTTTTTATTAAAGAGGACAAAGAAAAAGAGTTGATTAAAGAATAAATCAACATGAATACAGTAATAGATGAATAATTCAAGGTTAATCATGAAGATTGGCAATAGGGACAAGATGCAAACTAATTAAAAGGATGGGGTATACCTAAAAGGTATAAGAAAATGTTTGTTTTATTTAATAAATTGATTTTATGTATAGGTTGAATGGAAAAGACAAAAAGTAAGAAGTATAGGTGTGGAGGAAAGGAGCATGCTCACCTATATGAAAGAATGGCTAAAAAACACAATCAGAAGGAGATATTTAATGAATGAAGCGTATGACAAGGAAAGACCATGAGTATCATCTCATAAAACATTTAAATCTTAGAATATTGATGTAGCATCATCAACAATACATTGTAGTTATTGTAAAAAGTTATCAATACTAAAAAATATATATATGGTGAAGGGCAAGGAGAGTGTCAAAGTGTGTTGTGTTATAAAATAGAGTATGTAAAGGATCTTGTAAAACTTGTAAGGCATGGAAAGTTAAATTTGAGTCATCAAAGGACGCTTAAGCCATTAAGAGTCTTATTATGAATTTCCTTAGGCATGTTTTAGGTTTTCTCTTCAAAACTATAAATTTTAATATTTGAAATTGCTAAAAGAGCTTGTGACCCTTGTAAGGGATAAAGACATATTAGAAAGAAGGTATGAAGTTTATAGTGGACAACAAAAGGTTTTTACCATGAGAAAAAAATATTTCATCATATTTTGAAATTTAAAACTCTTTATCCTCATCCAAGGGATGATAACTCCTACGTTAAACTAGACAATGATAGTATAGTCTATGTTGAGGTGAAGGTTGAGAGGAATAAGGGATTTTTTTAAATTGTTAATAGTCTATGTAAAACAACAAGATAAGATTGAAGAACTATGTACCTGATCAAAAAAATCCTATAAAGCTATGTAGGTTTACAAAAGTAGATTAATGTGGATAAACACTGCCAAGAAAAGGAGGTGATCTGTATTATAGACACAAGGCCTTTTTTGTTTGTTATATGTATATAGGTCTGTTTAATGAAAAGTATGAGGAATTATTAATAGAAGTCTTGTTTAAGGTATTTTTTAGATTTTAAAAGATAATTATTATTTTTATATATTTTATCCATATGATCATAATGTCTTTTGAGTGAATTTAGCTAATGACTAATTATTGGTGAACTCTATATAGGTAAACAAAGATCTGTACATGGATTTCAATGATTTATTTGGATAAAGAAGGTTGTAATTTGGTTTATTTATTTCATATTTTTTCTAAGTGGAAGAGTAAAAACTCAATGATTTTGTGTTGTAGCTATAATGATTTCAAGGTTTTGAATTAGAAGATCTATTGGCTATGAAGTCATAACTAGGACACATTTAGTAAACAAATCATATATTGACAGTTATCCAATAAACAATTATTAGATTTAGACATTAGGAATGTTTTAGAAAGAGAAATCCATTGAGTTTAGTCTTGAATCGATTGGATTATTATTGAGAAATATATGATCAAAATATTTTTTGTAGCTTTTAGGGAATATAGATTTCAAGTTTAAGATTTGATGTTTTATTGTAAAATAGTGACAAATAAGATTACATAACATCATAATATTAAAATATGGATTGTATGAAAGGATATTAATTATTTTAAGAAATTATAAACTCTATAGTTCAAATCCCATCAAATTAACAAGTTCAAAGGTTCACATAAGAGGGAGAAAAGATAGAATTGAGATAGTTTAGAGTCTTGAATCCAAGATAGGGATAAGAAGATAATGGTAAATGTCTCAACAACCTTAAATGGTATAAGATCATTTTTCAAACTATATAAATGTTGTTACAGACTTCCTATACTGATTTTGATCAAAGTAAGATAATTGAAGTTCTTATTTAATTTTTTGGTTTCTTAAAAATGTAAGTAAGAAAGTACAAGTTTTGAAAGTTTTGTGAGAAACCCCTACATCAAGTGGTGTGGCAAATGGTATCAATGTTATGGGATTTGGTATTAAGATATAATATAATGTCATAGGTGAATCAAGCATGGTTCTAAGTTCTTGTGAGTTTAAAAGGACAAAATACTAATTATGTCATGATAGAATTTTGTGTATATAGTAAGTGGGGGTTAAGAATCTTATAAAGTAGTTTTAATAATATAGATAGAGTTTGATATCAAAAAGAGCTCATTAGTCTGATAAGATCAATACCTAAAGGAGATAAATCCTTAAAAATAAAGTATAAGTAAGCTAAAAATAGATAAACAATAAAATGAAGGTTAGAAAGTGAGTAATAGGCCAAGTACATAAATCATTAAACCTAATAGATTCATAATTGTTTTTGAGATTGTGAATGCAAGTTGTGGATTGCCATCACACTAGGCATGTCAAAAACTATTGTCAATTAGGAGTGTGCCCTTGAGATAAAGTGTGTTATTCCTCACTCCTATTAGAACATGGAATCTCACCTAAGTGTGGATGAATTTAGATGGGAGAAAATATATAGAGAGGGTTGGTGTCGTTGGTGATTTCACTAACACTTATTCTTACTATTGGTTTTAACAATGAAAAGGGTGCAAAAGTCACTATTTGAAATGGAATTGAAAAATAAATGGAAATGGAGGTGATGAAGCAAATTTTTATGACCAATTATGATTTTAATGACACTCTATGAAAGGGATAAAATTTTAAAAAATTCTATACACTCAGGGATGACTTCTATAAAAGTGTTTTAGAAGGACTTAGCAAACTCAATTTATGCAAGGAAGGAGTGTAGAGAAATTGAACCCACATCCAATGCTTGAACTGAAGATTATCTATAAAATTAATATGACTTGTATAACATAAAATATATCTCATAAAGTTATAATTACCAAACAATAACATATGAAATCAAATTCTTCACTACTTTATATCAATGGCAAACACACACACTTCACTCACAAAACCTAAAAAATGAAAGAACAAAGGCTTATTATCTCTCTCAGAAGGTGAGTAAAAATTTTATCAGCCTTTTGGCACAAAAAAATAAAATACTTATAAAATACATTCTATAAAATAAGTTTAAATAGGAAAAATAAATGCTTAAAGATAAATCAGACCCAAAATAAGGGACGCCAAACTTGGTCTTATATCTCCTTTAGTGCTATGTAGCCCTTCCTCAACCATTTAAAACATTAATATTCATAGTATGTCATTTAATATAGAGTTTTTTTTTTGGGAACTTTTTCATATTTTTTTTTCAAGTGTTGACCACTTGGAGAGTGCCTAGATTCATGATTTAGCCCCTAGATCTTAGCTTACATATCTCCTTGGTGAATGAGTCTTCCTCCATGAAAGTATGCCTTAAATTCCATTAATTTCTAATTTTAACCCTTATTTATGCTCATGAATTATTTTACAACACTTGGATGAAGTGTCTAGGAGACTTATTTAATATTCTTCAATCTTCTTTCACCAAAACCATGCATTTCCTCTCAATTCCTTGTAGCCTTTAAAATAAAACATCCTTGTCTAAGAGAATATGGAGATTATAATTAAAATATGAGAAAATTTATAGATACCCTTTATCCACTTACATCTTCACACAAAATTTGGTGGCCTAAATCAAAGAAAAAGTGTCTTTTCCAGTACATTCTTTCAATCAAATTAGGTCTAATTATCCCTCATAGGCCTAGAAAGTCAAAATCTTGATCTTGAGACCCCCCACACATGTGAAAAAAAAAATTATATTAAATTTTAAAATTATACCATAATTATCCATATCAATTTTGGTGTTCTAGAACACTGTAGAGGTACAAGAACCTTGAAATGGCCATTGGCAAGCTTTCCTTTTTGAAACATTTTCTAACTAACCCAAAAGATATAAATTATTTGGGAAAATATAAGTGATATACTTTGGATTTTTAAACTCTTAAAATTAAAAAAAAGTCTCAATACACCTCTTCCATATATGTCATCTCTTTACACTCTTCAGAACCCTTGTTTTAGCTAATATATATATATATATATATATATATATATATATATATATATATATATATATATATATTGTACAATTTCATACAAGTGAATGTATATCAAAAACACATGTGGAGGATCCTATAATAGATAATAAAATTTATGGTAGGTTTCAATAATAAATTTTGGAATTTTAAGAGTTTTCCAAATCAATCATTGTAAACTTGTCCAAACTAGGGTTTTATGAGGGTTTAAGACCTGTACAAGGTCTTAATGATTATTAATAATGAATAGACATCCAAATAACATCATAATGACATAATATTATTTTTATGGGATATATATAACAACTCAAAACACCAATGGGTCCCATCCAAAATGTGAGAGAAGATATGAGGATTTGAAGTGTCTCCTAAGGTGGCTTGTATAACACTCTTTAGGCTAGAGAGAGGGCAAGTTTGAATTTTAGATCTTAGAAGTCATTATCACTATTGTGAATAGTTAATAAACCTTTATATCAACCCAATAAATTATTATAAATTATCTATAATTAATTTTTACCCCTATATATGCTCATTATGGATTGATTAAGGTACTGGGGGTTTAAGACTACCTTAGCCTTGGAAGACCTCAAGGGTATGTAGACTAGAAAATAAAATGTTTAATAAAATAATGGTGTATGAATGCCATTAAAATTATTTTAATATAATTTTTAATCACTTAATGATGTATATATATATTTTTTGTGCTCTTGACCTAAAGTGAATCTCTAGTTTTCTTAAATAGACCCTACAACTGGAGTGGCTAAGAGTGAGTAATAACACACTTTATCTCAAGGGCACACTCCTAATTGAAAAAAAGTAATCTATCCTAAGTTTGGGTGACTTTATAAGGGATATAATATCTAGAGATGGTTTATTCCCTTGGTACTTTCACTAACACTTATTCTAAACCTACTATTTACTAATTATAGCAATGAAAAGGGTGCAAAAGTCAATATTTTAAATGGAATTGAAAGAGAAATAGGAATAGAGGTTATGAACCAAATTTTTATGGTAAATTATACTTTTAATGAAACTCTTATTAAATGGAAAAAACTTTCACACATTCTTCACACTCAAGGATGACTTCTACAAAAGTGTTTCAGAAGGACTTGGCAAGCTCAGTTTATGCAAAGGAGTGTTGAGAAACTGAACCCAAATCCAATGCTTGAACTTAAGCTGATATAGACACTTAATATTACCTATATAACATCAAATATCTCTTGTTAGGGTATAGTAACTAAATAATAATATAGGAAAACAAATTTTTTACTATATTATATCAATGGCAAACACATACACTTCACTCAAAAAACCTAAAAATAGAGGAACAAAAGCTTCTTATTTATCTCCTAAGGTGAGTAAAAATTTTGGAATCATTTTGGCACAAAAAAAATAAAATATTTATCAAATACATTCTATAACATAATTTGAAATAGAAAAAATAAATGTTTGGAGGCAAAGCAACCCCAAAATAGGGGACTTCAAACTTGGTCTTATATCTTCTTTAGTTATATGTATCCCTTATTAAACCCTTTAAAACATTAATAATTCATTGGGTGGCTTGGAAGAGAGAGTTTCAAATTATTTGTAACTTTATAACTTTGTCATAATGTTTGGTCAAGCCTTGACCACTTGGAGAGTGCCTAGATTCATGCTTTAGCCCCTACATCTTAGCTTACATATATCCTTAGTGAATGAGACTTCCTCCATGAAATTAGCCATTTAATTCCATTAAATTACTTATTTGAACCATATTTATGCTCATGAATATTTTTTCAATACTTTTCTTAATTTTTTAGGAGACTTCTTCAATCTTTTTGAGTTTTTCCTCAAGGTGGGTGTAGTAAGAGAAAGGAGAAATTTTAGAGCTTGGAGACTTTTTCAAACATGCTAAGATTTAATTAAATCCCTTTGATGACATATTCTTTCAAGTTTTCAAACATGAAGGTAGAGAAGGCAAAAGTTGGTATTTTTTCAAGTTTACTTTATGTTTGTAGTGTCCTACATGGATGAATTGTCAAGAGAAAAATATGAGTATAAAAAGTCAATTTGATCCATCAAACACTCAAAAATACCTATCTTTATGTTTCAATGAATTTTTAATTAAGTTCTAAAGAGAGAAAAGAAACTCAATATGGTTATGGTTGAAAAACTTGATTGATAGTGAACACGTTGAAATCAAAATATTGTGAAGAGCTCCTCTTTGGCTTGGGAGGATGACCTATAGATAAGAAATAACTATAAAAAACTTTTTTTGAGACAAATAATTGCGTATATTGCTTAGCGATAGCTAGATCTTGGAAGTGAGGTCTTCTTTAGGGGCTGTTAATCCACACATTTTAAATAATTAACCTTGTAAATATAAAATAAAGTACTTGCATCAATAGATTAAAAGGTAATAAAATTGAAGTCAAGAATGCTTACTAAGGAAATAGACTATAAATTATTAAATTAGTGATTAACTAGTTAACACAAGTGTTAGAGGGTTGGGATTGGTCTCAAAAAAATTTAGAGGAGTCTGTGAATAGGTAGGAACATAGAAAATTATGTTTAATTAGGCATAGGTAGGTGAAATTAGCTTGTTATTTTTGGTACCATAGTGACTATCAGTAGTTGTGCTAATCATTGGTGGTTAAGGTGGCCATTGGTGGTTAAGGTGACCATCGATCGTTGAGAAAACTATTGATGATTGAGTCAACCATCGATGGTTATTGTGTGATGATCTAGGTTGGTAAAAGGTTGATTAACAAGATCTAAAACATGGATTTTGGGAGATGGGTAAGACCTAAGTTGGTTGAAAAATATAAATAAAGTAAATGAATGTTGAAAAATAAGTACTTATCTTACCAAAAGTCAATTGGATGATGTTTGAGGTAGTTGGTCTGTTGGTGGAATCTAGCTTAATTATGATAGAGTAATGGTACCTATTGGCTTACTAAAGAGGCATCAACAAGTTATCTCTCTAACATGATTTCAAGGTTATTGGATTTATGATGCTGGTTAACCTATAATAAATAAACTCTTAGATGTACAAGATCTTGATAAAAATTATAGATGAATTTCACCTTTAGGCTCCTCTCTTCTTATAGGCATAAGTAAGAGGTAGAAGTGGAGGTTTAATTAGGTTGTCTAATTATAAAATTTCCATACAAAGTATCGTAATAAGATTTAAACAAGTTATAATTAGAAAATAAAAGTGGGTAGTTTACATGTTCTTGGTTGGGGAGGTACACCCTAACTGTCAATGGTCAGCCTAACCATTAGTGGTCAAGTGCCAAAGGGCAAAAAGTGTTAAAAGGCTAGGTTGAGCTAGCTGAGTTAAACTAACAATGGGTGATCTTGGTTAGGGTTTCGTAGGTTAGATTAGTCCTAAGGAGTCCCAAGGAAGTCAATGGATACCTCAAAAATAAAAATTATGGTGTGAAAATTTATGATGTCTATATTTTTCCCCTTTTTTGTTATGTGGCTTAAATGAACAAGCTACAAAACAAAAATTGATTGCTAGGTTGAAGGGTCTAGCTATTTTCCCCAAGTATGGGAGGAGGTGTTCCCCATTAAAATAGGAGGCAATGAGGTGAAGCAGAATTAGGTGCAGGTTTGACAAGGTGGTTGAGGGTGATGATGGGGGTAGAGTATCATGATGGTGGGTAATAGGTTGGGAAATAATGTGAAAGCAAATTCCAAAGTGTGACAAAAGGTTTAATGTCCAAGATTACATAAAGATAAGGATTTCATGATTGATAACAATAAAGGTTAGTGCTATGAGACAAGTGACTAGTGTACCATGTGACCATATTTAGGTGAAGCAACTGGGTACACTTGTTAGTCTCCTAGACAAGGTTAGTGTTTTTGTTGGTATCCAAGGAAGTAAGTTGTCTCATGGAAAACACAAATGGGTTAAGTGTCATGGGTATCCAAGGTAAGAAGTATTTTTGAAAGACACAAATGGGCCAAGTAAGTGTGAGGTGGTACAAAGTTTAAAGGTGGTCAACATGGTAATGTTTTCACTATGGCCAAGGGACCAAGTATAAAGTGTCACAAAATGTGCATGAGCTGGGTTAAAATGGACCAATGTCAAGGAGACAAGATAGTCAAGTTGTGTAGAGAAAGGAGTCTCATGAAAGTTTATAAGTTTTAGTTTAGTGGAATTTAGGTGATCTCTAAAAATTAGGCACTGGGTTGTAGGTGTCCCAAATATTAAAAAATGATAACCTAACCATGAATGGTTAGGGTTGCTAAGTTTGAATATCGATAGTCAACCTAACCATCAATGAATAGGTGGAAACCCTAAAACCATGAAATACAAAAAGTGAAAATGAAATTTCAGTTTCACTATTTGTTAATTGACTTTCATGCTTCTATGAAATTTAGAGAATTATTTTTTGGTATTTTTCTAAGAGGGTTGACTGAGTGCTTAGGTGAGGTATCAATTATAGATTGGTTGAGTGGTTATTGTGTTGATCTAGTTGGGATTAGAAATTTAGGGTAGATGAGGACATGGACAAGTAGTAGGATACGGGCTCCAACCTTGATATTGATCAAGGAATGAGGTAGGGGTTTCTTTGTAATTAGTAGATAGGTAAATTTTGGTTAGTTGATAGGTTGATTGTGATGGTTTATGGTTAATTTAGAAATTTGGTTTGGGTGGTTTTTCCCTAGGCTAAGTATTGGGTTAAATTTTCTAATGTAGTGCAAAATTTTTATGTTAACTTAGGTTTCAAGCTAAGTGTGGGTTATAGGAGAGTTTCAAGTAGTTTAGGTTGTTATTGTTGTTGTATTGGTATGATTTTGAGGTAGGTAGGGTAGAGGGTTTCATCTTCAATGGTTACACACAATAATCATCAATGGTTTGACTTAACCATCGATGGTAAAGCTGATCATCAATGGTTTAATGCCTAGAGAGAAATGTTAGACATGATCATCAATGGTTAGCTAACCATCAGAGGTTGAGCACCAAGGAAAAATGGGGGTTACTAGATCATTGATAGTTCAGTTTAACCATTGATGGTCAAATGTCTTTTGAAGAGGGGTTTGTTGAAAATGTTGTAAATGTATATTTGAAATGTTAGTTTTAATAGGGTAAGTGTTAAGTGTAGAATAGTTAAATGGTCAAAATAGGAAAAAATGGGTGGAGGTGATAGTGGATTTGATGGTTATTGGAAAATATCATATAGGAATGTCATATGAAGATGTTGGTTGGATAGAGTTATGTGTCAGTGGGATAGGTTTGGAGAAGGTGGTATATGTTAAGGTAGGGTGTTAAAAAGTGTGTAGGCTAGGGTAGATGTTTATGATAGAAGCATTAGGATTTTATATGATAGGTTAGGGTAGGGTAGACTTTTATCAATTTATAAATAGATGTAATATGTTGAAAAAGGTAGGTAGAGGTTACTACTAAGCTCAATTTGGAAAACTAAGTGTGCATGCTAATATGAGTATGTTGTAGGCTTAGAATTAGATATAGATGAGGGATCAAGTTCCCAAGATCTTTGTGGAGATATATGGAAGTATGAATGTTGATGATTGGACACATATAGAATAGGTTGGCTTAGGGCCATGTGATATTACCAATTATTTCCATGAGATGTAGTGATGATAGTGGCCCTCATCGAGAGATGGGATCGACCACTAACACCTTATTACTATCAATAAGTGAGATCACCATCTTATTGGAGGATTTCTATAGGATCCCATATCTATCAATCTAAGGGGAGCTAATATACCACATTGATCTTGAGATGGAGAAGTAGATGGAGCTATTGTATGCTGAGGATAGGGTCCACACAATGTGGCATTTAAGTAGTTTTATATATGGGCCATTATAACAAAGGGATCTAGATGAGAGGAATATAATGATGATGTTTGTGTCTTACTTTGTGTTACTAGTTTTAAGTATTTGATAATTTCCATATCTACTAGCCAGGAGTATTGATTGAGATGTTATTGGGAAGGACAATATTTGGGTGGGTACTTATCTTTGGGTGGCTAGGAGTATTGATTTACAAGGATCTTTAGGAATTTATAGCTCATATATAATATGGGATCAGTGTTGGGTGCATGCTCCATTATTGGGCATATAATCACATCAAGGTTTTCACACCATTGGGGCTACTATGGGAGGGTTACACCTAGGTACCTTACATAGTGGGATTTTTATGGTGGAGAGGAAACTATGATTTGATAGGGTCTAGAGGTGGTGTTAGAGACATTAATTAGTTTATAGATTACTTAGAGGGTCTAGTTATAGGTGATGTTATGTGAATGCCTATGTAGGCTGGCTTAGGTAGGCCCACTACAACTATCACACTCTATCTTTACATAGTTGGAGATAGATATATGGGAGGTTAGATGGCGAGATCGAGATCATCCTATTTGAGAGACTTTGAAGATAGTATTGGATCATGCAGAGGATTATAGATTCTTGTTAGAGCTATAAGAGAGAGGATGCAAAGTTTCTACTTATAGAGCCATATCTGTAGGATGTTGTGATGGATCACGAGAAGCTACTAGCCAAAGTAACAATAGATGATGTTAGTTTTGTTAATGGATATACAACATGGTATTAGGACCTATATACAATGGCCAATTTTTGATGGGATGTTGAGGGATGACAAGCCATGGATGTAGATCTTGCTAGGGTATAATCACAAGATGGTGGTTAGCATAGACAATAAATGGTAGGACTAGTAGATATATAGGCATAAATCATAGGCTTATAGGGATATGTGGCCACATTATAGGGACAAATTGTCACTTTAGCGGGTCATGTTTCTATTATTATAGTTGAGAGAGATAAATTAAGGACAACCCTTAATTTAGTGACTTAGGAAATGGATACCCTGAAGTAGAGGGTAGGGGTAGTGGTAGGATAGGTAGTGCCACCAAGTTTTATTCCTATAATATGATACCTATCTATAGTAGAGGAGATACAATATTATGAGGATATTGATTTGGCATAACATCTAAATGAGACCAAATGGGGAAGTATAAATCTAGTCTAGCAAGTGGTCCATCTATGGCTACTTCAAGGTAGTGGGCCTCTATAATGATTAGACATATAGGCATCCTAGGAGAATTGGCACCATATGGTAGTGTAGGTATAGGATCATGGGGGCCAATGGTAGTGGCACCTTAGGGGTATGATATTATATGATTTGATATGTTACATGTAGATGATTTTGATACCATATTACATGCTGATGATGTGAGATGTATATAAGAGATAAAGTATATATAATTATTACATGTACTATTCACTTTGATGGACATGATGTATATGATGATGTTGATGATTAGACTAATGTGGTTTATGTTTCATGATGTGGTTTATGATTATTTATATTTGTATTCATGTTATGATTTTTATTGGAGTTATATATGTTATGATGTTTACATTGCTTTATGGAATATGTTAATGGTATGGTTATGTAGACACTAACATATGCTTAGTTAGGCATGAACTAGTTTTGGTTTATGGTGATGCTTATTAATTGTTTATGACATGCTAATTTGTAATGAGTATTTTGGATTTCATTATTTTTAGACATGTGTTGGAAAATGGTTGATTTTTTTTAAATTATTATGGATTTGATTATCATGTGTGTTATGGTTATGCTTATTTTTTAATGTTTATGATAAAACACGTGAGGTAGTTTAATTAACAACACTATGTGGGAGACTAAAGAATATAATCAAAATACAAATGCCATAATAGAAATATCAACTAAGAATAGTATGATAAGAAGAGGGCACGATGCTTCTTATTTGAAAAGGACTAAAAATAGACCCAAAGTTAGATGGGTTTAATGAATATAAGCCCTTTAAATGCATCACATTAGCATTCATTAGTTGGATAAAAAGGTGTCTAGGCCACATGATGTTAAGTAAGCCCAAAAATCCCTTGCATATAATGGAAAAGAGGAGATGGAAACATATTGTGATATTAGCATGCCTCTACTATAGGTGTCTGAAAGACCAAGGTAAACAAGCCTTGGCCAATCTATGTAGACTAATCAATGCGAGAAGTCTACTTATGAGATCCGATTGTGGCTTTCACCTTATTATGTTTTTTGAGAGTTGAATGTAGCTTTCAAGATTATTTTGATTTTTCTATTGTGATAATGGGTCTTTTATTTATTTTTATATATGGGAATGTGATCAATGCAGAAAGCTTCCAATAAATTGTTATGCTTTTGATAAATGCTTACTCAACCATCCTCTAAGGGACTGGTCTAAGTTTATGTGCTTTTTTTAATGCTTTTAATAGTTATCCTTTAAGGGAGCAGTAACCTTACATTTTGGTAATTTCAAAGAGGTTTTTAATATTTATCCTTTAATGGAACAATTTATAAATTCTAGGAATGACCCATGATTGCTAGTGATAGGAATTTTGTTATTTTACTTTAATTTTGCTTGATACAGACTTGTTTAGGTTGGCTTAGTGGTTCACCATTATGAAGGAAAAACTAGAAACATTATAAGCTTTATAAGGTGTAAATAGGTTTAGGTAACAATGAACATGAGAATCTATCATGTGAATGTGTGGAGAGTACCACGAGAACCATGCCTTGGGTAGAGTCATGATACCCATTGTTGAAGATAATGATATATTGGTGACAAATAATCACATGATTAATTTTTAATCAATTATCCCATAAAAGAGGGAGATGAATGTGAATGGAGAGCAAGGGATGAGATTAAGTTAATTAAAAGGTGGATTTGATCCTTATTAAAAAAAAATAGATGCAAATGAAAAACATTGAGGGTATCTAGTGCTAGGTGGCCTTTGATAGAAGATAAATGATAAGTTCATGATTCATACTCATGGGTTATGATATAGGGTCTAAGTTAATTGAAAGCAAACCTACCCCTCTTACTTTTCTCCATATTAGTGATGTGCTAGTTTTCCTTCTAGGATGAGGTTTCTGATATTGAATTCTCACACTTCAAGGTGTTTTTTATAGGCATGATTGACATTCTCTTGATAGACATGAAAATGGGTAAGGGATGCTAGATGATGCTCATCAAGTAGCTTGAGTTTGGATAAATATTGTTGATGATAATCATCCTTTGAGACAAGCTCTTAAAAATATATTAAAATAGAGAGCATTTGGACTTCAATAGGTAAGGTACCCTATGATCCAAACACAAGAGAAAATGGGGTAGCACCCATAAGGGTTATAATGCTAGTATGATAAACCCACAAGGTGAAGGAGATGTGCAGATGCTACTCCTAACCTGATTCATTAACCATTTTAGTTAGCCTATTATTAAGAGTTTTGTTAGAGACTTCTACCTATCCATTATCCTGAAGGTTATTGGTCAAGGAAAAACTTAAATTAATTTTGAATGCATCACATAGACCCTAGACTTGTTTGTTCTTAAAGGATTTACCATTGTTGGTAATAATCTAATGAGGAACATCAAAGTGGCAAATGATATGATGGTTGATAAAGTCAACAATACTTTTTGCTTTGGTTGAGACAAGAGGAATAACCTTTGCCCACTTGGTAAAATACTTGGTCATGGTGATAATAAAATGGTTCCATTGTAAGGAATGAGGATTAATTTCACTAATGAGGTCTAGACTCCATTATGAAAAGGTCTAGAAATTGGTGGAAACTCAGAGATTATGGCTAGGTACATGATGTAAATTAGCATACTTTTGACACTTAACACACTTTTTCACATAATCATAGTAGTATTGTTTAAGTTTAAGCCAATAATAATTAAACTAAAGGATGCACTTAACTACAACAAGGACATTAAATTTCCCCCCATATATTCCATAATGCATTTCCTTATAGTGTGAGAGGCTTTTTGACTACATTGGTAATGGAAGAGGAGACCATCAAATTGATGTTTGTAAAGAATTCCCACCAGAATTATATAATATGAGGTACTCAGGATAAACTCTCTTTGAGCATTCCTAGAAAGACTAGAAGGAATGATGGCAAGGTTGAGATAGTTGAAGGTTTGATGATACCAAAGGTTAGGTTGTGTTTCTTCCACATCAAAAATGATAGGAAAATTTGGTTTGACATAGGAAGGTTGGGTAATTCTATAGATAATGATAGATAACTTAGAGTTAGAGGGTGTAGATGGGATTTGAGAGGTGAGGGAAACCATGGTGTTAGTGAACTTGTTAGTAGATCATAGGGTTTACTAGATACGATAATGCTCAAATGATGCTAAGAGTTCATCAACTAGTTCCTTGTATTGCTACAAAGCATCATTCTTATATTAGTAAAAGCTATTGATTTTATTGACCACATGTTGGGAGTCACCAAATATATTGATTGTTTTGACTCCTATGTCTAAGGTAGTCTAAAGAAATATCACTAAGGCTTCATACTTAGCCATATTGTTGGTACATTCAAATTCAAACTTGAAGGATAAAGGAATGGGATCACCATAAAAGGGAATGAGGATGATACCCACTCCCCCACCACATTGACATTTTAATCCATCAAAGAACATGGTGACTTGACAGGTGTAGTCTGCTTGAGAGAGGGCCATGATGAACTAATTGGGAAACTCAAGAGGAGGAGGTTGATTAGCTGATAAAGGTTCCTTAGAATATTGGTTGGAAATGACATTGCCCTTAATTTATTTCTACTAAAGGAAATCAATATCAATGTTTGCTAAGAGTATGAGCCAATTGGCCATATGCTAGTTTTGGTATGGCTTGGAGTGCATGTACTTGAATAAGTTAGTGTTATTAATGATTTAGGTTTTATGGTTATGAATGTAGTGGTAAAGTTTGGTGGTAATAAAGACTAAGGCTAATCAGATCATCTCAGTATGGGTATACTGAGTCTCATATTCTACCAATGTGTGACTAATGTAGTATATGGCTTAATCTCTATATTGGTCATCTTGATGAGCCAACATTGCCCATAGGGAATGGTAGATGGTAGAGATATATAGGTAGAAAGGCTGGTCATCCTTGGGATAGGTAAGCATAGGTGATGAAAAGAGGTACTATTTGAGTAAATAAAAGGCCTTTTGATAATCACTATTCCACTTGAAAGAGACATCCTTCTTTAGAAGGTGGTGGAAAGGTTAGAATTGGTCTAAAAGATGGGAAATGAAATGATGAATGGATTGGATCTTTCTCTATAGGATATGATGTTTATTAAGGTTATTTAGATGAAGCATGTATAGGATTTCTTTGATTTTGGTAGGATCAACTTCAATTCTGAAAAGGGAGATAATGAAGTAAGGAAGCTTTCCTAATAAGACCCCAAAGATGTATTTATTGGGGTTCAAGTAGACATGATAATGAATGAGGCATTAAAAGATGATCTTAAGAATAGCCAATTGATCTTTTATGAGCTTATATTTCATGAGAAGGTCATCTGTATAGTCTTGTAGAACCTTATGGATGATGTCATGGAAGATATAGGTCATGGCATGTTGATAGGTTGTACTAGCATTATTTAACCTAAAAGGTATGACTCTATAATGAAATATTACCCATGGGGTGGTAAAGGTGGTTTTATACTAATCTTTGGGGGTGATTAAGATCTTATTATAACCCAAAAATCTATCGATGAGAGATAACACCTCATTTATGGATGTAAAATCAACAAGTTAGAAAGTCATCTTTGGGGTAATCAAGGTTGAGGTCATGAAATTCCACACAAATGCATAATTCCCATATGGCTTTGGTGATAGGTACAACATTAGATACCCATTGGGGGTAGTCAATAGGTTGGATGAAGTTGATAGATAAAATATCTTGAAGATCTTCCCTGATAACAAGGGTTATGCATGGATGCATGTATCAGAGATTTTGATTGATGGGCTTAGCATCATGATGGGTAAATATGTTATGGGTAGCAATGGCAAGGTCATTCCTCAGCATATCACTATATGTCCAAGTGAATTTTATGTTGTAGTCTTGGAGGAAAGAGGGAAAGTCCCAAAGCTCATTAGTATTTAATGATTAGCCAATTTTGACCATGTAGGGGTTATCTAGAGTGCCCAAGTTAATATCCATGGTGGATTGGATTCGTTAAAAATGGTTAAAGACTTAAGAGGAAGGGATTTGTAGATTGAAGAATGTAAGACACTAAGGTAGGTGAGGATATAATCATCAACTTGACACTAAATAGTGTTAATGGTAGGAGAGTCTTCTCCTATCATATCAAGATGGGTCACAGGGATGGTTATAATTACCCTCTTCTTCTACTAATTAAGGGGTCTAAGGTTGATCATGTTTATGAAAAAAAAGTTAGGTGGGATGATGTCATCATCTTCACATGTAGGTAGGGGAGAGGTTAGTGAGGAGGGGGTATCTTCCTCAATAACAGTGATGGGTTGTTTGGATTTCTTCTTATTAGGCAAGATGAAACCAAATCTATGCTTCTCATGTGGCTTATTGATTTTGATGGTGACCAATTCATATGGGTCATGTTTATATTGACCAAGACTAAACCCTTTCCAAGCACACCGATGAAGGTATATCTTGGAAAAAAAAATTATCTAGGTAAGAGAAGCCAATGATGAATGGTTGAGGTCGATGAGAGGCGGTAAGATAAATAAGGGATTTCTCAAGTCCCCCATATATAAAATAGGTTTGATGGTGGGGAGGTTGAAAGGGAATAATAGTCCTGACATTAGAGTCATATCTTAGTTGGTTGTTAAGTTATCCATAATCATGGGAAGTAGGGAAATCATCTAATGTTAAAAGGTTATATTCCCCTAGTGGAAGGTGATGGAAAATTGATTCCAAAGGGTCTATTGTAGGAATTTGGTGTGAAGGTATAAAGGAGTTAGTTGATGCCCCATTCGTAAAATGGGATATGATATTCACTTTGGTGGTTACAGGTTGTGATTTATTTGTTGAGGGCATGTTTGATGGGGGTATGAGGACATCATTAGGGTGGCAGGTCATGTTTCATGTTGAGAAAGGACTTGGGTAAGCCTAGATGTTGATGACTTAGCTTTCATTCTCAAACTTGACACAACGGTGAAGGGTAGAGGGGATGAAATCAATCGAGTAGATCCAAGGTCATCCCAGTAAAATTTTGTATTAGAATTCACCCTCCACAACATAGAAAATATTGAGTAACATGTAAGGTCCTAATTGGATATGTAGGATGATTCTTGCCAATGTAGTGGACATGGTATCATTAAATGAATAAAGGATGGATAAGGTTTTAGACATGACATTATCTATAAGGTTGAGTTGGTTGTAGTCATGAGAGAAGATGATGTTTATGTTATCTCCCCCATCAACCATCACCTATTTTATGTAGTTTTAGTTGATGTAGGAAATGACAAAGAGAGGAGGTTCTACGTCCTCTAGGTGGATGGAAGGTATTTTTCAAACATTGAAGGTAACAAGGTTAGAAATTTGAAGGGCACTAACAAAGGAGGCTAGAGGTTAGGGCTCCTTGGGTTAGACCTCAATGGATTACAAAGCCTCTATTAATGTTTGGTGGTGATGGGAGAGGTAGAGATAAAATCATGTAATCTCATCTTTGTTGGGGTCTAGTGAAGTTATTTGAGGGTAACTAACCTAATAGATTCCATGGTGTTAGGTTGGGAGACACCTTAGATAGACACCTTGGGTTTAGTTGAAGATGGAGAAGGTTGGGTAAAGGTCAATTGGGAGTTTAAAGAGGGGTATGTCTAAAGAATAGACACCTTATCCATCCCCTTATATTTTTTTTACTCTGGTGACCACATTGATAATATAGATAGAAGGAAAGGTTGAGCTAGAGGATTGGTCAAATTCATATTCACTCCAAGGTGAGAGTGGAGGAGTGGGTGAGTGTTGGGTAGGTATGTTGGGTAGTTGGATAGGTATGGGATCATAGGAGATTCATCTATTAATAGATCACACTCATCATAAAGCTAGTGGATGATATTTTGGAGAGATTATTAGTTTTCTATATTATGGTTGAGTGTCTTATGGTAAGAACACACATGGTGGTCATTGTACCAGATGAGATTTGAAGCTAGAGGGTTAAAGGTTTTTATGGGAAGTAAGTATAAAAACAAGGTCTACAATAACCTATGGATAATGATAGAATATGAATCATCTAGAAATGGTAAAGGTTTAGCAGTTTTTGATTTAGTAGTTGATGTAGGAGGTTGCTTGGAAATAGGTTTGGTAGTATTTGTTTTAGGTAGGGTCGTATGCTTGGTTGATAGTTTTGATTTAGGTAAGGATGTTGATGAGCTAGAGGTGGAGGGTCCCAATGTATGTAGATTATGTATTATTGGTGTGGTGAAAAGAGGTGCATCAGAGAAGAACTATGAAGATGTCACTAAAAGAGGTGGTAAGGTTTTGGTAGAGGTAACTAGATTCCTACTCAAGGTAGAGGGATGAGGCCCAAAAATGGAGGGAAAGGTTGACGGAGGAAAAATTTGAGCGTTAAATCCTTGGTGTGGTTTTTCCTCCTTTTTGCTCTAGTTTGGTGTTTGTTTGGTGATATTGAGGGGGTTAGGTCCACTTTCATATATGGTTGATTAAGGCTCAGTATAGGGAGGATACCAAGGTTCCTAGTAGCTTTAGTTGGGATGATAGGAGAGGGTTTAGTTGCATGGGTCTTGGTTGGCTTAAGTAGTTGATGATTGATTAGTTTAGTGGAGTTTTTAACTAGTCAGTTAAACGGTTCAGTTATTTAGGTAAATATGGTAAGAGGTTGGTCAATGAGAGTGATAGGTTGGTTTAACTAAAAAAGGGTCAGAGGTCCCGATTTGGTAATATAAGGGAGGCCTAATTTCTACCATAAGGTGACTCGATCCATGTTAGGATCAAAGATAAATTCTAATTTTTTCACTATCTTATATAATGGTTTGTAGCTTACCCTAATTCCTTGAATGGTAAACCCAAAATATAGGCCCCTAGGTGGAGATACAATGATGGTAACCTTGTCCTCTTCCTTAATCAAAGGATGTAGGGTTAAGATAGATGGTTACTCTATAATAGGAGTAGATATGGGGGCTTTATCCTTAAGAATGATCTTTAAAGGGCTAGTGGTTCACTTGGTAGATAAAGGTGAGGGTGAGGCTATGATGGTTGGTTATTATAGTATATTAGTTAGAAGGGTGACTATTAGCTCCACTACATAAATATGTGGAGGGGGAGAAAATGGTGTCTCCTTAGTTTGAGTGTTTTAAGGAAGGTAGGTTGAGTCCACTATCTCAATAGACTATGGGGAATCTAAATATTAGGTAATAGGTGGATCAGAAATGAGTGCATCAAGGACCATGTTAATTGTATGGGTATCATGAGAGAACGCAATGTTGTTGATCTCATTCTTTATAGGAGCATGGTTGGGGAAACTTTTCATAAATATATCAAGGGCTTAGTTTAATGGTTTATTGGGGTTGTCTAGTGTAAGCTCTCCCTTGTCAATGAGGGATTGGACATGCCTCTTGAAGGTGTTATACCTACTGACATCATGTTCTATCACTTGATGAAAGTCACATTAATCATTCTCATTATACCAACTAGGCATAGGACAAGGAGATCCAAACTACTAGGGTGGCTTGATAGGAGGAAGTTACCAAAGGATTCACCAAGGTCTGAATAATGAGGATGCACAAGTCGTGGTTGCATGGGCTGAAACAAGTGAATACCACAAAATGCTAAAGTAAATGAATTAAAACAAGAGATAATTGCATATACAGTTTGGAGAAAAGCCAATATACCATTAACATGAGATGGCCATAATTAAAAATACATATAGGAAACCTAGTAACTCCTCCACAAATAGTGGTTAAAGCATCCCAAGAATAGATTGTAACTCCTCTAAAAAAGGTGGTCAAAGCACCCCAAGATAGACTATAACTCCTCCATGAAAGGTGGTGACAAGGTGATAAGAATAGAGAAGTAACTCCCATACCCAGAATAACTAGTCAAAGGAGTTACTTATGACATTCTTATGACACCTATGACACATCTATGACACACATCTCCACATAAACTAGCCTATCCCATGAATATAGGAAAACTCTATGTATGCACAAATATATAAAATTACCTAATGAAATAATAGGGAGAAATTAAAACCTACACTAACACCCCCCATAAGCATAGCTTAGGTGGGCAATGTGGAAATATAAAATGGGTCCCGACAACTATGCCTGATTAGGTACCCATGTATAAATGCAATCTCCCATAAGGTAGAGAAAAGGAGAAAACCCATAATAAAAAATTCCCCCCCAAAAGAGACATATAAGAAAGGAAGAGGCTAGTGGGCCCCCTTGAAGATGATGTTGCTATAGATGTGGACCACACCCCAAGAAGAGCTCATAGATGAATGAAATTGCTCTCAAGGAAAGGTTTGGTGAAGATGTCTATAACCTACTCTAAAGACAGGCAAAATATCAATTCAATGACCTAACTATGAATAAGATCCCAAATGAAATGCATGTGAATCTCTATGTGCTTCGTCTGCTGGTGCTAAACTAGATTCCTAAAAATCTAAATGGTACTCTGGTTGTCATAATAAATGATGGTGGGCTGCCTAATAAGAATACCAAACTCAAAAAGAATCCCCTAAAGCCAAATAGCCTCAATAGATGCATTAATAGCTCCCATGTACTCTACCTCTATGGATGATATAGCAATAGCATTCTGTTTCTTGCTAGACCAACTGATAGGACTAAAACCTAGAGAGAAACTATAACCAGAAGTGGACTTGTGAGTCTATGAATCATCAGCCTAGTCTGAATCTATTTATCTAACCAAGTCAACCTCTATGCCAAATCTGTAATGAATACCATATCTATGTGAACCCTATATGTAATGCAAGATCCTCTTAGCTACTTTCTAATGCAGCTCATGAGGTTCCTGTATAAATCTAGAGACAAGTCCCACTGCATATGATATGTTGGGCCTAGTGTGAGTCAAGTAGATGAGACTATTAAAAAGTTGTCGATATCGAGTGGCATCAACCAATGGTGAAGAATAGTCGGCCTCAAGCTTGACTCATGATAGAAAGGGAGTTAGAGATGGCTTGTAATTAGACATGTGAAACTGAGCTAATAAGTCAAGAGCACACTTAGGTTGTGCAAGAGAAATCCCTAAATCTGACTATGAGATCTTGATGCCAAGGAAGTAGTGCAACAAACCCAAGTCTATCATGTCAAATCTATCTTAGAAAGATGCCTTCACCACTATAATAGCCAATGAAGAACTTTTGATGATCAAAAGGTCATCAACATAAAGAACCAAAATCAAGAGTGAGTCATCCTGCTACAAAAAGTAGACATTAGGATCAAAATGGCACCTAGTGAAACCTATTGTGAGAAGGAAGGAATCCATCTTGGCATACCATGCCCGAGGGGCCTATTTGAGGTCATAGATAGATTTCCTAAGTCTTCATAATAAGGAAGAATCTTGAACAAATCTTGGTGGCTGCTCCATGTAGATCTCCTCCTCTAGGTCTCTCTGAAGAAAGGCACTCTTCACATCCATCTGGTGTACATTCTAACCATGTGCTACAGCAATAACTAAGGTGAGTCAGATAGAATTCATCTTTGCAATGGGTGCAAAGGTCTCTAAGTATTCAATACTTGCCACTTGTGAGAAACCCTTGGCAACTAATCATGACTTGTACTTATCAATTGACCCATTTGTTACAAACTTGGTCTGATATATCCACCTACATCAAACCATCTTCCTTCCCTTAGGAAGTGAAGTCAAATCCCAAGTGTGATTTTTGATTAAGGAAGAATATTCTTCCTCCATAGCACTATCCCACTCAGGTACCCCTGATGCCTCTCAAAAAGTCTATGGATCTGAAACTAAAGCAAAGAAGGCATGTGTATCTCTCTAAAAATCCCCCTAGTTCATTTGTCATCTACAAGATCTCCTACCCAAGTGCCAGCACTCCCAAGTGTCTGTCTAGCCCAAAGTGGCCTAGAAGTGGGTGAGTCAGGTTATAACTCCTCATCCTGTGATTGACTAGAGGTGGATGAATCTGCATCACTATCCTCATTGTCTAAACTTGAAGAAGAAGAAGATGTCTCTAGCTCAAGAACCTATTATGGCTGATCTAAATCTAATGAGGAATCATCATGAAGAAGTTAATCTAATGAGGGAGAAGAAGTGTCAAGTGTTGAGTCTCTAGGACTCTCCTAAAAATGGATACTTCTCTTGATGAACAACTCCTGAGTGACTGGATCTAGAAGGTGATACCCCTTAACACCATCTAGATATCCTATAAAGATGTAAGGCTTGGACTGACATTCCATAGCTTTGAATTTCTTCTTAAGTATGCGAGCCATGGCTAGGGATCTGAAAAACCTAAGGTGTTCAACATTAGGTTTCCTTTTATGCCAAACTTTAAAGGGTGTTATCCCTTTCAAATCTTTGTGAAGAGCCCTATTTTGAATGTAGCTAGCACAATTGATGGCTTAAGCCTAGTATTGTGGTGCTAAGGATTTAGAGTGAATCATATAACTACCCATCTCTTTCAAGAACATATTTTTGCATTCTGCAACCCCATTCTATGAAGGACTGTAAGTGACTATGTGCTACAAATAAATCCCCTCTATGGTGAAAAATTGCTCAAACTTGTTGTTGACATACTCCCCTCCATTATCAGTTCGAAGAACCTTGATGGATTTCTCACTCTATTTCTCAACAAGAGCCTTAAAGTCTAGAAAATTTTCAAACACTTCAGACTTTTGTTTGAGAAAATATATCTAGGTGTACCTAGAGAAATCATCAATGAAAGTGAGGATGTATTTGGCCCTTGTGAAAGATGGTTTGGGAAAGGGTCTCGATACATCACTGTGGACTAACTCCAAAGGTTGTGAAGCCCTCCAAGCTTTGCCTTTGTCAAATTTTGCTTTGGGATGCTTCCCAAGGGAGCACCCCTCACAAAGACCTTTTGAGAATTGGACATGAGGACCATGTCATTTTTGCAAAGTTGTTCAAGGTAGCGGTAGTTAAGGTGGCCAAACCACTCATGCGATAATTTTATAACTTTATTTGAATTGACTCAGTAATGTTGTTGAAGAAAAATCTAGTGCAAAATGTGAGAAGGTGTATAACCTTGCTAGGTGATCTTCCCTACCCACTGCCACTATAGTATCACTATGCAACTCCCCAATAGCCACTAAATCTAGTGTAAACTCAACTCTCATGCCCTGACCAATGTGAGTGATTTGGTATACTAATAGGAGATTGTTTGAAACAGAAGGAACACTTAGAACATTATTGAACGTTCCTCCTTCCATTTCAACTGATCCTCTCCCTGCAACAAAAATTAATGTGTCATCACCTAAACTAATTGATGTCATGCTACAAGGATCTAAATATGAAAACTCAACTAGGGAAGAACCCATGTGGTGAGAAGCACCCAAGTCAATGAACCATAAAGATGTAGAAGCTATTTTAGATACAAGGGCATTGCCATTTTTTTTCTCCTTACCCTTGCCTTTTGCCTTAGTAGAATCTTGGGTAGATGAATTCTGCTTGATGGACTCAGGAACACCTATGTTGTGTTTCTCTAAAAGATGAGTTAGGTAATCTATTTGTTTCTTCATAAATTTGTGTTCATCATGCCCTATCTTCTTACAATAGGCACACTTAACCTTCTCCTTCTTAGGTTTAGCATTGGAGGAGGAAGACTCAGTGTTTTTTTTGGTAGGATTGTTGTTTTCTTTCTTCTTCTCTTGGTCCTCATTCTTTTTCTTCTTCTCCTCTATTGAAGCCTTATCTTTACCATTTATAGCTATCAAAGCTTGGGGTTGAGTAGACTTCACTATGCCCATTTGGATTATTTTATCTTGCTCCCTAGTCAAGTTGGTAATGAATGAATCCAAAGAAGGCATTTTCCATGTAGTGCCAGGGGCACTTTTTGTAACATGGAAAGTGGAGACAAAGACTGAATAACTTGGACCTAACTTTGTGAGAATAGAAAAGATGAGTTGGTCATCTTTCTTCTCTATCCCAAATTCTTTCAATTTCAATCTAAGGGCCTTAAACTTAGTGAAGAAGTCTTGTAGGGTGTTAAAGTTGTTAGGACTTAGACTTATGAGTTTATTTTCGAGCTAATGACCTTTCATCTCATCAAGCTTCCCAAATAAGGTTTCTACGGTTTCCCATATGTCTTTGGGAGTCTTGGATGTTTTTAAATGGAAGAGAAGTTTTGGAGACATGGACAAGCTTAGTAATCCATAGGCTTCATCACTATGATTGTACCACTTGACCTTTTCAGCATCAGTGCTGGGTTCAACTTCAGTACCCATGGTGATCTTATATAACCCTTTACTTCTAAGAATGATTGATATTTTAACCTTACATTCATGATAGTTGAAGGGTGTTAGGATTTTAAGTTGAAAATAATCCTTTTTATGTTGAATTTATATGAAGTTGTGTTTATTGCAAGTTATGAAATTATGTAGAAAGGAGAATGAAAGAAAAGATTGCAAGTGCTAAAAAGAAATCACACCCCCAAAAAATATTGAGCCCCCCCCACCAAATATGCAATTGGATGCTTAAAATACATATGCCTTAGTTGAGAAGGCATCTTAGAGGACTCAATGCAAGACTTTAAGCAAACAGGACGTCGGACTCAGCCGAAAATGCATCTTGGGAGACCCAAATTTTAGGCACTTTATAAACTAGTGAATTTTTAACAAATAAAAAGCCTAAAATATGGATAATTTAAATATAAAAACTTTTGAAAAAATTTCCACCTAAATTAGAGCTACCATTTGCAAGATATTAAATATTTAATTTCTCATAAACTAGTGTTTTTGCAAAAAAATAACACTAAAACATTAAAAAAATGCCTATTTTGAGAGAGAAAGTGGCCTTCCAACCACTCATTAGACTTATCACAGAGTGAAGAATCTAAATGAGGTCTTTTTGAAGGGGAATTGGCCTCTTGCTAACCAAGGCCTCACCCTTCATCTTCAATAGGCGAAGATACAAGTTTAAAATTAAACCCCCAAATTATCAAAACTTAAAAATTGTCTAAAATACTCAATACTTAGTCAAATTGACTAATTTTTTTTTGACAAGTCAATTTTAACTAAAAAATTAAAGTAAAAGATATAATTTAATGGATTGTAAAGTATTTAAGGGCCCACATGGGATGCCAAATAAGGAGAGGGGTGTCATTTTCAAAAAACATCAATTTTGGCAGTAATTCTTAAAAGCAATCACATGAGCAAGCTATGCAAATGGAATGTAGGGTTTTCCAGGCTTAGATTCTCTTTCCAACACCAAGATCATAGAATGCCTTTAGCATATCTCCACACACTGATGGAAATAATGATAGGGAATATGCAAATCTTATTTTAAGAGTGTCAAGCTTCCAAAATTGCAATGCCTCTATCAAATAAATGATGCCAAAGAACAAATTCAATGTAGAAGTCAATGCCTTCAGATTTAAAATTGTGAAAAAACTAGTCCAACAGAGGTTTACCTCCTCCAACGTAGATCCTTCAACAACCACTTCCAATGCCAAGTGTGGTAAAAAATAGCCCTAGAGCAGATCTAGATCACACAAATCTGGAAAATGATGCCATCATAGGCCTGCATGTATATCGAGAGACCAAACAAGCCATGGAAGTAACAATAGCATGGAGAACTAGCAATATCTCCCAAAAAATTTCAAATTTCAAAAAAAATGCCTTAATAAAGCTCTCAATTTCAATGAAAGTAATAGCAAAATAGACAACCAGTTATCAGGTTGGCTCTGATACCATATCGGAGGATTTGCCAAGGTCTGAATAACGAGGATGCACAAGTCATGGTTTCATGGGACAAAGCAAGTGAATACCACAAAATTCTAAAGTAAATGAAATCAAACAAGAGACAATTACATAGATAGTTTTGATAAAAGCCAATATACCATTAACATGAGATGGCCATAATGAAGAATACATATAAGAGAGCTAGTAAGTAACTACTCCACAAATGGTGGTCAAAGCACCCCAAGAATAAACTATAACTCCTCCATAAATGGTGGTCAAATCACCCTAAGAATAGATTATAACTCCTCCATGAAAGGTTGTGACAAGGTGCTAAGAATAGAGAAGTAACTCCCATACCTAGAATAGCTGGCCAAAGGAGTTACTTATGACATTCTTATGACACCTATGACACATCCATGACACACATCTCCACATAAGCTAGCCTATCCCACAAATGTAGGAAAACTCCATGTATGCACAAATATATAATATTCCCTAATTAAATAATAGGGAAAAATAAAAACCTACACTGATAGAAGCTAAATAATATTCACTTTCAGTAACTTCTCCAAGATGGATGTATAGGATTTTCCAAGTAGAGTGAATTGGTTTTAGTTGTTTCGGTCTTAGTTCCTTATGTTTTTCTTTGAGAAATTAGAGGAATTGGATTGGGTAAAAAAAGGTGGAAGATCAGCATTAAGGACAACCATAATCATGGTTTCCTTGCTCTTAGTGTTGGTATTGGGTTGGTTACTTGACTTAGAGGAAGAAGCTTCATTGGTTTTATAGGTTAAGTTATTGTTTTTGAGCTTAAGCTTTCCTTTGTTAATGGATTGATTCTCCATCTTGCGTGCCATGGTAAAATCTTGATCGAAAGTTTGGAAGCTTTCAACATACAATGTAGAGGAGATAAGCTTGGCACATGCTTGAGCAAAGAGCTCTATGAGTTTGAGTTGAGGCAAGGAAAAGGAAAGTTAGTTAATTAGGATCCTCCAACGAGCCAAAAATTTGGCATTGTATTCATCCTTAGACTACTAGATAGAATAGAGGCGAGTGATATGAAACTTATTGGATATATTGATTGAGAAGTGGTCCAAGAAGGTTTGAGCCAATTAGGAAAAGGAGAAAAGGGAGTGCTTAGGTATGACACTATACCAATCTAATGCTAGACTAACTAGAGACACAGGGAAGGTCTAGAGGAGAAGGAAATCATCATAGGTGATGATATTACAACCATGGCTAAATTCCCTAAGGAGTTTTTGGGGATCCTCCTTACTTGGGAATTTAGATAACTTGGGAATTTCCCATTGTGGAGGATATGGACTAACAGGTACAGATGGATGGGCTCATTATAGATTTGGTCATATGATAAGATGTTGTGATCACTTGAAATGGATGATTCTAAGGTGGTCATATTGTCCATAAGCATCTACATTATGTTATCTTGGGGTTATGCACCTAAAGGTTTATAAGATGCATACTATTGTAATGGTTGGGAGACATGGTGATAGTGGGTAGAAGGTTAGGAAGCTACCCCATATGGGTAAGTGTATGTCAATGGTTGGGTAGAAGAAACATAAGGGTAGGAAGAGGTAGGTGGTTTGGTAGTGGGTACATTCCCTTGTAGACTAGGGATGTATCCAAAGGTTCAT
Source organism: Torreya grandis (assembly GCA_037957365.1). Lineage (NCBI taxonomy): Eukaryota > Viridiplantae > Streptophyta > Pinopsida > Cupressales > Taxaceae > Torreya > Torreya grandis. The sequence continues at coordinate 56,897 of JARHVA010001867.1, read as the reverse complement.
ATAAGAGGTACATGTTGGATAAGAATGATATTTAGGTTGGTGACTAATGGAATGGTGGTGACCTTTGTAATTATTAGTGGCAAGGTAGAGGGTATAAACACCATATGGTTTTGAATTATAGCGGTGGCTGATGGGTTAAATTTAGCTGAAGGACTTTTAGCAGTGCTAGAGGTAGGCACTCCTATAGTGGAGGAGTAGTTTTTAAGAGTATAAGGTATAAGGGTGGTGGTAGTTTGGATTGGTTGGTTTTAAATGGTAGTCTCAAAGGGGTTGTTGGTTGATGAGGAATCTTGGGTAAGCAACATCTATGTAGTAACCATGGAAATGGAGGTAGTCCCCAAAAGATGAGGAGGCATGCCGTAATGTGGACCTATGAATGGAGCCAAAGTTGGGATATGGTAGGACATGGATGTAAGGTAATGTTGCAAAACAACAAGATTATTATCTAAGAAAGAGGTAAAATCCACATCTCCTTGAGGAACGTATTAAGGGAAGGTAGGAATTCATGAGGTGTGGGGAGAGTCTACTGGTTTAGAAAGATAGTGCATGGATGAGGAGGTAGAAGAGATAGGTTGGCTTGGTGATGGGTTTTTCTATGTAAGGTCTCTTTATTGTTGGTGAATGAGAACCAAATAAGAAAAGGGAGATAAAAAGAACAAAAAACCTTAGTACTCAAACAAAGAGAAGACAAGAAAAAATCAAAGAAATTAGATCACACTCTAAGAGATACGTTATGGTCTAGAGTTTTAATTAATCTTGATTTTTTTTAATGCCTTAAGAAGATGTGTGACTAAAATTGGCTTGTATATCAAGTAATAAAAATGAATTCTATGGTTGGTTTTAGGTTGTGTTTATGTGCTCAAATTGGAATATATATTGGAATAAATATGTGGCTTGGTATTAGGTCCTACCCCCTCACTTCACATACTATAGTGATAAGGGTATCAAGTACTTAGCCATGATATATTAATATCCAAAGATTATACTCAACTAGAGAGTTGAGCTAGTCCTCCACTTGGTAAGGACCTATAAGTAGGATTTATAGGAAAGGGTAAGGTTATCCCTAGCTAATGAAATCCCGATGAGGACTTGTATGAAGTTTTTTTAATGTTTAATTTATTAAAGTGATTTTTTATGTGTGTGCAATAAGGAGTGAAGCTATGATAGATTAATTTGGCTTTAAGTTAAGCTATGTGAACTAAAATTTTAATTAATTGATGTATGCTCTTAATTTTAATATTGAAAGAAACTTTTGATTTTGTTATTGAGAAAAAAAAGGGAGAGAATGCAAGCAAATAAGAACCCAAGTAGAGACACAAGGGTCCCATCGGGCATGATATAATGTTTCAATGAATTTCTACTTAAATTATAAAGAAAGAGAGAAAAGAAACATGATATAGGTATGGTTGAAAAACGTGATTGATATTGCTCACTTTGAAATTATAATATTGTGAAGATATCCTCCTTAGCTTTGGAGGATGACCTATAAATAAGAAAACATTAAAGCAATCTTGTTTATTAGACAAATAGTTGGGTAGATTTCCTAGCATTAGATAGTTCTTGAAAGCAAGGGTTTCTTTAGGGGCTATCAATCCACATGTTTTAAACAATTAAGCTTATAAACAAAAATGAAGGTACTTTTATCAATAGACTGAAAGGTACTAAAATTTAGTACAATAATGTTTGCTAAGGAAATAGGCTAGAAATGATTAAATTAGTGATGAACCAATTAACACTAGTGCTAGAGGGTTGGGATCAGTATCATAAAATTTGAGAGGGGTATATGAATAGGTAGTAACAAAGAAATAATATGTTTGATTGGGTGTAGGTAGGTGAAATTATCTTGCTATTTTTAGTTCCATAGTGACCATCAGTGGTTGGGTTGATTATCTATGGTTAAGTTGACTATCAATGGTCAAGGTGACCATTGGTGGTTGAGAAAACCATCAATAGTTAAGTCAACTATTGATGGTTATTGTGTGAAAATCTAAGTTGATAAAAGGTTGATTGATGAGATCCAAAAGATGGATTTTGAGAGATGGGTAAGACTTGGGTTGTTGCAAAATGGAAAAAATGTAAATGAATGTTGATTAATAAGTACTTGTCTCACCAAAAGTTGATTTGGTGATGGTTAAAGTAGTTGGTCTGTTGGTGGAATCTATCTTGATTATGATTGAGTGATGATACTTGAGGACTTGGTGGAGAGGTAGAGGTAAGTTGCCTCTATGATATGATTATTGGGTTGTTGAATTACTGATGGTGATTGACCTATAAGATATTCACTCTTGGATGCACAATCTCTTGATAAAATTTATTGATGGATTTCACCTTTAGGCTCTTCTCTTATTATAGGCATAAGTAAGAGGTGGAATTGAAGGTTCAACTAGGTTGTCTAATTATAAATTATCGATACAAAGGCTTGTAATAGGATTTAGACAAGTTATGATTATAAAATCAAACTAGTTAGTTTGAATTTTCTTGGTTGGAGAGGTTCACCTTGACCATTTATGGTCCGGGTGACCATTGATGGTCAGGGTGACCATTGATGGTTAACCTGATCATTAGCTATTGAGTTGTAAAGGGTAAAAAGGTCTAAAAAGATAGGTTAATCTAGCTGAGTTAAACAATGGGTGAGACTGGTTAGGGTTTAAAGTGTTAGATTGGATTAAAGTGGGTCTCAATGTGGTCAAGGGTTACCTTGACATTTAGAATTATAGTGTGTAGATTTTTAATGTCTACACTGAACACCAAAACCATGCCTTTGCCTTTTAAAGAAAATATCTATGTATAGGATAATATCAAGATGATAATCAAAATTGGATAACATTTTTAGATACCCTCTATCCCTTTACATCTCCAACCAAAATTTAGTGGCCTAACTCCAAGAGAAAATGTATTTTATAGCACATTTTTTTTGTCAAGATAGGCTTAATTAGTCCTCTGATGCCCAAAAAGTGAAAATATTGCTCTTGAGACCCCCAAAATATATGAAACTCACAAAAATATTTTATTTAATTTTTACAGGATGTGATCATGATCCATGTCAATTTTGGTGGTCTAGAACACTAAGGAGGTACAAAAACCTTGAAATGGCCATTGGTAAGCTTGCTTTTATAAAGCATTTTCTAACTAAACCAAAAGAGATGAATGGTTAAGTTAATTTTGAGTGATATATTTTGTAATTTTAAACTTTTATAGGTAAAAAAGTCTCAATCCACCTCTCCCCTTGATTATCATCTCTCTACACTCTTCAAAACCCTATTTTAGCCAAAAATCATGAGAAAGTATAGTTTTTGTACAATTCTATACAAGTGAAGGTACATAAAAGACACATGTAGAGGTTCCGATAATAATATAATAAAACATATTGTAGTTTTTAGGAATCAATTGTGCAATTTTAAGAGGTTTTCAAATCAATCTTTGAAAACTAGTCCAAACTAGGGTTTTAGGAGGGTTTAAGACCTGGACAAGGTCTTCATGATTGTTCATAGAGAATAGAAATCAAAATTACCTCATAATTACAATTTATTATTTTTATGGGACTCCTATAACACCTATAAACACCAATGGTTCCCATGAAAAATGTGAGATAAGATATGAACTTTTGAAGTTGTTCCTAGGGTTGCTTATTTAGCACTCTTGAGGCTAGAGAGAGGTCAAGTTTGAATTTCAGATCTTAATAGTTAATACACCTTTATATAAACCAAAAAAATTATTATATATACTCTTTAATTATGGTTACCCATTTATATGATCATGATGGACTGATCAAGGTATTTGGGGTTTAAGACCACCTTACTGTTGTAAGAACTTAGGGGCACCTTGACTGAAACATGAAATGTTTTCTCACCTAAGAATTTATTTAGGTAACTATAATAATTTTAATATTACTTTTAATACATTCATGATGTCTAGAAAATTTTATTTTGTGTTCTTGACCTCAAGTGAATCTCTAGGTCTCTTGAATAAACCCTACAACTAGAGTGGCCTAGGTCTAAGACAAAACAATGCATATGTACACTAGTGATATGACCTAAATAATACCATTAAAATATTAATACAATAATAACCACTGATTTTACAAAATTTTCTAACCTAATTGTACCCCTATATTTTCCAAAACTCACTTTTTCTGAAATTAAGTAGTTGGCTGCTTAGTTTTTCATGCTTCATGGGTATATGACTAAGTTTGTCTTTTTTAATGTTATCATAATGACCTAAGGATAATAAAAATTTATTTTTAATTTCATATTACTAATTTTATATTTATCTTGTGATCCATTAGTCTTTCTCAAGACACATACACACCATCACCACACTATCTCTTCTCATTGCTTACTAACTTGTACCCTGCCAACATTGACTATAGTTGTTGATAATTAATTGAAGGGGTATTTTGAATATTTAACTTGTTATTTAGGATATTTTTTCACCTATTTATCTCTTTATAGTCATTTTTAATTATTTCTCACTTCTTCTTTTGGCACCTTATCACTTTAAAGTCATACTAGTAATATGTTGTCTCTTATTCATACATAGCTTGTGTATCCTTCAATCAACATGGAATATTTTTTTATAATTTTTTGACTCAATATATACCTAATTTAAATATTATTTAAGTTAATTTATCATATCCCAATACCATATGATTACTAAAGTTTAAAATATCTCCAACCCAAAGCACTGTTTGCTTCATACACAGTTGAGGATAGAGTTATTCTATACTCTACCTTTTATGAGGTATGAGTTCTCATGGGGTATGGGTATAAGGTAAAGAGCACCCTTTATTAGTTTCGAATTTACACTAGAGCTGATAAATTCCATATTACCACCTTTATCCTAGAGTAATTCCCATGATAAAATCTTTAACTTATAAAACCATAGAGTAATTTTATCATAATATAAGTGATTATTTCATCCTCATAAACTTTACGTCCTTCATGTCAACTTGGACAAACTCCTTGAATTCATCTCATTGGCCACTATATAATCAAACTCTTAACATCTCCATACACAACTATAGGTGCATGTTTCAGACTATAAACTCATTCTAAACATGAGGTGTATGTATATAGATCATGATATAAATACTTTAGGAATGTTTGAGATACATTGACAACATTTAATTATGTCATTTCCAAATCTATCACCTTAACATATGTATATGCTCTCCATTGACCTCATTAAACCTATGTTTTCTCCTTTCCTCCTTATGAGGTGTATGTATATAGATCATGATATAAATACTTTAGGAATGTTTGGGATACATTGACAACATTTAATTATGTCATTTCCAAATCTATCACCTTACTATGTTATCTATGTGTTGGAACATAATGTTAAAATTTTGACCCTTAAAATGGTCCATGAAATTGTATGTATCCATTTTTATGTTTGAAACCAACTTATTCCACCTATATCACTCTTCAAGATCATGAAATCATTTAACTCTTGGAGTAACGTATACGTGGAGATTCTTCATTGTATAAAATAAAATCAAGATTTGTCTCCTTTGTTATAAATAATTTTCTTAGAATTTAACTCAATCATTTGTATTCACTCTCTTTTCTATCTTATTTTTATCCCACTTGACTGTAGAAACCTTAAAAATAAGCATTCACACTTGTAGGTAATTTGAATGTTGACAATGTTTCCCTTGTAGTTGTATGTGGAGATTGTGGCTCTAGGTTCTTAGGAAAATCTATATCCAATTGAAAAGTCTCTCATAACCTGATAATAATTCCATTTTAAACTAAATATTTATTAACCAAAATTATTAACTACACCTTCAAGTCCATAAATCAAGATATTTGAGCTTAGAGATCATTCTTAGCCTTCAAACTGGCTATAGGCATCCATGAAACTAGATGTATGTATGGTTGATATAAGAGAGAGGTGAGAAAGATTTTATATATATATATATATATACACACACACACACACACACACACACATATATGTTATTGGATTATTTATCTCTTTGTATTCCTTGATTTTTCTATTAATACCTCATCAATTCATACTACCACTTCAGGTTATAGATTATCCTTACCTTCATTGTTCAAGCCAACATTAAGACAACTATAGGTACATTGTAATTTGTATATAAAATAGATGGATTTTTAATATTTGATGTGTTTATATCTTATTTATCTTAAATTAGGAACCTTATAACACCCTTAAACTTTATTAAAACTAGGAATAACTTATGATATGTCTTAATATTCTCAAAACAAGGTCACACCTTGAAACCTAACTAACTATGTCATCATTCATGGTTGTAGGTGCTTATTGTGTAAGAGCCAAGGTAAATAGCCACATTTTTATCCATGTAACTCCAATGTTTCCAAATTATTTAGTATTATTTTTTCATTAATCAACTTTCCATGACGGGGTGAGAATAATAGGGAAACAAAGAACAAACTATTACCTTAAACAATGCTAACTTACCTTGAACTTTGCTAAACTAAGTTTTAGGTTAGTTTCCTTTGTTATTTTGATGAAATTTGTGAACTTGGTAAGCTCTCATATCTATTTATATGATATTATTAACCTTTTTATATGATTTCCAACCTTCATAGCATACTCAAAATGGTATAAAAATTCTTGGAAGGTATCTCAAGTTAAAAACATAGTAACACATAATATTCTAGTGTTAGTTCAGTCATTTAAGACTATAAACTAAAAACATTTGTCTTTCTAGAGTGAATTTAGTCCCCTTGTTCCTCTTAAATAATTCTTAGAGTTAGTCCATGTTATCACACATCACATCATAACCTATTGAACATTGAAATCAAGCTCATTAAATACATTTGTATGTTGTTAAAGAGTTTAACTCAGCTTAAACTCTCTCAAAGGAGATATACTAAAATTAGAGACCTATGAACCCTTGATTTGATGAATGAGGTGTGAAATTAATTTTATAATTAATTAATAACCTCAGAATATGTATTCATTTTCTCAACAACTTAGGTTCTCCTCCAAAATTGACCCAAAAGACCATTCACAAAGATAGTAAAGCAACCAAGTTATTTTATATAAACACCTTCCTAAAATGAATTATTATATTAAAACAAGATGAAAAGGAGATTAATGATCTAAAATAATACCTAAAAATAATTCCTCTCCATTAATTTCTAAGCTTTATAAATAGGTACAAGAACAGACCCCTCTTGGATGCTTAAGCCATAGCAATCTAATGTCACTCTTAATGATTGTTCATAAATATGAGGCCACCAATAAAAGGCAAATGCAAGTAATTTCAATCTTACTTATACCCTTAATAATTTCTAATGTTTCATATCTTAACTCTCTCTCCTCTTTCTTTATCAAGCATTTGAAAACTTCCCTTCTAGAGCTACTAAGGAGGTTGATATAGGAGTAAAGTGGTGTTTTTTCATTTTTTCACCTAAATTTTCCTCGAAATAATTTATATGACCATGTGGGGACCCAATTAATCCTATCAGATTATTTGATCACAAAAACCTCTAAAAACTTACATTAATGCCTTGGAAGGCCTATTTTTGCACTAAAAAGGCCAAATTGTTAAGGAGCTCTAATTAAAATGCTATCAAATGTGTTCCTAAGTCTTTAAAATGTTTGATCAAGTGACTAAAGATGAAATTAAGTTTATTCTTGATTAGATACCATTAAGACCTTAAAAAAACTTCTTCAGAGGTCAAAAATGGTCAAAATTACATGGAAATAAGTCAAGAAGTTAGTCCAAAATGTGATTAACTTGATTATTTATATGTTAAGCATAGACTGACCTTGACACATGATATTAAACTTATCAAGACACTCTATACTCTTTTCACCACTGATAATGGCTTTAAAAGGCCAAAAAATAACTAGACAAGCATAAGACAAATGAAGGACAAAACCTCGACTCACCTAATCAACCTTAAGACCTATTAACCAGGGCTTCAAATGATCACTTTAATGACTTTTCAATACTTATATACTGACCAACAAGACAAAATAGCATGACATGCAAATTTTTGAATGATAGGGGTGAAATTTTGACTTATGAGGTCAAAATTGTCAACAAAGTGTTTTCCATCTTTTTAGATCATAAAATGATTGTAGAACACCTTGTAAATGATTTTATAATTCTTAGCAAAAGGTTCTATCTATAAGGACTAGTGAGAAGTGACCTAGTCACCTAAAATAGGTAGAGTTATAGGTCTACAATCCTTAGAAGGTACATATCATGATGTAACATACTTATGAAGATGTGATACACACCCATTCACCCATACCCAAGGTCTTATCTAGGTCTCATTGCCATCCATGAGGTAGAATTAAGTAATTATGCCTAAATTATTAGTTGATCCACTTGATCAACAAAGGGAATATCATGAGATGGAGGAAAAAGAGTGAGAATAAGGTGTTAAAACATGAATATCAATGAAAGGAGATCATGGTGACCTCATTAAAAACCATCAACACCATCCATGATTAGTTAAACATACCAAGTAGATGGATAGACCTCAAATTATAGTTTCACATCATGATGAACATTGAGTTCCTATTCACCAACTCACGAAAAATCTCAACCATCAAGTAGAGAATGTTGATTGAGAATGTCCAACTGTCATCCATAAGAAATCAAGAAGATGGTTTTAAAAATAGTTAATGAGACACTAAGGCATTTAAGTGTAGTGAGGTCTCTTCTATGCCACTCTCTTTATAACCATGATGGATGGAGTGATGCATGTTGGATAATTACTATGATTATTTCCACTCTTATTTACCTACTTTAACTACCTCATAATTAGAAACATGTGACCTTGACCATCTCCAATGTATCTCTTCTTTTATCCTCTCTCTTACTCTATAAGGCATCTTCTTTTGGCTTGAAAAGGGAATCTTTGGTGGAATATGGTGAATCTCTACCCCATTAAACACTTGTTTTGTTCCTTTTGAATTAATGATAAGATTATTCATTCTGATTAATTATTATTCTTGGTGTATACTTGTGAGGGTGTATGAGTGATAATGGTAGCATTGTGACTCACTTTAATTTCATACTCTCACACTTACCTCCTTGTAGGAATAATAACTATTTAAAAGTTAAATAAAGTGTCATGGTTGGTTATGTTATGAATTAGAGATGAATACATTCCATTAGTGTTTATTTATTTCACCTTTTGACTATCTATCCTAGTTCATGCATCTCCTAAAACCTCCATGTTGAAACACTAATGTGAAGAGAGATTTGATTAAAGTTGAATTGTTTGATCAGTCTTGATTCATTATATAAGTGCATGGTAAGCAAGTGGAGGACCTAGTAATATTATTGTATTACCTCTCTTTAGATTAGGTTTTATTTCATGTTTATCTTTGCATTTTCAACCCAACAAGTTATTAGCATAGTTATTTTAGCTTAATTGATGCACCAACATAAATATTCCCATAAACTAGATGTTTATCCCATCCATAGGTCAACCATAACCTTAGGCTAATCCCATGTTAACCAAAATATGGAAAGGTTTAAAAAATCCTCTCCTAGGGTGAAGTTTGGTGAGTTAACAGTTTTGACACACCTAGTGGGACTATATTCAAGGAGCTTAGATCAAATTACATCATCATTCAATAATATCAAGTACTTAAAAGCTTTAGAGAAGTATATTTTTAGTTAAGATCCCATTCCAAGGGTCATCAAGTTTTATTCATGTAAAGTTAAGGACAATTTATTATTGATAGTAAACTTTATGATTCAATTGTCTCATAATGTGTAATGGCTAGCAATGAATTAAAATTCTACTTTATACCTCCCTATCAGCCCTATTATGACCTTTATTAACCTCATTATGAGCCTTATAAATCCTATAATTAATTCTATTTGATAGTGTGTTGGCTCATAAAAACCTTATGGTACCCCCTATTAGTCTCTTTGGTAGCATGCCTATTAAGAGTACCATCCCTCCTTCCCTTCCCATAGTTTCTCTAATGAGTTGGAAGAGTTGAATAAAATTAATCAAATCATTTATAATGAGATATTGGCCTTGAAGGAGAAACAATCCCCATGCAACCAATCCTATGAGGATGTAACTCTTGTTATCCCATTTCACTATCCTTAGACCACTACTTCTATGCCAAACCCAAACCAAGAAGACATGAAGGTTATAGAAGGCATGACAAGGATATTTTTTATAATTCAAGACCCCTTATCTCCTATTCAATCTAAAATTATAGATGAATATATAGGAATGAAAATATAGGAGGAAGTTGTGGTTGTCAATCCTAGGAAATTCCAAATCATTTAGAGTACACCCTCACCCCCCAAATACACTAAATAACATTCCATAGAACCTTATGTTCCTACTCCACTATTTGTCTATTCTTTCCCTCCCATAATCTCCTTATTTGAGGGAGGACCTATGGTTTAGAGATCAAATAAATAACATCCAAATAAAGAGGAGTGTATGGAATCTAGTTTAATAAAAGTTTCAACTTTGTCGAGTTATCCATATATCCTCCATACTATATTCATTCATGAGAATCAAGATATACCCATGTTTGAAGAGAATCCAATTACATGGAAGGATGAATTAAAGCATTAAAATGTGAGATGAATCTTGGTAGAGAACATTGATAAGGTGGTAATCATTAAATAACTTGACTATATTGTAGTTGCAAGTGGGTTTTAAGAACATCTTGAAGAGGATACTTCAAACACCTATGATAAAGAGATCACTATTGGTATTCCTACTCACTCCAATAGATCAAAGTTTGAACATAAAGGGAAGTTTGATGATGAGTATTAGTTATAATGATATGAGCTTGAGGTGGATGAGAGACAAAAAACTTCTCCTCTAGAAGATAGTCATGAAAATAGTTCTCATGAACCCCTCATGGTGGAATCTAAGAGGACTTCAAGTGATGAGGATGATCAAGTTGCTACTGAACATCAACCTCAACATGATCATGTGGGGGAGTTAGAATCATTTGTGTATCATACTACTTCATAAGGATATGGTAAGAGTGATACTAAGGTTCATCTTTCTTTCATTGATCATGAAGAAATAAACCTTTGGGAAGACCTAAAGACCTTTTGTTCAACTCTAGATAATACATCACCATCTCATCAAGAAAATGTTAACATTGTCAACTTGGCTAATGAACATTATGAAGATCTCAATAAGATTAATAAGGAGAACACTATAGCTATTGACCCTATTGAGTTTAAAGCATATATCCAAAGTCCTAATCACATGAGGTAGTCCAAATTGGACATATTCAAGGAGATTGAAGAGTTTAATAAGAAGTAATTAAATAAGAATATATGTTTCCTAGTCAGAAAATATGTCTTGAGGATCATCTCAAGAAGGTTCAATTTCAAATGCCATCAATGTGTGATGACTATGGTACCTTCCAAGATAGGAAAATGATTGTCCTTATAAAGCCATTGGAAACACAAATTGATGTTGTGATGAAATATGGAGTATTTGAAGATGAACCTCATCATAGGCTTTAAAGATAAGGCCTAATTATACCTAATATTTTTGAGATAGCATTTGGTCAACATGATGGAGTATTGAAACATAGTAGTTTGATTTAAGTGGACATGTCTAGCCAAGGGAAATCTACTGATCAAGAAAAGTTAGTATTATTTTCACCAAGTAACTATATTTGGTATTTATGTGTGAATATTTTGTCAGTCAGCTAACTGATGAGCAAAATAGGTATTATCAACCACATCAAGGGAAATTGGTCATCCAAAGTTACAATTTTACCACATCCAAAGGGGACAAATCTCTCTTCTCATCAAGGGTAGGTTCCTTGTTAAATATGAGGAGATATATACTATAGATATAAGTAGAAAATAACACTCAGTGGTAGGGTATCATCATCCATCTCTCTTTTTTTAGAGATTATGTTCACAGACAAAGGTAAAATCTAGGTGAAAACACTGAAGATACTTCTCTTCTTTTAGAAGTAGTCTTATAAGAAACATCAGGGGTTCTTTCAGGTAGTGATAAGTAACTGGTAATGAAGTCTAGTAACCAGCAGGATGATATGGAACTCAAAGCCTCCACCTCAACTACCCAAAGAGTGAAACACAAAGGATAATAGGGGCACAAAGTCATCCTAGAATCCTCATCATAGAAAGAAACTAAAAACACACACTGAAAACAATTATGACAGCACAAAGTCTAAATGTAACTGGCTTCAAGACATCTTCCTCATCACTTCCATTAGTTCTACCTATTAGATTAAATAAACAAGAATGTATTTAGAAGATAGACATGAGAACAATCTCCTAAAATGGCACAAGCTATAACAACACAAAGTCTACAAGTAACTTGTTTTCTCATTCAAATAAAATAATATGAACAATAATCTGAGCTCAATGTCTCAATATTCACCTTTCAATTTGGGTAGAGTTTATGCTTCTATGATAAAAAAGATCTCCCTCAAAAAAATCCATGAGATTGCAATATATAGCATCCAAGAAAGACTTGGTGCTTTGTTTCATTGAATGGCCCATGATGTGCATTTAATTCCTTGAATGCATTTTTAGTTCTATCAAGGGACCATACTAGAACAGGGCATCAACCTTAACTATGGCATGTTAATTCATCTAATATGTCTTTTCTTCAGTCTAGATCATCTGGTTTGTCCCCTCTAATGTCCACACAACTATCCATTTTTTCTTTACTCTGAGGGAGATAAATAGGTTGTGTCTTCAATGTTTGCTAGTCAAAATATCTACTCTATTGATTGTTCTACCTACTAGAATAACTATTGTGTACATATTTTAGCCTCTCCCCCTTTTTGCTAATATTTGGGCCCTCAAGCTATCTTTTCTCCTTTCTAGTTTTATCTTTTGGCCTTGGCCTTAAGGCCTTTGAATGCATTCTGGTATGTGCTTAAGCCTACATAGATCAACAACTATTTCATTGCTACAAATTTGACATCTTTGGGTCCGTCGTCATTTAAAAGCTAACAGCTAGTTAGTTATCCTAAATTTGATGGTTGCCGGCCCATCATCCTCCTTAGAAATTCCTTCATGTCTTTCCTACTTGCTTTAGCCACTTTCCATCAGGCTTCATCCTTTTTACTGTATCTTTGTATTGGGAGTGCTTTGTCTTTGACATCTATCATAGTCCACTGCTTTGAAACTTTACCAACTTATAGAAAATGGGACCCACAACACTTCTCGCCTAAGCAGCTTCAAAAGGGGAACGAGAATAGGTGGCACTTTCTACTAATCTTAACAAGTGACACATGGTGTTTTCCACTGTGAAATAGGTGAGGACACTTGACAACATCCACTTAACTTATAGAATCTTTAGATACCTTTTGAGAGTCCTATGTAAGATGACACATGGTAGCTTCCATTGAGCTTTAAAAACACTATAGAAACATTTAGGACTCATTTTGATTCACATGGATGATGACACTTGGCACACTTCACTTACTTTAGCAACTCACTTGGGGCCCACCATAGTCCTTAATAATGAAACAAAAGGAAGAAACTGTAGCTATCGATACTTGGTAGCTTCCATCGAGCTTTACAAGGGACATGTGGTACATTTCATTGCATTTAGAAAAACATATTAAAACCTTCCACAGTCACCACTTGGCACCCTTTGGAAAACTCTAAGAGAATATTATTGAAATAAGCTTTGAAACTTATAATAAACTTGAAATGTGGATGCAGACAGTTGTCACATTTTGTTGAGTTATAAAGGGACACATGGCACATTCTGGTACTTTTTAGAAAAAAATTATAATGTGTCTCAGTAGATAACACTTGGCAGCTTCCACTCAATTTTGAGACTTAGACAAAACTTTAGGTAAAATGAAAAACCCATGCAAAATGAAAGACCTATGTCCTGTGTCATAACCCTACTGCCACAGAACTGAAATGTGTAGGGTCAAAACCTGGAGCGCACAACTAAAACTCAAAATAAAATTTAGAGTATTTCAATCTACAAAGGGAAGAGAGATTTTTTTGGCCTGTAGGATGAAAAATAACTCATGTGTTATCCCAAAAATTAGTGACAGACTTTGGGAACAATAGATGGCTCTAGTTTGGGAACATCCTTAAGTTGAAATTTTTGAACAATTGAGGGGAGTAGAGACCAAAATCTTCAGTGCCTTGAAGTGTGACATTGGGCTATGAAATCATGCTAACCAATAAGAAATCAAGATGCCAAAAATAAAAATGAAAAGGAAAAGCAAAAAATAAAACTGAAGACTATACAAATATACACATGTACAAATGATCTTATCTAATACTTCAAGAGTTGAAGTGCTTCAGATGTTTCCTATTATGAGGTAGAGAAAAGGGCATGCCATCTTGATACATCAGCAAGAAATTTTTTTCACCATTGAGCTCATGAATAGTGAATGGGCCTCTCCATAGGGAATCAAATTTCCCATGCATTCCCTTTGGTTCCCTTCTCTTATTCCACACCAAGACTTGATCTCCAATCTCGAAATCACAATTCTTTGCTTTCTAGTTGAAGAGATTCTTAACTAGACTTTGATGGGTAGAAACTTAGTCCACCATCATAGTTATCTACTCATCTAGCTTAGTCAAGCACATGATCCTCTTATCAATGGAGCTTTCATATGTCTAATCTTCAATTGCCTTAGCCAATTTCAATGCTAGCAATTCTAAGGTAATTGGTATCTCAACATTGAGACCATAAAGAAGTTGGAAAGGAGACATACCAATTGCCCTTTTTGGTGTAATTCTATCTACCCATAAAGCATCAACTAATGCTTTATGCCATGTCCTTTGGTTGTCATCTACCAACTTCTTGATGATAGTCACTAGGTTCTTGTTACTTGATTCAGCTTGTCCATTCCCTTTTGGAAAGTAATCAGAAGAATGGGAGAGGGTAATCCTATAGTAAAAATACAATTGAGTGATCCCTTGGGAAGTGAAACAAGCTGCATTGCCAGTGACAATCTTGGTTGGGACCCCAAACCTAGAAATGATGTTCTCTTTGAGGAAATTACACACCACTTCTAAAGTAGCATGCTTGGTTGGAATTTCTTTCACCCACTTGGTGAAGTAATCTATGGCTATAAGGACATAATCATGTCCATCACTTGAAGATGGGTTTACAACACTAATGAAATCGATGCCCCATTGCTAAAATGGATCTTCAATCACCACTAGCTTGAGAGGTAGAGCAGCTAACTTGGGTCTTCCAATAAACTGCTAGCATAATTCACATTTCCTTACCCACTTATACGCATCTTGGAAAAGAGTAGGCTAGTAATACCTAGTTCACAGACTCTTGTGGGTAGTCATAGGAGTAGAAAAATGTCCTCCATAGGCCAGATTGTGGAAGGACCTTAAAAGTTGGTTTTACTACTCTTTATCCATGCAACGAAGGAACACTCCATCAAGGATCCTCTTGTATAGGTCATTGTTTTAGAGGACAAAATTGGTAGCTTTCAACTTCATAGTCCTCCTTTATTTATAAGATAGGTGAGCAAGACACTCCCCATAAGCAAGAAAATGAGAAATAACTAAGTACCACTCATTCGTGGTAGAGACAAAGAGGACTATTGGCGTGTCTTCTTCTGATTCTTCAGGCTCTATTCCCTTTGACTTGTTGTCAGCAATTAATTAGCATAGGCCCTTTCCATGCATTACCTTCATTAGTTTGATGACTAGATCAATCTCTTGGATTTTTTCAATCCAATTTCTTTTTTTCATCCCAAACTTATACTAAGTTAATATTTATTTAACCATGGTATCAGGAACCAAGGTAGTAATGTGTGAATTCAAGATGTAGAAATGGAAATGCTTTACTACCTTTACCATTGCATAAGCATGCTTATCCATGTTTGAGTACTTTAGCTCATGAGATTTAAGAGGACATATCATGAAAGAAATGGGAGATTCCACACCTTCTTCATTTTCTTGAACTAGAATGGTTGAAAGTGTGTGTTCAAAAGCATAACTATATATAGTGAAATCCTTAGCATAATTTGGATAGACCAAAATTAGGGCATGAGCAATAGCTATATTGATGTCTTCAAATGCTGACTTGCCTTCTTCAGTCTAGCTAAAAGTGGCCTTTCCTTTTATCATATTGACAATATGGCGAGTCTTTTCAGCAAACTTAGGGATGAACCTTCATAAAAAGTTCACCTTTCAAAAGAAAGAGTGAACTATTGTCTTACTTGTGGGAAAAGTAAGCTCTTGAATGGACATGACTTTGTCTGAGTCAATCTTTATGCATTATCTAGATACAATGTGTCTGTGAAGCTTCTATTTTGTCACTCCAAAAGTAGACTTCTCAGGGTTTAAAGAAATGCCATTTTGGTAGCAACATTCTAGCACTTGTTGTAAATGGTGCACATGATCCGGGTGATGCTTGGAAAAGATGGTTAGATCATCCAAGTACACCATAATAAATGTACCCATTTAATTTTTGAAAGCATGGTCCATTTCTCTCTGAAAGGTAGCACCAACATTTATCAGGCCAAATGGCATTCTTTAATAGGCAAAGTTCCCCAAGGCATGGTGAAGGTTGTCTTCTGTTGGTCTACTTTAATAACTTCTATTTGATTGTATCCTGAGAAGCCATCTAGCATTGATAACATCTCAAAACCAGTCACTATCTGAAGTTCTTGGTCGATGATGGGCATATGATAGTTATCCTTTAAGAATGACTGATTAAGATTCCTAAATCCACACAGAGGTGAATTTTTCCATTCTTCTTGCTCACAGCTATTATGTTGGCAATCCATGTGGAATGACAGATTGGGAAGATTATCCTAACATTCAACATTTTTTGTATTTCAGATAGAATAGTACTTGATATCTTTAGATTGTACTATTTAGATTTTTAGTTGTAAGGCACTGAATCACTTTTGAGAGGAATGTCATGGTGCATTTATTCAAGCCTAAGTGACTCTAGATCATCATTGGAGTATGTTAGGACATCCATGTACTGATGAAGTAGAACAGTGAACTTGGATCTCTTCTTAAGAGTGCAGCACTTCCTAATGTTCACCATTTTGGGATCTTCCATGGTACCCAAATTTATTTGATCAAACTCCTGAGAGGAGCTTCAATCTATTTGCTACTATATGATGAATATGTCATGTTTGTCAAACAACTTCTCCAGGGAAACTAGGACTTTTAGGATTTTATTCCCTTTGAGTTGTAGGAACTCTTCACCTACATTTTCACTTGATTTTGGGGTTGGTTCAAGATTCTGAGGCTCACTGCCTTCAAGTTGTAGGTGTTCAAAGTTGTCTTTTTACTCTAAGAAAGCAATGATTTGGTTGTCATTGTTAAACACTTGCCAATGACTGGCATTATTAGGTACACTTGGTTGAAATACCAGCTCAATAGTGTACCTATCTCCTTTGAAGTTAGGGTGAGGAACCAAAAGAGTGGCTGAAATGGCTAGTGCATCAGCCTAATCATTGAATTCCCTTGGTATGGTAGAGATGTTGAAAGCATCAAAGCTTTCAATCTGATCCTAGACTAAATTGTGGTAATGGTGTAATCTCTCATTTTTGGTTTGGTATAGGTTTCTCACCTGACAAACCACCAATTTAGCATCCCTCTTGGCATGAAGGAGTTTGATGCCTTTGTCTTGAGAAACCCTCAATCCAAGCAATAGAGATTCATACTCAACTATGTTATTGGTGTTGCTAAAATGCAACTTGTATGATGAAGGAAAAATATCTCCTTGAGGAGATATCAACACAATCCTAGCTCCTGAACTAGTAGAAGAACAGTTGCCATCAAATTCTAGAATCCATATCTCATTTGATATTGATTCTTCTTGGGATTCTTCTTTGTTTAGAGGGGAAGATTCCTTAGGACTTACATTACACTCTACCAATTCTTCTATTGTTCTAGCTGAATGTATTTCTACGTTGACACCTTTAAGAGATTCAAAAGGTGCTTCATGGATAGAAAGTAGTTGCCCATGAGATGCGTAGTCCCTAGACTACTCTGATACCAAATGATGAAACTATCCTTAGGCTGCTCTAGGGACTCAATTCTAAAACCTACAGAGTCTATAGTTATGCACCTATAGAGTCTGTAGTTATGAACCTGCAGAGTCTGTAGAATCTAGAAAGATTTTAGAAATGGAGAGTTTTAATGAACTAGAAATAAGGCTAAACTGTAGAATTAAGATAGCAAACTGAAATATCCCTCAAAAGATCCATCCTTAGCTCATAGGCAATAGACATGATTTCCATTCATCGACTCAATTTTGATTTTCAATACAACTACCTTCACTAAGGCTTAAAACATTTACCTTTCACTAATAAGGACTGTGATTACATCCTTCTGTATAAGCGTGAGCTATTTCATTCATTTACCATAGGCCAAAGCCTTGGAAAATAGGCAATCTAAAACATCATTAAATGAACCATTCTCTGTAAATGACCAAAATAAAAGGATATGACCCGTATGCAAATTCAGTCTTATCTACAGGTCTACATATACAATGTTCACAGTCATACGCCACATGGGCCTCTATGTATAAAATATGCTTAGGTCTATAAAAGAATGTCTCAGTCCTATCAACAATACTCACTCAGCATTCAAACATCCCAAGTAGACAAATTATCATACCAGCATACGTCCTTAAACATAGGCATTTATACACATCTACAGATGAAGCACATCCTCCTCGAACCAACTCAACCCAAAGTCTATGTCCATCAAACTTGAAGCCATCATGGCCTCTAATTGTATCCTCTATAATTCCATGTCCTTTATAAACTACATCCGCTACTTCTCCAAATCCACCATCATCAACCTCACCAGCCTTCTTTTTTTTATTCTCTCTTCCTTTTCTTGTCTTCTTGCATCAAGTTCTATTCTATTCATTTCTTTCTTTAAATCAGCCAAGAGTTATGCTGCCACCATTCTTTTTATCTTAGTGATTTCAACTCAACTAGAACTGTTTTCCATTTTAGTCAAGGAATTCACCCAATCCTTTGTGCTTTCAACAGGCTACAAATATGTGTTTTATAATTTCAATATCTCAATCTTCTATTTCTTCAGTAACTCTACAGCATAGCTAAATGGCCTTCTTGACTCCTCTTCTCCCTAAAGGATATCCTTCTCCGCTTCTTACATCTCTTCCTTTGAATGAGAGGCCCTTTCCTCTCTATCTTTCTATGTACCTATGTCCTCCTTCTGACTAAATTCTCTATTTTGCTCTTTTGAAGAACCTCCTTCTTAACCTCTACGCCCAACTTGGGCTCAAACAGTTTTTAATTTGTAACAATATACTAATTTGGAGAAGACTAATATCTTATAGTTGAAAGATTTCAACCATTCCCCTTGATTTACTCCATAAGCTTCCTAACATAGGAATCTTAACTAGCTTTTACCTTTTCCACTCTTTTTACTTTTAACAATTACAATTACTCCTCCTTATACAACATTTTATAGGGAAAATATAAGAATTGGAATTTCACGCTAGAATATCATTTGAATTTGCATGTTTGATGATCTCAACTAGTCCTCCATGAAGCTATTGTAGATGCTCCTACATCATACTCGCCCTCTAGAAAGGATTTGAACCTTAGTTTAAATGAACTGCTTCCTCCCTGCATTAGTCTTCACTATATGCCTGGATCCCAAGGTCTTGTTGTGAGTGCTAATGCTGTTGTTTGTCTTTGATAGTCTTTATTTTTCATCTTCTTGCTTTTCTTCCTTTTCTAGTATGTTCTTCTCCTCATCTCTTTCTCAGCTGCCATGTCCCATCTCCATACTTCATCATCTTCATACATGTCTTCTAGATCTTCTTATTGTTCTTCTTGTTTCATGAGCTTCTTCAATGACTCATGTATGTCATTCACTTTAGAAACCATGATACCTACATACAGAACATTCAAATCCACCTTAGAATCAAAATCTTTAGGCCATGAAGCCTCTTGGCTGCCTTCACATTTTTGTTCCTTGATCAAAATTGTCTTGACCTCTTTGCTTTGTTCTTGTCTTGTTTCACTCTTCCCAATGGTGTCTTCACCATGGCTTGTACCTATATTTAGCTTTCTTGAAGAACTAAAGAGTTCTTCCAACATTCTCATTTCTTCCTTTAGTGAGCTCTCATCTATCTCACCATTCTCTTCATCAAACTTGGGTCCTTCTTTCTTAAGGATTACTTGCCCTTCATCTCTTATCTCATCTTTTCTTAGCTCTTGTCTCAATTCATTTCCCATCTGATCAATGGTGCCACCATGTTGATATGTGCCTCTACACAACACTTTTTGAGGATTCAAAAACTCTTCTATCCTCTTCAACTCTTCGCTCAACACAGGCTCATCCAAATCTTCATGTCCTATATCAAACTTAGGACCAAATTGTCTTTCATCCTCTATAAATATATTCATCCACTCTATGGTTTCTTCATACAAGTCAACTTCTTTATCAACATCAATATACTTATCAAATACAATTGTAGTATCCTTACCTTCTGTCTCCTTGCTCTTTTCAAACATGTGAACTGATTTCACATCTCCACTTTCATCATACATCCTCTTGGAACTCTCTCCTTGCTACACATTAGTTTTCATAGACATTGTCCATTCCTCATTTTCCATAAAAATATCATTAAATGATTCAAACAAATCATTATCCCATTCATTGCAAGCAATCGACTTACCTTTTATATTTGTATCCTGATGCTCTACCTCATTATTATTTGAGAAGTTTTCTTTCTCACCTTTAGCTATCCATACCTTCTTCAGGATGAAACTTGTTCAATTCACCAACCAATTTCTGCTCTTTGACATCTTCTTGTTGTCTTGCTTGATAGCTGGCCTTGCTCACTTTGTATTCTACCTCTTCCTTCATGCTTTGTATTTGCTTCTTGCTTGAGTCATCATCTTGATTGAGCTTTGTGTCTTTAATTACATTTACTGATCCCTTGAGCCATTTTAGCACTTTGTAACCATGCTCTTGTGAGAATACTAAAAAACCAATTTTGTTTGTCCCTTTATTTTCTTGCACACCTACATTCATATTAGGAATATGAGAAAATCCAATCTTATAAGGTAAGCTTGCCTACTTGCTTACTTGTTGCTTGCTTGTGTGCTTGACCATCCACTTAAGCATTATGTATCCATGGTTAAATTCTCTTTTTGAGGGCTCTGTCATCTTCCTTAACTCTTGCACCTATACATTAGCAGCTTCATGCTTACAATAATCATCAAAATCAGGTTTTAACACTTCATTTACCTTTTTGATAGCTTGTTCCATGGAGCAATATTTCTCTCCCTTTGTGCTTAGCTGTTCTCTTTCCTCTTCTTGGCATTCAATGGCATCATGGAAGTCATATTCATCTTCCATCTCTTCTCTTGCTTGTAGGGGTTCCTCAACACCTTCCTCATGTATTAACCAATGAATCTCTTCTAACTTATCAACAACAACAAACTTTTTCTTTTCTCTTACACATTCACTTGTGTACTTGGTGTCTTGTCTTGCACCAATCTCTTCATTCTTCAAGGCCCTTCTCGTGACCTTCATAAGGCTGCTCATACCTGCAATTACCCATGCAAAAACAACATTAGATATAAAAACAAGAGACCATAATGTCTCCATGAGTGTCCTCTTCACCAACACTCTCATCTTTTCAAGTGCTCTTCCTGGCACTTCATCATTTCTTTCTTCTCTTCTCTTGTTCTCCTCAATGAGAACCTTCTTCACAACTTCTTTCTCTTTTTGTTGCTCACTTGGCAACCTATTCATCCTCTTCAAGCCTCTATGGGCTTCTCTCTTCTTGGCAATCTCATTTTGCCTTATTCTCCTCTTCATGAGGATATCTATTAGCCACTTCATCCTCTTCTTCATTGGCCATACCCATTCTTGTTTGTCCATCTACATCCAAGACTCATATCTATCTACAAACTTAGCTAAATCTCTTTTCAAACTATTAATCTCTTTATCAATTGTAATACTATCCATACCTTTCTTCTTTTGGATACTTTCTTTCTTCTGGGTGCCCTCATGTACCTTACTACTCTGTAGTGTCTTCAACAATACTTCCATTTCTGAGATCTTCACCCAAGTCTTTTCCACCTTGGTCTTTCGATCCCTTGTCTCACCCAAGCCTTTTCTCCTTGACTGGTCTTTTGACAATCTCCTTGATCTCACCTAGGCCTTTTGCATCCTAGTCTCTTGATCCTTTTCTCAATCCTGTAGCAACTCTTTATACAACACTTCATCAAACACAAATCACAAATCCAAGCTTACCTTGATTTGGATCTTCATCTCGAGCATTCACTTGCTCCCTTACTTTTGAGCTTTCCAAGCTTCTCTTCTCAATTCTTCAAACTCCATCCTTTACCTCACCTAAGTCTATTTCACCTTAGTCTTTTGGTAAACTATCCAAGCTTCTTCTTGGATCTTCACTAAGCCTTCCTTGGCTTCTTCTTCTCTTAAGCCTCAATGGCTTGACTGCCTTCCTCTTCACCTGTTTACTTCCCAAACACAATAAACTCAAATCAAATAGCAAAGATTACTCATACCTTTCCTCAACAAATCCCAAGAGCTTCAAGCTCTGATACCAAAATTGACGTGCAGTCCCTAGACTGCTCTAATACCAAATGATGAAACTATCCTTAGGCTACTCTAGGGACTCAATTCTAAAACTTGCAGAGTCTGTAGTTCTGCACCTATAGATTCAGTAGTTATGAACCTACAGAGTCTATAGAATCTAGAAAGATTTTAGAAATGGAGAATTTTAATGAACTAGAAACAGGGCTAAACTATAGAATTAAGATAGCAGACTAGAATATCCTTCAAAAGATCCATCCTCAGCTCATAGGCAATAGACATGATTTCCATTCATCGACTCAATTTTGCTTGTCAATATAGCTACCTTCACTAAGGCTTAAAACATTTACCTTTCACTAATTAAGACTGTGATTACATCCTTCTATATAAGCACGAGCTATTTCATTCATTTACCATAGGCCAAAGCCTTACAAAATAGGCAATCTAAAACATCATTAAATGAACTATTCTCTGTAAAGGACCAAAATAAAAGGATATGCCCCACATGCAAATTCAGTCTGATCTACAGGTCTACATATACAATGTTCATAGTCATACGCCACACGGGTCTCTGTGTATAAAATATGCCCAGGTCTATAAAATAATGTCTCAATCCTATCAACGATACTCACTCAGCATTCAAACATCCCATGTAGACAAATTATCATACCAGTATATGTCCTTAAACATAGGCATTTATACACATCTACAAATGAAGCACATCCTCCTCGAACCAACTCAACCTGAAGTCTATGTCCATCAAACTTGAAACCATCGCAGCCTCTAACTATATCCTCTGTAATTCCATGTCCTTTATAAACTACGTCTGTTACTTCTCAAGATCCATCATCATCAACCTCACCAAACTTCTGTTTTTCTTCTCTCTTCCTTTTCTTGTCTTCTTACATCAAGTTCTGTTATGTTTCTTTCTTTCTTTAACTCAGCCAAGAGTTACACCACCACCATTATTTTTATCTCAGTGGTTTCAACTCAACTAGAACGATTTTCCATTTTAGTCAAGGAATTCACCCAATCCTCTACACTTTCAACAGGCTACAAATATGCATTTTATAGTTTCAATATCTCAATCTTCTATTTCTTCAGTAACTCTGTAGCCTGGCTGAATGGCCTTCTTGACTCCTCTTCTCCCTAAAGGAGATCCTTCTTCACTTTTTACATCTCTTCCTTTGAATGAGAGGCCCTTTCCTCTCTATCTTTCTATGTACCACTGTCCTCCTTCTGACTGAATTCTCGCTTTTTCTCTTTTGAAGAGCCTCCTTCTTAACCTCTACGCCCAACTTGGGCTCAAACATTTTTTAATTTGTAACAATATACTAATTTGGAGAAGACCAATATCTTACAGTTGAAATATTTCAACCATTCCCCTTGATTTACTCCATAAGCTTCCTAACATGGGATTCTTAACTAACTTTTACCTTTTTCACTCTTTTTACTTTTAACAATTACAATTACTCCTCCTTATACAACATTTTGGAGGCAAAATATAAGAATTGGAATTTCATAGTAGAATATCATTTGAATTTTCATTTTTGATGATCTCAACTAGTCCTCCATGAAGCTATTATAGATTCTCCTGCATCACCATGCCTAAAGACTCAAATAGAATTTGAGCTTCAGGTGATGATGATTGGGTGACCACATATTTTGCTTCCTTTCCAAGGAGCAATCTTTTCATAAAACCTTTGACTAGAATCCTTGCTTAGGATAGGCCCATGCACAATTCACATCCAACATCCTTATATAAATTCCATCGAAGAAGGATTTTGTATGATGTTGGGACATCAGCCACTAGGACGTCATCTTAATTCTCTTGTTTGGGAGTGCTACAAATGCAAATTAGGCATCATTGATTTGTCTTAGTAGAGGTACTTGTTTGTTCTCCATGGATAAACATCTCCCAAATGTCTTGGTCAATGTGAGACCAAGGGATTTTGCCACTATGGCAGGCATGACATTGTTTGAAGCTCCAAAACCAATGATGTAATTGCTCAGCTTGTGAACATTTATCAACAAGGAAACATAGAAACGCTATATTTTCCTAGGGGTAGTAGGAGGAGTAATGACATGGTTATTTGGGATAGATATGTTCCTTGGAGGATCATGAGTCACCTTCTTAGCATCTTGTCTTGTAGCGATAGTTTGGTGCTTTACACATTGAACCAACTTATCTACTTGCTCAGGGTTGGACTGTAAGAACTCAAATCTAGACATTTGAATTTTGGTTTTCTTTATATGATCAATAATGTCAAATGTCTAAAATGGACTAGGAATAGAGGATGGGAGTTATATTGTAGCAATAGAGGATGGACTAGGAATCCCTACACCTTCTACTTTAAATTTGGAGTCTAGTCCTCTTCCTCCAAAAATTAACATAAAGAGGATTTACCTTTATTAGGGTCTCTCCTTATCTTTCCTACCAAGATAAGGTCATCTTCTACCTTAGTAGCTAAGTCCTGAGTAGTAGCAATGTCTATGTGTCTAACCCATCTCACCAAGAAGCTCACTTTAGGTAGCTATGAGTTGATGAAGAAGCATTTGATGTTTTCAGGTGTCGGTTGAGCAATGGTAGGAATCTAACTCCTCAGCTTGTCAAACTTGGCAATGAAGTCCCTCATAGGTTCATGAGGTTCTTTCTTCATCTGTGTGAGCTAGGATTGTAAGGCATGTGCATATTTTTCAAGCTTGAACCTATCTTCAATTTTGGCTTTGAGTGTGTCCCAATTACTTACTAACCAAGTGTGTAGATGGTAGAACCAGTCTACAATAGCACCTTGTAGTGTCTCCATGAATATCCTAACTACTATGTCTTCATACTCTACACCTATTATACCATAGGCTATGCTGAAGGATACAATGTGTTCATCAGGATGAACTTTCCCATCACCAAGGAATTTGGGGAAATTCTTCCTTAAACTATGTGAAAGCTCATGTAGAGGTGGAGTTAGATTAAGTGGGCCAAAAGAGTTGCCCTAACAGCCTTGAACTACCATGATTTGGTTATATAAAAGTGGGATAACAAATCTAGGTGGAGTATGTATAGGTAAAGCTCTGGTGACAGCAAAAAAAGAAGCTCTACCATCTATTGGTGTCTTGGTGTGGGTAGGAGGGACAATCCTGGATAATTAAACTTGAAGTTAGGGAGGGAATAAGTCAAAATTTCTTTGATGCACCAACTCAAAGATAGAGTCAACAACACCTTGGGCTCTCTAACTTTTGGTATAACATGGAGTTTCTAGGTTGTGAAACAAAAATGGAAAATGACTGGTCTTGCTTCAGCTTGAAGCTTGAGGCTTCAAACTGCTTGTCCTTCCCCAATGGAGTCATAAAAAAATTATTGGGTGAATATTTTGTTAGTTAGCTAACTGATAAGAAAAATCAGTCTTGTCAACCATAACAAGGGATATTGGTCATCCAAAGTTGTAGGTTTACCACATCAAAAGGGGACAAATCTCTCCTCTCATCAAGGGGAGGTTCCCTATTAAATATGAGGAGCTATATACTATAGATATAAGCATAAAATAACACTCAAAGGTAGGGTGTCATCATCCATCTCTCTTTTTATAGAGATGATGCTCATAGACAAAGGAATAATCTACGTGAAAACACTGAAGACACTTCTCTTCTTTCAAAAGTGGTCTTACAAGAAATAACAAGAATTCTTTCAAGTAGTGACAGGTAACTGGTAACAAAGTGTGGTAACCAACAAGATGATATGGAACTCAAAGTCTCCACCTCAACTACCCAAAGAGTGAAACAAAAAGGATAATAGGGTTACAAAGTCATCTCAGAATCCTCAACATAGAAAGAACCTAAAAACACACACTAAAAAAAATAATGATAGCACAAAGTTTGAAAGTAATTAGATTGAGGACATTTTCCTCATCACTTTCACTAACTCTACCTGTTAGATTAAATAAACAAGAATGCATCTATAAGATAGACATGAGAGCAATCTCCTAAAATGGCACAAGCTATAATAGCACAAAGTCTGCATGTAACTTGCTTTATCATTCAGATAAAATAATATGAACTACAATTTGAGCTCAAAGTCTCAGTATTCGCCTTTCAATTTGGGCATAGTTTATACTTCTGTCATCAAAAATATCTCCCTCAAAACAATCCAAGAGATTATAATATATATCAGCCAAGAAAGACTTGGAGCTTTGTTTCATGGAATGGCTCATGTTGTCCATTCAATGCCTTGAATGCATTTTCATTCTGTCAGGGGGCCATACTAGAATAGGGCATCGGCCTTAACTATGGCATGTCAATTCATCTCATATGTCTTCTCCTAGGTCTAGATCATCTGGTCTATCCTCTCTGATGTCTATGTAGCTATCCATTTTGTCTTTATTCTGATGGAGATAAATAGGCCATGTTTTTAATGTTTGCCAGTCAAAATATTTGCTCTGTGGACTGCTCCACCTATTGGAATAACTAATGTGTAGATATTTTGGACTCTCCCCCTTTTGGCTATGATTTAAGCCCTTGTGTTATCTTTTCTCCTTTCTATTTTTGTCTTTTGGCCTTGGCCTTAAGGCCTTTGAATGCATTCTGGTCCGTGCTTAAGCCTGCAAAGACCAATGACTATTTCATTGATGTGAATTTTATGTCTTTGGGTCTGGCATCATTTAAAAGCTAACAGGTAGTTGGTTGTTCTAAATTTGATGGTTGTAGGACCATCATCCTCCTTAGCAATTCCTTCATGTCTTTCCTACTTGCTTTGGCCACTTTCCATTGGGCTTCATCCTTTTTACTGTCTTTGTATTAGGAGTGCTCTGTCATTGACATCTGTCACAGTCTGCTACTTTGAAACTTTACCAACATATAGAAAATGGGACCCACAACACTTCTTACTTGAGTAGCTTCAAAAGGGGAATGGGGATAGGTGGCACTTTTTACTAATCTTAACAAGTGACACATGGCATTTTCCACTATGAAATAGGTGAGGACACTTGCCAACATCCACTTAGCTTATAAAAGTTTTAGATACCTTTTGAGATTCCTACAGAAGATGACACATGGTAGCTTCCACTGAGCTTTAGAAACAATATAGAAACATCTAAGACTCATTTGGATTCACATGGATGATGCCACTTGGTGCACTCTACTTACTTTAGTAACTTACCTAGGGCCCACCACTGTCCTTACTCAATAATGAAACAAAAGGAAGAAACTATGGATGTCAACACTTGGCGGCTTCCACTAAGCTTTACAAGGGACATGTGGCATGTTTCACTACATTTATAAAAACATATTAAAAACTTCCATAGTCACTACTTGGCACCCTCCACATAACTCTAAGAGAAGCTTATTGAAAGAAGCTTTGAAACTTATAAAAAACTTGAAATGCAGCTGTAGACACTTATCACGTTACACTAAGTTATAAAGGGACATGAGGCATGTTCCACTAATTTTTAAAAACAAATTATAATGTTTCTCAATAGATGACACCTGGTAGCTTTCACTTGATTTTGAGACTTAGACAAAACTTTAGGCAAAATTAAAAACCCACACAAAATGGCATCCTATGTCATAACCCTTACTTCCTCAAAACTTAAATGTGCAAGGTCAAAACTTGGAGTGCACAACTTAAACTCAAAATAAAATGTAGAGTATTCCACTCTACAAAGGCAAGAGAGAATTTTTTGGCCCTTAGGACCAAAAATAGCTCATGTGTTGTCCAAAAAATGAGTGACAGACTTTGGGAACAATAGGTATGAATATGACTTTATCCTTGGTTCACATAGACAACCCATGCAAAAGGTAATAAAGTAATAAGATATGGTTAATACCCAAGGATTCCAATAGTACATCAACATCTTAACACATGAGTAAAGGTTCTCATTCTATGAGTTGTACATTATTACACTCCACTAAGCATATTGAAATCCAACTTCATGGGAACATGATGATCCAAGAAATCTCCCCTTTAATCTAGGAAGAGGAAGGATTTTCTAGGTTAGTTGTACATAGTTAATTTCCTTCTTATTTTTTTGGTTTCAAACAAGTGTTCTTAACACAATGTCTTAATTTTTTGCCTTCTTAGGTGTTTTGGGTGTTGTTTATTTTTGGTGTCATTATTATGGATGAAGGTTCTTACATTCCTTGAAGGTTTCATAGGGTGATAAATTTGATTGGAAATACAATTTGGGTATTCATCTCAATTCATTTTGTCATGAAATAGTTGGTTCTCTTGAATAGTAGGCTAGTGAACCCCTATGAGTCACCAAGAATGTTGATAATTTGGCCTCTCAGGCCAAATGTTGACCCCCAAAATTTAGGAATTTAGTTTTCATTTCCTCTAAGATTATGTATGGTCACCAATCACCTTTCAAAATCCTCAAAATATTATTTTCAAGCCTTTTTAAACAATTTTCAATGTTGTTTTGATGAAATTATTGTAAGTGTTATTCTTGACCCTATGGTTATATAATCATTTATTGTATGGTCAAATAGGTCAAAGGGGGTTAAGTGGTCTAATTGGGGTAATGTTAAACATTTCAAGTGGTGTCTATGTCAAATTATTCCCCCTCTAGTCTATACCATTCTTATAAAGGTGGTAAATTAACCTTATAACTTTCTATCCCACTCTCAAGGTGTTTTATTACCCATTTTATAATGTCTAAAGGAGGGTTTGTGAGAAATAATATGTGTACAATATAAATAAGAAATTAACACATCATTACAAGATCATACAAAGATTTCTAAGATTTATCCGCACCTAACACATCATATCATTAAGCTTTCAAGTAGAATAGATAGTTTCCATGGTAGAAAGAGAGAGTTTTTAGTTGGCTTGTATAGTTATGTCATAGAAAGATCATGTTCAAATAGACACATGTATTCCTTTATGTCTCTTCAGACCATATAAATTATTTAGAGGGAGTTTCTAGTCAAAAAGGACAAAAATTTTACCCCCTTCCTCCATCAAGCTCTTTGGTAACTTAGAAAAGTTAATCAAGTTTGTGAATGGTATAGATATGGGAGAGAAGGTGAAGACCTAATATTTTTGACAAAGGAGAGGACCCTATATGGATTCCATTTATTGTAATTAGTTATCATATTCCCTTAACCTCCTTTATGAAAAATTTCTAAGAAGGTAAAGGGCTCACAATGTCTTCTCCATGTAGGTAGGGTATTGGTTTTCTTCATTTTCTCCATTTTAGAGGATTATTATAGAGTAATGGAAAGTTTATTGGATTCTTAGGGTTATTTAAAACCATTATAGACCATTCTCAAGACCCACTTCACATGTGTGTGTTATAGGAACAATTATTAAGAGGGGGGCTGAATTAGAGATCCTAAATAATCCAACTTCATTTTCAATCTTTACAAACACTTAACCATTTACCACAAGAATTAATAAAGAATACACATCATTCATATAAAATATCAAGGGAGATAATTAAATATTAATAAAATAACACATGATATATGTGGGAAACCCTCTTAGGTGAGAAAACCCACTTGAACCTATAAATGGAATAATATCTTATAATAACAAAAACCAATTTACACTAGCTACAACTAACCAAGGAACTACAATCCCTATTTAACAAGACTACAATCCAATAAGGTGATAAAATACCTATCTAGCTAAGATGCAACAAAAACAAAACTTATAAAATGTTTCACCTTGTAAGGAGGAGGCAAACCCCTTAGATGCCAAGATACCACAACAACACCTCCTAATAGACCTTTGTTTATCACTCTTCACCTTTTTTTATACTCAATCCAACACACCTACAATAAATTTATCATAACATAAACATGACCAAATGATCATACACATAGTCCACACTCTGATCTAACTCTAAAATCAACCACCAAGTTCATACAGTCTTCATCTTGCCTTCATTCACAATATACTCTCTCAAACAACCTCTTGAGTAACTTTCTCATTCTACATCCTCTATGCTCATTAGGTCCAATGACATGCATGTTCTCTTACACCAAATTCATTAGACAACCATGTCTAATCCTCTTCACTCTTTTTTTGTCCTCACTAACCTTTACCTCCTCTTCCAAATGTTCTTACCTTCACTTGGCTCCACATTTGCCCTCCCTAATTCAAGTCTAAAAACCATCGCCTTTGGTTTTCCTATATATAGAGTTTTCATGATTATCACCATCTTGGTCAAAAAATAGACATGAATTAAAATTTAATTCTACCAAATCATTGAGACATCTAAATATAAACTTCATAGGTTAGCCATAACATCTATGGGTGATCTATAAGGAACTAAACATTTCAATTAGGTCCTTGTATCCCTTATAGGTCTCATGCAGACCCAATCACTCCTATAGAACTTCATCAAACAAAAAAGGAACATATAACCACTACCAAAAGCATATACCCATTCCATATAATCTATAGGTCCCACTTAAGTGGAAAAGACCAACATAGAGACCTTCTACTTAAGTACAATTCACACAAACAACATTCTATGTGCATAGTCATTATGAAGGAACACATTTCACCTTCTAAACCATTTTTCATATTGTATACAATTGTCCAAACATTCCAAATTCACACATAGAATCCTCATGGATCCTAAAGCACTCAACAATAACTAATTCACCATGAAACATAAAAAAATCTACATAAGCTCAATTACTCTTCTTAGGTCACTTGAAGTATAAGAACAAACACATAGTCAACTTTGAACTTTAATATCTTTAAATTTACACATGTAAAATTCTTCAAATCAGGTTTAGTAGATGTGGCATGGAGCCCTCTTCAACTTTTATTTTTACAACATGTGAAAATTTGTCCTTGATCAGAAGATATGGTCTAGAAACCATAGACTAGTTTTTTCTTTGTTAAATTTAAATATTTAAATGCAAACAATCAAAGTTAAACCTTGAACACTTTTCTCAAATCTCAAGTCCTCCCTATTTATATTAAATACACATTATCGATCTTATTGTATGAAGCTCAACCTTTAACACATAGTCTATCAATGCTAAACATTAAACTTTAATTACTTTGACTTCATCTCATGCACTCTTATAATAATGTCTAAATACACACCATCAATATTTGTGGATAAACCATGTATTTAACTACAAATGATCATCATTATATCTAGCTCATAGCTCCCAATATAATGACACTTGTCACACTTGCATGCTTTTAAGCATTTTACTATCATTTTATGTGGTTGTGCCACTTGGAAATCTCTCATACAATGTTAATGTTTTGAATTCTTACGCACCATAGGATTAAAATATATGATTTAATGTCCACCATTGGATATTCTAGACAAAATGACATCATCCTTCAATGTGAAAAAACTTGATGGTCTCTAACCCATCACTATTTGTAAGTACAACTTTCAAGATTTATATCTTGAGTTAGACAACACTTCAAGAACCCAATTTTTTAAGGTAGATTCTTAAAATTATATAAAACATATCCATGATATCATTTAACTAATAATTACCTTTTTCATACATAAAATAAATGCACAAAATTATTGGTTCATCTATGTCTACATGATGGTTTATGATGGTTTGGAAAACATTACAAACTACCTGGGAAGCCAACTTTAACCTTGTATAACTTTTTACTTGATTTAGTGTATGATATAAATTGTAGTGAAAATCAATTAGGAAGAATATTTCAAAAACCCATATGCTCAACTTTTTCTAAAAAATCCACACATGTGAGATATGTCATCATAAAAATGCTTACTTAGTTCTTCTTGCCACATTGCAAATTTTGCTAAGTATGGGAAAACACTATCAAAATGCCTGAGAGCCCAAATTTGAACCCACATATATTGGACTATGTTTAGGTGTATGACCTGAGATTTATTGCATAAAAACTATGGATTAATGTGATCAAAAACCTATGACCAACTCCCCTTGACTCATCCACACATGGCAATCGTGATTTCAACAAATTGCCTATGTAAATTTTATGCCACTAGACGTAAAATATCTATATGAAAATAATGATCTCCCAAATGAATTACACTTATACACACAAGGTATCCAATCATCCTTGATCATTTATAATACCCATTTCACATTCTATGGAAACTATACTCATTCCTAAATACTTATATCCATGTCAACACTGAAGATCAACCAAACCTCCTTCAAGCATATTAAGACAAGCACATTACACACTTTGTCATTGTCACTTACATTAACAATAAATTTCATCCAATAATTAGGACACCTCTATGACATCATAATTATATAACCATGATGTCATTTATAAATATCCAATAATCTCCCCCTTTGTCATTTATGTCAACAAACATCATTCAACTCACCTTCTCTCTCTTCAAGTACTCCTACAATCGGAACTTTCTACCCCTTTGACACAATGACAAAGTGGGAACCAATTGTTCTTGAGGACTTGAAAATACTACCAATAGGATATGAGAATCTTATAAATATGATACAAACTCCCCCTTACCATGAACCTACCTCTTCTTGTCTTGACACCTTCCTCTTTCTCTATGCAAACACTCTCTTCAACCAAGAATTATATATAATGAAGAAAAAATAGACAAAAACACTATAATCTAATATAAATAACTGAGAATCATCTAATAGGGACTCTGCATAAGATTTATGATCCATTTTGCATCTTCAGATCTCCACACACCATGAAGATCCACCACACATGCTTACTAGCCTTCTCTATCAACCTTCCACAAGGACCATCAACACAACTTCATGGCAATCAAAAAATAGGAAAAATGATATTAACCAACATAATAAGTCTCATTGAAACAAACATAATTTTCTATTTTGGAGAAACTAAGAAAAAAATACTTTTCTTCAAACTAGGCCCATCTAGACTCCTTGTAGCCCTACCTAGAACTTGTAGAACCATCAACTTTTAATAGACACATCCTTAGGACATAAAACATAACATTTAGATAATTCTCATTTTCCCCTTCAATCATACTAATTTTCATCATGCTGAGGTTAACATACCCCCATTTATGAAATTTGGGGACCTATATGTCAAATTATGCAAATTTGTACCTTGAGATTAAAATCCACTTGGTCAGAGTATAATTAACATGATTGCACATTATTTTTACTTGAAGATAATCCATATAATGGTATGGATAAATTATTTTTTCATGTTTTATCTTTAATCTTATCTAAATTTCTAATGTTAGATATATGTGTTTCAGGTTACAGGTTTAATGGAGTGCATTTGGGGTTGAGCATGCTTAGTGTTTTTATGTTTCAATGTTAAATTGATAATTTATTAACCTTGGACTATAATGGATTAATTAAATTCATGTTTTTGAAACCCTAAACTAATGTTTCACCTAGACCTTTTAAATCAAATTTAAATTTGGTAGGAACCTTTTATTTAAGTTTAAGCGAGAAAAAATTAATAATACCATGATCTTAGTTAAATTTTTATCGTAAGGCTTGATCATGTTTTTAACATAACAAAACCTCAGGGTCAAAATCATATGCTTGTTCTATTTTATATCACATGGTCCCTTTTATCTTAGCATGATCCAAATGAAAATGCAGGGTCACTTTTAGTACTTAGCCTAAGGCTTTATCCCAAGGTTCCATCATATTTATTTATATAATGAAACCCTAGGTTAAAACCTTATGATAAGTACTTTTCTATGAGGTCCATTTTATTATATGATTATAAAATTAGTCTAAAGTATTTATTTGAAGTCACTTTTAAATTCTTAGGGTGCATTTTAAATGTTTTAAACATAGCTTAATCATTTTTATCCTAGGTCTTGAAGCTTAATATTTCATCGAATACAGGGACCAATCACATTCAATTACTCAAATCCAAATCTATGATGCACGTGTAAGTGGAAGACAGAGATAAAAATGAGTGAGATCAAGTTAATTTTTTTCAAATGAACCTTTAATTTACCATAGGACCACCATGTAGCATAACTATAGAGTCTAGTACAAAATCCCAAAATCACTAAGTAGTCAACATGTGACACACACAAAATACCGAGCAAATCAGAAGAGGATAAGTGGTAGGATTGGAGGATAGTCCCCATAACTATGTTAAAATTTATGGTCATATGACCATCAAATATTTTCCTATGGAAATCAAATGATGGTTATGAGGATGTCAATATTAACATAGTAAATATCCTACATAATGTATTTAAAATTGATAGTCACGTGATCGTCAAAGACATTCCTACAAAAGTAAAATGATGGTTGTAAGGATGCCAATTTTAATATAGTAAATATCCTAGTTTATGTGTTTAAAATTAATGGTCACGAAACCATCAAATACATTTTTATGGATGTTAAATGATAGTCACAAGGATGATAATTTTAACATAGTAGACTTGTATCCATATTTGAACAAGCAATGGTCATTTTGTACAGTGATAAATAGAATGACTCAAGACACAATAAAAAGGACACATCAAAGATATATGAGTAAAATTGGCTAAATTAAAAGAACCTATGGACCTAGTAATATGAAGGGTTGGGATCTAAGCCCATAATGTATGAACTAACTATACAATTGGAATACCATTTATCTTTGAGTAGCTTGAAGATGGGACCATGCCTATATGGGGAAACATCCAAGAACAATAAAGACCTTAAAAAAATTATAGATCACATCATTATCAAATAGGTCCTAATTTAGGTAAAATAAGAATATTACTTTTATATCCAACATTAAGATATTATTTTATATAAATATGTGTAATTTTTTAAGGGCACATTATTTATAACTTAGTTCATTAGAAAAGATCATTTTTTCTAGAACGTAATAGAAAGGAAAACTATTCTATACACATGTTCAAATGTAATTTGATATCATTGATAGACATGTTTCCTTGAATCCTATAAAATTAACATTGTCAATTGTCAAACTAGGAGGGAGTTTTTAGAATCAAATTAATCTTTAAAGTTTGAGTAGTTAATATAAGCAAGGAATTCTAGAAAGATTGTCTAGTGTTTTCTTATGTCAAATGATATATGGTTTCTCTCTTAGTTGTCAAATTTCACTTTCATATTTGAATGGTTCTTATATATTATGGATGTGTATAATGAATACAATATTGCTAATTTGTGCCAATGCTAGATTAGTTGAAAGTTATTACACTTATATCTTTTTTTACAATTTTTTTTGCATTTGGGCTATTGATGTTTGCTTGTAGGAGTGAATTTATAAATTGAGTCTAAGTTCCTATTTTCATCATTTCATACCTTCCTTTAAAGCTTACCTAATGTATATTAAGATTTAGGCCTAATTTGTTTCACTTCATACATTGGTTAAATGCATGTTCATATGAGATTTGAACTTTTTCATAATGTTTAAAATAAGACCAACAACATATTTATTTCTACCCTAACCTTCTGTTTGCTTCTTTTTTTCAATTGATCACCT
This sequence comes from Torreya grandis, assembly GCA_037957365.1. Lineage (NCBI taxonomy): Eukaryota > Viridiplantae > Streptophyta > Pinopsida > Cupressales > Taxaceae > Torreya > Torreya grandis. The sequence continues at coordinate 20,976 of JARHVA010001867.1, read as the reverse complement.
TAGTTTAATGGTCATTATAAATATCCATCTTAGATTAGTTCTTAGACTATTTCTTGATCATAATTTCCTATTCTTAGCATAATATATTACAAATTCACAAAGATATAAAAAGGGTCCCTCCCTCTAGTGCTACTGAGGCCATCCTTATAGCACCAATGAAACTCCACTTGTTGATGCCTAAATGTGTACCATAGGTTCTCAAAGTGTTTAAGAAATACTTTTCATTTTAGAATTTATAAAATTTATTTAATGAGTTGTAGGTTATGATAATTCTATTATCTATGGTGGAGAAAAGGTAGAATAAGTGACTATTTCATAATATTTATATTAAATGGTTGTTTGGAGCTACCATGGCCAAATAGCAGATCTATGTAGAACATGAAGTATACTATGCTAAGAATAATGAATTATGATAAATAAATATTTTAGGAACTAATCTAAGATGGATGTTTACAATCAACATTAAACTAAGGTGATTAGGTTAAAAAAACAAAAAAAATAAAGGGTAGGATAGAAAGAAAGATGTTTCTAGTCTTGTCTAAAAAATTATGACAAAGTCCAAATCTCATCTGAACATGAATTTAACCAATGTGTGAAGTGAAATATCTTAGGAATAAATCACAACATACTCAAGAAAGCTTCAAAGGAAGGTAGGAAATGATGCAAATAGGAACCTAGACTCACTTTAGAGATTCACTCTTGCAAGCAAACAATATTATCTCAAATGATAAAGAAGTGTAGAAAATGAAATAAGCCTAAGAAATTTCAACTAATATAGAATTGGCACAAATTATAAATTTTGCATTCAAGATACACATCTAAAATCTATAGGAACCATTGAAATCTGAAAGTGAAACTAGATATTGAGAGATAAACCATGTATCACTTAGCATAAGCAAACACTAGAAAATCTAGTAGAATTCCTTGATTATATTAATTTTTCAAAGTTTACAAAGTAATTTGGTTCTAAGAACTCCTTCCCTTTTTTTAAAAATGACAATGCTAATTTATAGGATGTAAGAAAGCATGTCAATCAGTCCTAATATAATTACATTTATACATGTTATAGGATAGGTGTCCTTTCAAATGTTCCATAACAAAGGATATTTTCTAGTAAACTGACCTATAGATAATCTATACTCCCACAAATCATACATGTTTATATAAAATAATATCATATTTCAAAATATCATATAATGAAGACCTTATAATAATTATAGAGCACATCATCAACCAGTAGGTCCTGAGTCAGGTAAAATAGGAATATTCATATTATAACCGACATTGTATGATATTTCGAAATAGGATATTCTTTTATATAAACATGTACAATTTATGGGAGCACAGATTGTCTATATGTCAATTCACTAGAAAAAATCATTTATTCTGGAACATTTGAAAGGATGCCTATCTGATACACTTGTACAAATGTAATTGGATTAAGACTAATCAACATGTTTCCTTACATGATATAAAAGGAGCATTGTCATTTGTAAAAAAGGGAGGGTGTTCTTAGTACCAAATTACTTCATAAACTTTGAGTAGTTAATATAAGCAAGGAATTTTGAAAATATTGTCTAGTGTTTGCTATTGTTAAGTGATATATGGTTTCTCTATCAGTTGTCTAGTTTCACTTTTAGATTTGAAATATTCTTATAGATTTTGGATGTGTATCTTGAATGCAAAATTACTAATTTTTTCCAAAACTAGATTAGTTGAGAGTTATTAGGCTTATTTCATTCTTTACACTTCTTTTTCATTTGGGATAATGTTTTTTTCTTTCAAGAGTGAATCTATAAAGTGAGTCTGGGCCCCTAATTATATCATTTCATACCTTCGTTTGAATCTTGCTTGATGTATGTTGTGATTTTGGCCTAAGCTATTTCACTTTATAGATTGGTTAAATGAATGTTTAGATAAGATTTGAACTTTGTCATAATGTCTGAAACAATACCAACAACATCTTTCTTTCTTCCCTAACCTTCTTTTTGCTTCTTTTTAAAACTTGATTACCATTATTTAATGGTAATTATAAATATCCATCTTATATTATTTCTTAGACTAGTTGTTGATCATAATTTACTATTCTTAGAATAGTATACTACGCATTCTACATAGATCTTCTATTTGGCCATGGTGGCTCCCAACCACCAATTAATATAAATATTTTGAAATAGTCACTTGTTCTAAATTTACGTCACCATAGCTATTAGGATTATTACAATCTGATACTCATGCACTAAATTCTCTAAATTCTAAAATGAGAAGTGTTTCTTAAAAACCTTGGGCACCTATGGTAGACATTTAAGCATCAATAAGAGGAGCCACCTTGGTGCTAGAAGGAGGGCCCTTTTTCATAGCTTTGTGAATTTATAAAATCATTTCTCATTTTAGTGAATTATGTCCAAATATTGATGTGTTCTTTGCATGTTTGTGATTCTTAGAGTATAATTATGTAAAATCATTGATCTTATGGTTTTAGACTAGTATTTGAGCTTCCTTTTATACAAATATTGATATTCTTTGGAAATCCATAGACATTCATGCAAAGGTAGTTCATGCTTTGTGTATTTCTTATGTTTAAGGTTAGAAATAACAATTTGTTACAAATATTGATTGGTTGTTTGAAAATTTTAGTTCATTAGAGATTAGAGATGTAAATATCCCTTTGATTCATCATTATAAATGTATCTTTGAGCTTAATTAGTTAAATATGGTCATGCCTTACAAAAATAGGCTTAAAGTGCAAATTTAATAATTTTACTTTGTAAAGGTTACTTTGATGCATCATATTTTAAACATGTTTTAGAGTCACAATATATAATTACCCAAAGTAAGGATTAGGTGAGTTAAATTCATAAAATCACAAACACTTCACCAGTTCAAGGTACTCATGTGTTCAAGGTATAACTTGGCTAGGTGGTTTTTTAATCAATATGCCAGGTATAGTACATGATCTTCCTTAGAATCTAGAAAGATATTTACCTTCTTTCAGTCCTAATAATGTTGTCACTACTGAATAACATATTAAATCATTCAAGTTTACTTTGAGTTTGTTAAACGTAGTTCATGAAGAGGTAGCTTGTAGGTTATTTCCATTTACTTTTAAAGATGCCATTTATAAATGGTTTCTTAACCTTTCAGAGGATTGTATTATTAGCTAGAATGACTTTAAAAATGTCTTAATTTATCAATTTGGCAAAATAAATAATCCCTATGTCTTGTATTAATATTTCACCATAATTAAAGGGGATGCTAATGAAATCATTATATCCCTTAACTCTCAGTTCTAAAAAATGTTCAACAAAACTATAGCCCCTTATAGACTTGATAAGGATTTAGCCTTATAAATTTATAAGGATGTTATAGATCCCATGACCTCCATGTTCTTGAAAAGGTCTCTTTCCGTCATAAACACATTGACTCGAGAATACTTTGAAGTGGTGATCATTAATGATGAAATGCAGCCTTAGGGTCAAATGACATATTCCATGCCTAATGTCAATTTAAATTTAGCCTATCCAAAATGTCATTCCTAATATACGTTATTTAGAATCAATTAAAAATAATTTTCCCTTGAGTCATACATATCTTGACCAAAAGCTAGAGTTATTGAATAACACTACTAGTGGATTTCATCAATAAAATCATAGAACTCTAGTACCCACAACTAGTAATAATGCTCCATTTCATGAATTTGAAACACCAAAAATTTCAAATAACCTAATATTAGAAATGATTCAAAAAATAAGCACTAAATTTCTTCAATTGAAAAAATAAGTAAGAAATCTATGGGAAGGCTCTAAAAAAAATTTCTTCTCAAAGATTCAATAGGCATCCAAATGAGTTTCATAATAAAAACAATAATGGGTCATTTGAAATCATATAAATGAATTTATATTATATTGAATTTGATGATCATTGTAATATTTCTAAAGCCTCTATAATTATGCATAATCAAGAATTTATTGTAGGGACATCTAGAGTTGTAGGGACATCACAAGGTTTCATCAAAAACACTTTTGATTTTCCATTTGAAGATGAAGATGAAGATGAGTCAATTTAAGAAGTTTCATTTTAGGGGACTTATATTCTTGAAGATGTAAAATAGATGGCAATTAAAGACCAAAAATTGAACATAATTAGAACATCTATTGATGAGAAATAAGAACAGATAGAAATGGATGTGGATCAAGTACAATCTAACTTCCACTTAGAAGGTAGTTTGAAAGACATCCCATGCATGTTTATTTCCAAAATGGAGAATACACCTAAAGAAGATGATCACTGATAGAGAACATATCATGATTTTTTAAATGGAATTAAGGATTTAGAGATGGTAGAAGATGTGATAGAACTATACATGGATGCTTCATCTAAGGATTTAACCAATGATCTAGAGTTACCAAAAGATAGTATTTTGGAAGTCCTAAACCAAGATAATTTGGATCCTAATTGGATCGAAGAGATGCCTTATTTCATTGAAGATGAAGATGAATTGGGTGATTTAGATTAGGAATGGTAATGTTATTTCATCAAAGTGTTAGAAGTATGGGACCATCACGTATCTAATAATGAGATTTGAAATGAAATCTAGTCAATTGATCAAGATGAATAAGTCTTTTGGGATGACTGGGAGGAGTCTTTTACAAAGATTGGTAGTGCTTGTTAACCTAAAAAAAGACCAATTAATACATAAGTCTAAGGATTCTACCCAAGTTACCATTATTTAGTGAAGATGATATAAGACAATACCTATCTATTGTTCAAGCAAAAGTAGCACTCCTACTAAAAATTGGGAGGATTTGGGAAGAAGATGATTGGTTCTTAGATTCATACCTTTGATACATACATATGAGAATGTTGATATGAGACCAAGCCAAATCATCTATAAGACATAAATATATAATTTCTCCTATACACAAGAAGAGTCCATTAAATGAAAGTAATAATGCTTCAAGATTCTATAGTAGACTAAATAATTTTATTTTTGATCCTGGAGGTAAGTAATATATGAAATTAGTGTAGGGCTTAGTTTAGTTTCTTTCTTGTTCTTTGTTTCTTATTTCTTTCATTACTATCCCTTGTTTGTATATAATGTTAGTATATACTTGTTTACTTTTGTGCTTTGTTCCTTGCTTCTTAATAATTAATTTTTAAATCCCTCATCCCAAGTTTTCTCTAGAATACTCAAGAGCTTCATGGTTCTAAAATTTTGGTATGGCCTCTCAACATTAGTTAAACATGGAGTGTTGAGATATGAGCTTGATGTTGTAGTTTATAGAAACTAGCAAGGACTAATGGATAAGTTAATTATTATTTAATATTTTAAACCTTGTTTTAATCTTGGTTTTTAGAAGGATTACACATGTAGGGTGAAATCTTAAATTATTGAAGCATAATCATGGTTGCACTTAAAAAACATTACCTACCTAGGATAAATCTTATAGCCAAGGATGATTATCTGAAAATCAAACAATTGACTAAATCCTTAAACTTGAATAACTTGGTTCCCAACCTTTCCTATAAAATTAAAAATGATATAAAAAATACAAAATAAAACTTTATTGTAAAAATCAAAATCTTTATAATAAAATATGATTCTGGTAATCTCCATTCGGGCTATGGATGTCTGGATGGTAGTGGATCAAGGCCTTGAGAGGAGCCAAAGGCATCTCTATCAGAGGTATAGATTCTTGAGTAGTAGTAGAGCAATGCCCAAACCTTTCTTGAGATAAATAATTATTCTTAATGAATACTTAGACATACTAAAATTCAATATGAAGGATGCAAGTCATGAACCTAGAAGATTTTCTCTAAAATTCTTTGGCAATAGATAAGTGGAATCAAAGCACAAACATAACATGACTATGTTTTGAAGTTTTACCCTAATTATTTATGTGTAAGAATTATATCAACCATGAATTGATTTTAATAATGGTGTTTAATAAAATAGAATAATAAGATTATTTATTAGTTTAAACTAGAGTCTATGAGTTTTAACATATTTCTATGTTTCCCCTACAAGTCAACATTTTTTGAAGTCAACATACCCCCATTTTTATAATAGGGGACGCATGTGTCAAATTGTGCAAATTTGTGCCTTGAAATTAAAATCCATTTGGTTAAAGTATTATTAACATGATTTCACATTATTTTTATTTGAAGATCATCCACACCATAGTCTGGTTGACTTATTCATTCATGGTTTTATTTTTAATCTGATCTAATGTGCTAACATCAGATATTTGTGTTTCAGGTTCTAGGTTTAATGGATCCCATTTGGGGTTGAGCTTGCTTAGGGTTTTTATGCTTCAATATTAAATTGATTGTTTATTAACCTTAGTCTATAATAGATTAATGAAGTTCATGTTTTTGAAACCATAGACTAATGTTTTACCTAGACCTTTTAGTTCAAATTTAAATTATATTTGGATCTTTTTATTTAATTTTAAGTGAGAACAAATTAATAATACCATGGTCTTATTTTAATATTTTATCATAATGCTTGGTCATGTGTTTTAACACAACCAAACCTTAGTTTAAAAATCCTATGTTTGGTCTATTTTATATCACATGGTCCCTTTTATCTTAGCATAATCTAACTAAAAATGCATGGTCACATTAATAATTAGCCTAAGGCCTTATCCCAAGGTTTCAACATATTTATTTATACAACGAAACCATAGGTTAAAATGTTATGTTAAGTAATTTCTATGAGGTCCCTTTTATTATATGATTATCACCTTAGTCTAAAGTCTTTATGTAAAGTCACTTTTAAATTCTTAGGATCCATTTTATTTGTCTCAAACCTAGATTAATCCTATTTTTCCAAAGTCTCCAAGACTAATATTTCATTGAATAGAGGGACCAATTACATTCAATTAATCAGATCCAAATCTAAGATGCATGTATAAGTAGAGGACCCAGATCAAATGAAGTGAGATAACATCAAATATATTAAAAAAAAACTCTAAGTTAATGCAAGGCCACCACATGGCATAACCATGGATTTTAGTACAAAATCCTAGAAGAACCAAGTAGTTAACATGTGGCACATGCAAAATGTAGAGTGAATTAGAAGAGGATAACTAGTAGGATTGGTAGATAGTCCCCATAATTATGTTAAAATTCATGGTAATGTGATCATTAAAGATGATCCTATAGATGTTAAATGATGTTCATGAGGATATCAATCTTAACATAGCAAAGATCTAGAATCATGTGTTTAAAATTGATGATCATGTGACCATCAAAGACATTCCTGTAGATGTCAAATGAGGGTCATGAGGATGTAAATTTCCATATAGTAATGATCCTAGTTCATCTGTTTAAAATTGATGGTCACATGAATATAAAAGGCTTTATCATGGACATCAAATGATGGTCACGAGGACATAAATTTTTACATAGTAGACTTGGACCCAAATTTTAACAAGCAATAGTCATTTTGGACAGTGATAAAAATATGACCTAGGACACCTTATAAATGACACATCAATGATATTTTAGTTAAATTATCCAGATTATAAGACCCTATAGACCTAGTAATATAAATGGATGGGATTTAAGTTCATAATTTTTGAACTAACTACACCATTGAAGCATTATTTATCTTTGAGCAACTTGAAGATGGGACCATGCCTATATGGGGAAGCATCTAATAATAATGAATACCTTATAATAATTATATATCACATCATCAACCAATAGGTCCTAATTAAAATGAAATAAGAATATTAATTTTTTATCCAATATTAGGATATTCTTTTGTATAAACACATGCAATTTGTGAAGGGCACATTGTTTATAAGTCAGCTCATTAGAAAAGATCATTTATTCTAGAATGTAATAGAAAATATATATGTCCTATACACATATTTAAATTTAATTTTATATCACTGATCAACATTATTCATTGCATCATATAAAATGAGAACAATCAATTGTCAAAAGGGGAGGGAGGTTTTAGAACCAAATTACTTTGTAAACTTTGAGTAGTTAATATAATCAAGTAGTTCTATAAAGACTTTTTGGTGTTTTCCTGTGTCAAGTGGTATATGTTTTCTCTCTTAGTTGTCTAGTTTCACTTTTAGATTTGAAAGGTTCCTATACATTCTAGATGTGTATCTGAATGTAGAATTGCTAATTTATGCCATTGCTAGATTAGTTGAAAGTTATTAGGCTTATTTCATTTTCTACACTTTTTTTGCATTTGAGCTAATTTTGTTTACTTGCAAGATTAAATCTCTAAAGTGAGTATGGGTTCCTATTTGTATCATTTCATACCTTCCTTTGAAGCTTGTTGATGTATGTTATGATTTTTGCCTAAGCTATTTCACTTCATAGATTGGTTAAATGTATGTTTAGATGAGATTTGAAGTTTTTTATAATGTCTAAAACAAGACAAAAAACATTTTTCTTTCTTACCTACCCTTCCTTTTGATTATTTTTTAACCTAGTCACCTTAGTTTAATGGTTATTTTAAATATCCATCTTAGATTAGTTCTTATACTAGTTCATGATCATATTAAATTATTATTATCATGGTATATTTCATATTATACATAGGTCTTCTATTTGGCCATGGTGGTTCCTAACGACCACTTAATATAAATATTGTGAAATAGTCACTTGTTATACCTTTATTCCACCACAAATAATAGGATTATCACAACCTGTAACTCATGTTCTGAATTCTCTAAATTCTAAAATTAGAATTATTTATTAGAAACTCTAAGCACCTATGGTACACATTTAGGAATCAGCACATCACCAAGCTCTTTCTATGAAATATAATTCCTTCACAAACTAACTACCTAATTAGGCCTCCAAATTGACAAAAAATTGAATAAATTAAGAACCACAAACCTTCAATTATATGTGAATCTTGATTCAACAACTCATTTAGCCTATTAAACTTATTGAGAATCCTCATACCTCAACTCATAAAGTAGATCAGTTTTATATCAAAACCCAAAACCCTAAAATCTTAAAAACAAATAGAGTCAACAAACCTCCTTCTGGTTAACGACCATCTCTAGAAATTCTTGTACACCTAGAGACAACCATTAGACACATCTAGACTAAGATTTGAGCCTCCATAATTTAGGACCTTTGAACTCTTATACCATGGATTTTCACCTAAAATAAGATAGATAAAAATAGGAGCACATAAAAACATCCATACCTTCTTTATTAGATTCAACTACTCAGTCTTCTAATCCTAGGATCTGACTAGTTACAAAGCTCCCCTATCTCTATGCTTCACCTAGACCATGACATCTTCAACAAGTCTTCAAATACTATGCAAAAACAATCAACACTCATATAGAGACACCTCATCTTTAGAAAATTGTGAACTTACATGGCATATATAACTATTCAACAAACCTTTAACATGATTAACAAGATTTAGAACATAATCCTAGAAGAAAGAACTTCAACTTATAAGCTCACCTGGTATCTACCATAAACTGATATATAGATATGTATGTAAAACTAACCTTCATACTAGATCATCCAAACCATGATAAAAATGACAACTCTTTCTCAAGATAGGACCACTTAGATTCTTCACAAGCTTCTTTTCTCCAACAAAAGATATATATAAAAGGAAAGAACAAACATAGCTTATTTTCATACCATGTCATCAACCACTATCTAATAACCACCAAGCTTCCTCTGACTGATAAGTGTCTTCTAGAAGCCTAGATAGAGACACCCCTTTGACATAGTGAGGCTAAAAGTCCTAAAAACTAGGAGACTCTTATATCTACATATATTTCTTTGACTTGCAGTCCTAACTTATTATTTTATTGATTTTGAATGAATTCTTTGCTTCAAATTTTTCAACCAATGTTGACAACATAAAAACTCGACTTTCCTTCATTTTTAATCCTTTTTCCACCTTGGCAAATAATCCATAAATAATCTTCAACTCAATAAGGTCAGTAGTCTTAATCTTTACTTCCTCAGGTCTCCATACCATAGATTGAATCTTCTTATCTTTTGTAGCCATCTTATCTACTTGATTTTTGAGCTTATCCTAATTTGCAACATAGCCTTCTAGAGTAATTTTCTTATCAACCTTATGACTAGAATACTTGATAATGATTACCTTTGGTTTCCATACCTAAGTTTGTCCTTTATCACACCTTTGAGGAGATATATATCTTGAAGACCTCTTAACACCATTTGGACATAATCTAATAATATGTCCAATATTATGAAAACTGAAACAAATAACATCATTCATACCTTTTGACAGATTTGAAATGTGATCAATCTTTGGCCAAAAACTCCTTTTATCATAGCTCCATGAATGTCCATACTTGAATGACTTCATTCTACAATACTTAGCTCTATGACCATAATTATTACATGTATAACAATGAACATGAAATAAAATAGAATACCTTAAAGCATTTAGTTGTCTAATAGGTCTTCTTTCATTACTTTTGACCTGATCTAATTTCTTGTGATATTCTTCAAGATTGCTTATCTTGATAACAAATTGATCATGTTCATCCAAAAATTAACCCAGCTTGGTTTCTAATTGAATGATCTCATCTTATTTATCTATTATACTTGAAATTACATCCATTGACTAACCTCTAAGAACTTGGATAGTCTACGTATCAGCCTTAACTTCTTTAGCCATGCCATCCTTTATTCTACATGATTGCCCTGTCAAACTCCCCTCAACAGAACTAAATTATGCTTCAAGACCTTTGATAATATTTATCATCTAATGATTCTTCTTATTTTAATCCTTTAGTTTTCTAAATTCACCCATGAGCTTAGCTTCTAGATCAACTTCTTCTTCATTGTCATGGCAAACTTATTCATCACACATGATGTCCTTTTCATTGGAACAATTTTCCTCTTTTGAACTCAAACTTGCCTTGGAATATTATAGTTAATCCCTTAGTTCATTGATAATATTCTCATCCTCTTTATCACTATTTTTCAAAGTATATATCTACTCTTCAAGTGCCTTGTTCATAGCCTTCCACTATTGATTCTCTTTCTTCAACTATTTAGCCATCTTTTTACCTACTTAGAATCTCCTTCAAGCTATTAAGATTCTTGTAAAGGACCTATTTTGATACCAATTGTTAGAGGTAAAATCATTGAAAGTGGGGGTGAATAAGTGAGCCTAAATAGTCCAATTTTAATTTCAATATTTACAAACACTTAAATAGTTACCAAAAGCATTTATGAATTATACACATATTCATAGCAAAGACAAAGGGAGAAAATGTAGGATCAATCACATAAAACATCACATATGTCATAAACCCTCTTGGGGTAAAAAACCTACTAGAACCTAAAAATGGAATACTATCCTATAATAAAAAGAACCAATTCAAACGAACTACAACTGATTAAGGAACTATAATCACTATTTAGTGAGACTACAATCCCACAAAGTGCTACAACACATGTCTAGCTAAGTTATAACAAAAACCAAACTTTTATTAAGTTTCACCTTCCAATGAGGCTAAAACCCCCTTATATTTTGAGCTACCACAACAACACCTATGAACACATATACCTTTGTACTGATGTATACAACACATGATGATGGACATCTACTTATCACCTTTCACCTTCATTCATACTCAATCCAACACACCTCCAACAACTCTATCACAATAAAACAACATGAAAAAATGGTCATATAAATAATACACACTTTGATCTACCTCTTAGATTAATCACAAAGATTATAAAATCTTCACCTTTACTTCACTTACAATATACTCTCTCAAATAGCCTCTTGAGCAACTTGCTCATTCTGCCTCCTCTAGGCTCTATAGGTCCAATGACCTATATATTATCCTACACCAACTTAATAAGACAAACATGTTTGATCCTCTTCACTCTCTTATGGTCCTCACTAACTTTTATCTTCTCTTCCAAAGGTTCTTACATTCACTTGTCTCCACATTCACCCTCCCTCACTCAAATCTAAAACCCATCACCTTTGGTTTTACTATATATAGAGTTTTTATGATCATCACCATCTTGGTTAGCTAATAAAATTGAATTAACCCTTAAGGATACTAACTCTTTGAGAGATAACTTAATACAAACTTCATAGGTTGGCCATAATAGCTATGGGTCACGCTTAAGGAAAAACACCTTTTCATTAGACACTTGTAGCCCTTATAGGTCTTATGGGAACCCATTCACTCATTTAACACTTAATCAAACAAAACAAGAAAATAGAACCACTACAAAAATAATAGACCCATTCCATGTGATCTACAGGTCCCCCTTAATTTCTAACAACCAACATAAAACCCTTTTTCTTAAGCACAATTCACTCAAACAATATTCTATGCACACAATCATTATGAACAAACATACAATCACCATCTAAACCATTATTCATACTACATACAATTGGTCCAACCTTAAAAATGCACACAAATCATCCTAATGTATTTTATGACACTCCTCAATCACTAATTTACCATGATACATCAAAAAAATGTCTATATAAGCTCAATTACTCTTCTTAGTTCACTTGTAGAACAAACATGAACAAATAGTAAACTTTGAAACTTAATATATTTGACTATATACACTTCTATATATTAAACTTAGGTTCATTATATGTTCCATAAAATTATCCTCATCTTTTATTTTTATAGCATGGGAAAATTTATCCTTTATTAAAAGATATGGTCCAAAAACCATAGATTGGTTTTTCTTTATTAAATTTAAATATTTAAATGTAAATAATCATAGTTAAACTTTAAACAGTTTGCTCACATATCAAGTCCTTGATACTTACATTAAATATGCACCATCAATATGATTTTACAAATCTCTACCTTTAACACATAGTCTACCAATGCTAAACATTAAACTTCAGTCATTTTAACTTCATCTCATACAACCTTATAATATTGACTAAATATGCACTATTGATCTTTGTGGATGAATAAGGTCTTTAATTATCAATGATTACCATTATATCTAGATCAAAACCACCAAGGATATGAGACTTGGCACTTTCATATGCATTTTGAGAATTTTAATATCATTCCATGCACTTGTGCCACTTAGTAGCCTCTTATACAATGTTGACATGTTGACTTCATACACACCATATGATCAAGATGCATAATTTAATGAGAACTATTGGATATTCTAGACCAAATGACATAATCCTTTAATGTGAAAAGACTTGATGATCTCTAACCCGTCATTATCTATAAGTGCAACTTTGAATATTTATATCTCAAGGTGGACAACACTTCAAGACCACAAATTTTTAGGGTAGATTATTGACATTATAGAAAAAATCTCCATGACATTATTTAACCAATAATGACCTTACACATACCTAGAATAAATTAACAAAATTACTAGTTCATCCATGTCTACATGATAGTTTGTGATGGTATGGAAAACATTTAAAACTACCTAGGAAGCCAACTTTGCCCTTACATATATTTTGATGCAGTTTGGCACATGATATGAAATTTAGTACAAATCAACGAGGCACAAAACTAAACAAACCAATATGATCAACTTATATTGAAATGTACACAGGTGTCAGATATTTCATCATTGAAATGCTTACTTGGCTCTTCTTACCACATTACAAATTTGGCTAAGTATGGGAAAACACTATTAAAATACCTAAGAACCCAAATTTTCACCCACATATATTTGATTGCATTTAGGTGCATTACCTAAAATTTAGTGCAAATTAACTAGGGACTAATTTAATTATAGCTATATGACCAACTTTCCTTAACTAATCCACACATGCAAATGGTGATGTAAACAAATTGCCTACTCAAAATTTTTACCACTAGACTGAAACTATCTAGTTGAAAACAATGATCTACCAGATAAATTTTAATTATTCACACAAGCTCTCCAATCATCCTTGATCACTAATAGGACCCATTTCAAATTATCAAATCACCATACTCATACCTAAACATCTCTAGCCATGTCAACACTAAAGATCAACCAAGCCTCCTTCAAACATACTAGGATAAACACATTGTACACTTTGTCATTGTCACTTATGCTAATAAGTCACTTCATACACTCACCAAATCACCTCCATGAATCACTATGACATCATTGATAACTATCCAATAGTGTGAGGTACCAGGAGGTAGAAAATATGTAACTTAGGTAACATGTAGTTTGATAATAGTAGGGGTTTTGAAAAATAAAGGTTTCTAATAAATGCAAAGTGTTAGTGAGATATCCAAACTCTTCCAAACCCCCCTTAAGGCTCTAAAACAATGGATTTTCAATGATTACATGAGCTAAAAACCTAAAAAGTAGTGATCAGCTACTATTTTCACATGTAGTCAATTAATTTAAACAAATCATTGGTAGAATAACCCTATTGAGGCATCATGAAAGGTGTTTAAATTGCTTAGGTAAGGTTGATGTTATTGTTCTAGATTTGCACCCTAACTAAATAAGAGGATTTTTTAGATCTTCCTACTCAAATCTAGGCCAACATGGGACTGATATGAGGTTGTGGGTATCCTAATAATAGTTTAGACCTCTAGAAGAGGCTGACTTACTTCTGTATCTATCACCTAAACTAGACCTGATATAACACTTAAATGGAAAAGAGATAAAGATATACAAAAATGTCTGAAAGCATTCAAAATGGGGTGATGCACTAGTAATTAGAATGCATATATTTTTCACAAGACACACTATGAGACACATTCAAGACCAAAAAATATCAACCTCACTTAAATATTTCACAATAAGGCATGAATCAATTATTAATTAAGGATGAGATGGTAGATATCCACTTTCAAGATAAACAATGAACTATAAATTTCACTAATAATGACATATGAGAACTATCAATCACTTCATGAAGGTGATAAAACTTAGACATATATCAAGAAAATACATTCACTTAACTACAATACATGAATCATAGGGCACACTTCAATCTAGCTTGCAAAATGGTGGAGTTTAGTATTTATTTCATCAAAAGGTGTTATAGTTGAAATTTTGGCATAGCCTAAGCAAGCCAAAGCATAAGATTCTATTTATTTAAAAATTTCCAAAGATTTCATTCTAATTTTTTTAAAGAAATATACATGTGGTAATAATTGGAACATATATAAAAAATGAAGAGAGAGAGGGAACTACGATGTATTAGCACAAGTTCAATGATGTTGACTAATTGATCTTATCAATAATGAACCAATTATATAAAAAAATTGAATGTTCATTGTCCTTATCCATTCAACCAATTTCCTTCTTGGAGCCATGCCATTATCTATTTAATTTGTTAATGAAGATCATGTTTTGGAATTAATAGAATTGTGCCACATCTACTTTGGGTGGCCATTAATACCTTATCATTGAAAATGTTACCCTGATGATAGACAAGACACCTATCTATGGTCTATATTTTATTAAATATAAAACATAGGTCCATTTATAGGTGAAAACCAATCTAATTATTGGTTTTCACATAATCATAATATCTATGGAAACTTATGGATTGCTTGTGTTTACTTCAAAATTATGGATATGCCTAGGACCAAGGTTTGAAATCAAATGGATACTTGATGAGCTCAAATTTGACATTTTTTCTACTATCATTTAACATTTACATGACCATATTTGATGATTTCATACCCATCAAATCTAAACTAAAATTGATTTTTTATATCTTAAGTTTGATGTTTGCACATATGTCACATAATTTTTGACCAACTTTGAATACTTGGATCTAGAAGCAAAAGGGTCATAAAGGCACCAAATTTTCAAGAGATGTTCTTGATGTCAAAAGTATTTTACCCACTTGATTTATTGGTTTTAGGATATTTCTGAGTAAATATAAAAAATATTCAAACAAGCCGGTCTGTGTGTTTTTCCATGATGTCTATAAGACCATCTGGTCATTTGAATCTCAATGGCTATTCACCAAGGCCTAAATTTGACACTTGTGTGACCATCTTTCTCCATGTGACTAACTTTAGAACTCTATAACTTAAGTTATGAAGCTTGTGAAAACTTGAAACTTATATGATATGTTCTTTGCATAAGGGACTTCATGGCATTACAATCCTATTTCTCATGAGGATTCTAAGCTCATTTATAAAATGTTCAAGTAAACTAGTTCATTTATTTCCTATGTGACATCCTAACAATGTTCTAGTATCTCAAATTTGCACAACCTATATGTTACTCAATATTTAAAGTCTCAGATGATCTCCTAAATCTTGTCCAACATATTTCATGTTCTTAGACATCATGAAAACTACTTAGACCCTTCACCTATAAGTGTATACATGTCCCTTGAATATCAATTAAATCATACTTTAAGCTTACTTAAACTATTCCAAAAGATTTTAAAAATTTATATGATCTCCACTTGAGATCTATCTACTCCTCATGACATTGGGTTGCCTATTCAATTAGGATCTTACTCATTCCATTGGACACTTGGGACTAGGTGCATCATTGGTATGTAGGCCATATTTGGTCAACATCTTTGGTGATTTAGTTGGGTAAGATGCCTACTATGCTTGAGAACTTAAACCATCTCTATGAATCTTAGATCATTTATATGATATATGGTCTATTTACATGACTGAAAGACATCCTCTTGACTTGTAATGACAAAGAATTTCAATAAATAGAGGAAGGAATAGAATTGAAAGGGAAACTAACCTAATAAATGAAAGGAAACTAATATAATAAACAACTATAAAAATAAAATAACTTATTTGGGATAAAATAAAGAAACTAATGGGTTAGAAAAACACTTATAGTAAAAACCAAAAAAACTTACTATGTATAGGGGACTTAGCTTTTTGAATAACAATGCTTTAGATGTATCCCCTTGACTTGGATAGGAATCTCTTCACCATCCATCCTTGTGAGTTGGAAAGAATTATGGTAATCGTAGTTGTTTATTGTATCTGGACCACTATAGAGAGAATAAATTTTTTTATGCCTTCTTGGCTTAGTTTTGTTCTCGTTCCACTTGAGGACTAAATATCCTTCTTGGTAACTTCTTGAAGAAAATCCTTTATCAAATGATCTCTTTATCATTGCTTGATGGGTCTCCATAGACAACATGAACTAATGACTTATCTCTGTTGTCTCCATGAGCTCGACATATTTTATTTTTATTGGTTCATTCTCTAAAAATTCAAGTTGATGTATTAATTCTAAATTAGGGAATTCAAGAGAAATAGGCATTCTTACTTCCTTACCATATACTAACTTGTATGCATAATTGCCAATTAACCTATTATAGGTGATCCTATCATCCCACAAATATGAATTTAATTTGAGATGCCATGATCTTTGATTATATTCAATAATCCTCTTGATGATCTTCAATAAATTCCTTTTAGTGGACTTAGCAAGGCCATTGCCTTATGGACAATAGTC
Organism: Torreya grandis; assembly: GCA_037957365.1. Taxonomy (NCBI): domain Eukaryota; kingdom Viridiplantae; phylum Streptophyta; class Pinopsida; order Cupressales; family Taxaceae; genus Torreya; species Torreya grandis. The sequence goes on along the minus strand of JARHVA010001867.1, from coordinate 3,549 downwards.
TTATGGGGTACTGAGAAAAAAACTATGTTAAACTACCCAGTGGATGATATTAGATCCTATAAAATCCATATAATTATCAAAATTATAGTTGAATGGAACCCATGTCTAGTAATCAAACCTTCATATAAGTCCAAAACATTAACTTCTCTTAATGCAAATACCTCAGTCCATCTAGTAAAATAATTTGTGGCATTTATGATCCACTTATATCCTAAGATTGAATTGGGATTAATAAGACCAAAAAAGTCAAATCCCAATTTTAAAAAGGTTTGATACACTAAAATTGGTTATTGAGGTAAGGCTACAACTTTCACATTTCCAATAAACATAGCACATTATCTACATTTCCTACTTCATGCATGACAATCAATAAATAAACATGGCCAATAATACCCACCTCTCATTATCTTGTGGGAAATTATCCTTGTTTATTAATTTCAACACCAATTCCATCATGGAATTTCTAAAAAAAACCTTTGTGTTTGACTTGGTTCTGTGTATCTTCGTAATATGCCATTGATATCCTTTTTGAAACAACACACTATCAACAAGAAGAAAAGAAATTGACTACAATCTAAAATATCTTCTCTATCAATAGGTAAGATGAGAAGTATAAAACACCATATTATAAGTATTTTATCATATCTTGGAACCATTTGGAAGATGAGGTATGATTAGTTATAATTTCTTCATCATTTGACAGCAATAACCATCCCATTAGTCTCCTGCAAGTCTTAAGATAAATGATACGCCAACACAATGTAATTGATTAGTCCTTAAAAATCCATATCTATTACATGCTGAAATGTAGATCCAAAATTAGACAATCCAAATGGTATCTTGCTATATGCATACTTACCTCGTTTAGTAGTGAAGAGTATTTTATATTGGTCACTCTCCTTCACTAAAATTTTATTATATCCAGAATACCCATCAAGTAGAGAAAACATCTCACTATCTACCACAAATTTTAGAATTTCTTCCATAAAAGGAATGGGATAATGATCTCTCAAAGAGACTCTATTAAAGTCCCCTAAAATCAACATACAATTTTATCTCCCCATTATTCTTTCTAATAGGGACTAAAGTTGGCCAAACATGATGAATGCTTGATAGGAAAGATGAATCTAGACTCAATAAACTTAGTGAGCTCTTTCTTTATGAAGGGTTCATTCTTGGGATTGATTGGCCTTTGTTTTTATTAATATATTTGGAACTCTCATTTATCTCTATGGTATGTTTATCTAGGCTTGGATCAAAACCCTTCAAATTACTATACTCCCATGTAAAGACATCATAAAAATCCTTGCATAACTTAATGAAAGCATGCTTCTCTTGACTAGTACATACATTTCCAAGTGTAATTAACTTATACTTAAATATTTATACCTTATCATATTTCTCTTTCTTGGTATACATGCTTACCTTTTCTTTCTTTAGCTGGTCATCCTCATTGAATCTTCTCTCAAGAGTAACTAGGTTTTTAGGAAGCTTATTGTATTTTAATTGGATAATCTTACCTCCATATTACTACCATAGCTTGGACTAATTCTTGGAAAAAAAAACTTAGCCTCTTCTTGTATAAATTTTTTTATTTTTTTATCATTGTCAAACAATTCCCAATTAGTGACATTATCTGGTATGGAGGGGCCTTACAATCACTTTTAGATGAGGTTGGTTCTTATCCTCTTTTATCCCTTTTAGAACATCAAACTAAGATCTAATTACTACCAGCCTATCAGCATGATTATTATCCTCTCTTATAATAGATGTGATGTTTTAAATCTATTACACCTTCCACAATATCCCACACTCTATGCTTATAGGGACTTAAGAAAAGAGTTCTTGGTCATATTTTGCCCTCTCACTTGATTCACAACTAACTCACTATCACCAAGCACTTGCAAGTTCAAAGGAGATGATCCAAGTGAAGGATACAAAATGTTAGTTTTATATCCATCTTATAATGTGACTTATGAGTATTAGGGATTGGACTAAATAATAACGTAGACTTCTTAAACAATAACTCTTTTGAATAAGGATGGGTATTCACAAACCTAAAACTTTTGATTGAATATGCAGGTAATTACACAAACTCAAAGGGTATACATTTATTTTTTAGACCTAGAAGTCACCTTTGGCATGGAAATTAAGAATTGATCAACAACCAAAAGAGTTTAAAAACATTAGTGGAGTCACCAAGTACCGATTTTATATGCTCTTATAGCTATAAACTATGCCAAGACCAACACCAATCTTGGACAATATTCTAAGACTTAGAGTCCCATCGAGCATGCCAAAAACTATTGACACTTGGATTTAAACCCATAAGGATATTCCTAGATCTCCTCATCCTAGTGTCATAATGTAAATATCCCTCTTGCTGTGGGTGATAATGTTGAGAAATGAATCTCTAGAAGGGTTAGTTCCCTTGATGCACTCTTTGAAGCACATCCTTAACTTTAAACTTGTGAATGAAAGGGGTTAAGAAAATAATCAAGAAAACCAAAAAAGTGAGGTACCAATGTTTAATATCCTCTTATTTTACTAAAATTATACTACTTAAATACAAACAATGTCTCTCTCATACAAAACTCACAACATAAGATGTATTGTCACATTATTATTTGATATGTTAGATCTAAGAAGGTATTTGATACATAGGAAGATAATGGATGATTAAATAATGTAATACAATAACAAGCCATATATAATACACCTATACACTTAGAAAATAATAATAATAATAATAAATACCTACAATAATACCCTTCCTATAGACTTGGTAGACAATCAAGGATAACATGCTAGAAAAGAAGATATTCTACTAGACAAGATCAACAAGATTGCACTAACACTCAATTTCATAATATTTAAGTATGAAAAAAATTGATTATTTTCTTGAAGAGTCATTTAAGTACAAAATAGGCTAGGTTTTCACCATCAACCCATGGAGGCTGCTCCACAAAGATAAAAGAGATAATGGAAGTCCAAAGTTCACTTATACACATGTAAATTCAATAAATTAGGTTAAAATAGATGGGAGAGATATATTAAATGATCCATGTAATTTTAGGTAGTCCAAATATCCATAAAACTCATGAAACTAATGAAAAGTATCTCAAAATTGCTAATCTTGGCTTAAACAAATACCTCAGTGATTTAGACCTATTTGAACATCCAATCACTAACTAGGGAAAAATATGATGATTGTAATAATATGAAAGGCCTTAAATCATGAAATTCCATGTATTTTTTTCATTCCTACTTCTTTAGAAACTCTTATAATGAAGTAATCACTATTTGTAGTCTAAAAAAATCCTTGTTTTAGTTACCCCTCACACCTGGCTTCAAAAATTCCTTCAATTTTCCATTAAAATAAATGGAAAGGAGTGAGTGACACTTTAAAACTCCTTAAAAAGCCTTGGAATTCTCAAATTCACCTTAAAATACATCCATTTGAATTATCCACAATTCTCACTCTTGTGCTCATTATGCCAGTTTTGACTGGCTAAAAGGGGAACTCTAGTTATCACACTTTTATGTTTT